>JALGBA010000294.1:0-490000 GCA_023970755.1 Azemiops feae | reverse complement strand
GAGTGTGTGAATTATCAGTGGGTCAGGTGTGAGTCATCAGTGAGAAGCTGAACAGAGCAACACTAACACAGACATCCCCTAAACGCCGCTGAAGATGTTACCTAGCCTGGTAACAAAACGTTCGGAATCCAACCTACAAGCTTGGAGAACAAACCTTCATCCTCATACCGTTTTCTTCTCTATTTTTCTCTGAAACACTTTTCCTTATTTGCCCGCATATGAATGAACCGTAACATCACCTGTCAGAGATTAGGCCAATGGATCCATTGGTTATGACAGAATTTCAAGGAGGCTACAGCTTGAGGCAACAGGAGAAAAAATGTGAACTCGCAACTACAGCACATGCTTTATATACAACTCTCAAACCAGTTCAACATCTTGCTATGATGTGGTATGAAAGGAGTTCTCTATGAAGTCACATAAAACTAGTTTGCAAAGGCAGAGAAACAATAAAAAGCTGGATGGATCAATGGCCAAACCCAAATTCCTTTTCCCTTGGGCTGCTTTCTATTATCATCTATGCAGTTGTAGTAGTGGTAATTTCTCATACTTAAAAAGAAAAGTGCTATTTTTCTATTTAAAAAAATGTTAAAACTCAGAGTTAAAAAAATCAGCTGCTTTGTTTTTAATGGGGAAAAAAAAACTAAGAAGTAAAAGATGGATGATATCATTTCCAGAGGGAGAGGCAGCATTCCAGAATTAGAGGGTATTTTTACATGGACTCTAAGTACCTTTCCAGAAACTGCTCTCCATCTTTATGATTTCATGGTATTGTCTGTCTTTGGCAGCTCAACTAATTTCTTTCTGGCTTTGGTGTATTGAAAACCCCCCCACCACATCTATCCCAGTGATTCTCAACTTTTTCTTCACCACGGGCCCCCGTTAAATATCTTTTGTGGCCATGGACCATGGCCACAGACCCCCAAGACTTAATTCAAGATTTAAATCATAACTTTTCCTCAAGCCTTCACGGACCTCCTGTGATAACATTGCAGCCCCTCAGGGGTCCATGGACCACAGGTTGAGCCACTGACCTTTCCCATTGCAATTCAGAAGCTCAGCAGAACCTGTGGGCAGGCCACGTTCCCCTGTTCCTCATCCCACTTCTCCAATCTTGGGATCAGAAGAAAAGTAGTGATATGGCTGCTTTTCATCATTCCTCAAAATCACCTCTTCTTTTTTGTTCATTCTTATTTTTGGAATTCAATGAGCCCACGAAGTAAATGAAAGAGATGGATGGAAGTGAGACAATGCATGACTGGCATTCTTTGTACTTCCCTATTGGTTCGCTGGAAAGAAGGACCTTCCTTGGCTTGAGTTGTCTTCAGTAATCTGAGGCTGGGAGCGGTAAATTGCTTTTGAGGAATTAGAGAGTAAAACTATTAGCGGTATGGAAGATCTTCAGAAGCAAATTTGGATTCTCTGCCTCGCTAGTTAACTACAAGTACTCTTGCTCAACTGGGTCTCCTAGAGTCTCACAAATGCAAATCCTGAATTGCCCATTGGTTAGAAGATTCAGGATGTGTTGTGTCAAGCAGATGGCTCAGACTACGCAAATGACATTCTTGATTTCAATTTAGCACAGTGACATTAGGACAAGGTGAGAGAATTACCTTGACTATTACTGTAGCTGCAATCTTACTTTTTTAATCTATTTTTGGCACTATCAGAATCAGAAATCTGCAACTGCCACTAGATGCAAGCACATACTTGTGTAACCTATAGTAACTCTCATTAGAATAGGTCAGGGGTGTCAAACTCAATATCATTGAGGGCTGCACCAGCATTATGGTTGCCCTCAAAGGGCCAGCAGATCTCTCAGCTGGAGGGGCAGTAGCAGCTTCGAAGGAAGCACATGCACTTCAGCAGGGCCTGGCTTGAGTTTCTCAACTAGCTTTGGCCCAGGCCCAGCGTGTGTGACCCTTCTGTCTCGTGTTTCCTCACGTCTTTGGGAAAAGTCTTTGAGGCGAGCGGCTACTTGTGGGAATGTGCAGTACAGACAAAGGGAGAAGGGCAAGGCGGCGAGGCAGGGAAGGGTGAGAATTGAAGAAACACATGACCCGAGCATCTTCTGTCCTTTCCTTCCCTCCCTTTCATTCCCTCACCAGCCACTCGTTCTCAGGCAGAGGGCGCTTTAGCCATGCCCGCCCGCTCCTGCAGTTACCGCTGCCGCACAGCTCCACATGTTGGAGAGCTCCCGTTGCCTGTCCTCTGCTAGCGTTTCTGCCACTGACAAGACACCCGAAGAAGCGAGGAGGTAACGACTCAATCATCTCCTCCTCCTAGCCTGCTTGCGGGCCAGATCTAAACACGTCATAGGCCCGATCTGGCCCGTGAGCCTTGAGTTTGACATGTCTGGAATAGGACAATTTACTACCAACAGACTCTATTTATTACGATATTAAGCTATTGGAACCTTAACATTATTTTGGTATTATCGTAATGCAGTAAAAATCACTGTTACAACAACTTTAAAAATAATCAGTATTAGGCTATTTCTGTAGATTTTAAAGATGGGTTATTTTTTGTCATATTACTGAATCATAAGAAGAGCCTGGTTACCTTTAAGAGTCTTAAATTTCCCATCTATTAAAGTAATTCCAACAATCTCTTTTTCCCCGAAGCTATTCAGGAAAGGTTAAAATGAAAATTGGACTTTAGGGAATCTCTTCCATTCGAAGAATCAGTTGAAAACACCTCAGCTGAAGCAAGCAAAGGCAGGATCACTTTACAAAGCAGTTATCAAGGGAAATGATTGGTGATAACTTTACTGATTAAAGTAACTCCCCAAAATTTTGAACTTTAGCCACTATAGAGGCAAGATGATTGAAGATGATGTAGGGGCAAAATGAAGACAGATGAAGACTATAACAAGTTTAACAAAGCACAGATGGAGATTTACAGTGATTTAATGACGCAGTTAATGTCATATTTAAGTGTAATACATAAATGGACCTGAACATTTTATGATGAAAGTCATCACTCTAGTCTTCATTTTATTACCTTAGGCAGGGACTGACATGCACATGAAGTGTCTTTTTCAAGTATCACTCAGATACATTTTTGCAGGAGGTAATATTTTCATTTCCAGTAGCACCTGTATTTATGCTTTCACATTCTGAATTGTATTATTCATAACAAGTAGGTTGGAATAGTGTAACTAAATCAGGGTGAGAGTAAAGATATATTTTTTTATTTTAAGAGGGGGAGATGCTATACAGATTGGAGAAAAACGGATGGTACCCAGGCACTCAAAAAGTGAACATCTAAAAATTTGTTATAAAACATCAAATATACTAATTTTAATCTAAACTTGTAAAAAAAAACCTTTAACAGATAATGACCATAGTGTTGTAAAGTAGCCATTATCAACCTTCTGCACTCCATTCCTTTTGGAATACAACCAGAAAAGCTGTATTGATGCACTGACTATACTATTAAAACTCTCTTTGTTGCAACCTTTAACTGGTTAAAATGATCCATCACAGGGCAAACTTTTTTGTATCTCAAATATAAAAAAGTATCTCAAATGGGCTACTGTATAGAATGTGTCCAAAATCCAGGACTCGAGGGAATGACATTTGAGAATGTTCTGGCTGCTTCAGTGCTACTTGCTGCTGCTGCACTGCTGGGCTGCTGCTTTGGTCATATTATCTTCATTATGTTTATTCTCAACATTCTCTGACAGTTTCCCAGCCAGTCTTGCAATCCCATGCTCCCTCCCCTACCCAATAGCAGTCACTTACCTGCCTGCTTGGAATGGAGGGAGGAACAAGGAGGAAGGTCTATGCCACCATCTGGCACACTTCACTTACCTATGCTGCTCCCAGCCACACAGCTTCCCCAACCCATCCCCCAAGTGCCTTTCCCAAATCACAAAGCACTTCTTCCACACACCCAATCTGTGCTGCCCCCCCATGAGCCATCTCTGACTTGCACATACATCCCCAAGCACCTCCAGGCACCCTTCCCAATCCACACCAAGACTCTGCATAGCATCCCTGTAGCATGGTATCTCTTACACATCCCTGCAACCTCCATGCATTCTTCTTGGCCTAGGCCAAACCTGAGCACCCTACTTGACCCACACGGCATCTCTTACACACACCCATGATCCCCCACACACCCTGAACAAGCAGCGGTTATTTGTAGTTTCTGAGAAATTCTAAGACATAAATACAATAGTATTTTAAACAAGTGAGAGAACCTACCGAATTACCCATCCCAATCTCGCCAATTCAATAAATTCAATTGGAAAATAAATAAAAAAATAAAAACCTGGTCTGGCTTCAGGCAGTGCAGGCCCACACAGCTGGCTTGAATTTTGAACATGAACATTTTATTTAACTTGTAAGTCAGTCATACTATCAAGTTAGTATCAGTTAAAACACCCTGAAACAAATCTTGCTTCTGAGTCCCGGAAGCCAAGTACAGAAAAGACAGTCCGTTTTTATGAAGGCAAGAATCCAATGGAAGCAACAAGGGTGTTTTATATCTTCCCTTCTATATCTTTACCTTGTCTACATTCTGGCTTTCCTGCATAGTTTCTCAATTATTTGCTTTTTGAAGCAATCACTCTATAGAATTCTTTCAAAATCTTGCCACTTTTTTTTTTAACAAATACATTTTACTGATTTTTTTGAAAAAGATTTTGTCTTGTCAGGTTTTCAGAGTTGGGATTAATGGATTAGTACAAGTGGAAACTGTGTTCAGACTTAGCCAACTCACTGCCAGAAAGATAGCAACAAATTGGAAAATGTCTAGAGACGCACGACAAAAACTGTTCAGAATGTTGAAGGATTGAACTGAGAAGAAAGATTACAAAAAGCAAAACAAATAGCTTAGCTGAGAGATAGCTAGAAAGAAAGAACAAGAGAGCGGTCTTCAAATAGCTGACTGGTTGAAAATATCGCAGAACAAGTGCCGTTTTCAGGAAGAATGTCATCTAGCAAAATTAGAGATATCTAGATTGTTTAAAGAGTTCAATTGAACTTAGTGTCAGAAAAAGATGCTAAGTTGTATCAGTAGTTACAAGGAATCCCTGGGGGCATTTTTAGGGAAAGGTCATATGACATGCTCTGAGAGCTACCTGTATGACATGGACTAAACTTACAATTTGATATACACCTTAAGATTTCCTGCAACCTTAAAATCTGGTGAGGCCAGGACAATAAGCTTCTCAACACCATTGTCAAACATTTCGGAGTATGCCACATATAGACAACTTTCAGTACAAAAGACTTTTCTTGACTTAAAATTTTGGCCTTAATTAGGTTCAGGCAAAAAAAAAAATCCCTGTGAAACTCTATGGATTGAAAAGCTAGATATAGAAGAAGCAGGATACAAATATTACCAACGTTACGGTATTACGGAAAACTTTGAAGGGTACCATGTACAGCCAGGCAAACCAGCAAATGGATCCTAGAACAAATCAACCCAGAAATCTCACTCAGAGCACTAATGAGACTCCAACTATTGTACTGCAATAGATGGAGATCTATTGCATTATGAGAAGTCCATAATGTTGCAGGAAAAAGAGAAAGAGAATGATCGGTGGCAAGATGGATGAAGATGACTACAGCAGCAATGAAGTATGAGACATTTAAAAGACTTAGTGGAAAGAATCCATGCATGTGGTCACAAGGAGTCAGCACTAATCTGATGACACTTAATTAATCAACCCATCAATCAGGTTTGAACTTATCCCCAATTTTGATACAAATGAAGCAAGATGTCCCAAAGGTGATTTTTCAAGAGGCAACTGGACTTTTTTTGTTTTTCCTTGAAGATGTTTTGATTCTCATCCACAAAGCTTCTTCAGGAGAAGCAAGATCTACTGTAGTTATATGGTCTACAATTCTGCTGAATATCTGAAGTAAATATTTGAATTGAAGATTCATTTAACTCTAGGATTCTTGATTAAATTTAGAGGCTGCCCAATTCCAGATAACTCTGGACAACTTCCATTATGAAACAAAGGACAATAAAAACAAAAACAAAAATAATAAATCTCCTAAGATTATTGCTTATTTAAAGATGTCTCTTTAGTTTATTACTTAATAATAATTTTAATGAATGTATATGCTTCTGAAAAACTATATTCAGTAGTTTTGGCAAGGGCATTCTTCAAAATTTTCATCAAGTAAATTATTACTGCTTGTTGGGAAAGAGGATATAACTTTTCATTATAACTATTACTGAGCATTAATTTTACCTCTGGCCACTGGCTGGAAATTTAGAATTCAGCTCCACATAATATTCCAGTGCCAACTGAAGCTTTAGAAACTTTTCTACATGTTATTATCTGCCTGTATGAACAATTTAACATGGGAGAAATGAATTGAAGCAGATTTTATTTTCAAAGAGAAAGAACAGCTGTTTCCTGCAAATTCAAAGTTTAACACATTTTTGTGCAACTGAATTACTTTCATATTTCTTCCCCAATGAAATACTGTTATCCTCCCAATGCTGGTAAAATCAACTCTGACGATATTCAGAAATCTTACCTGGTGAGGTTCAATGCCCATTTTTGTCAAAGCTGACTGGAAAAACATTTTGGCTGGTTTTCCCACCACCTCAGCTTGAATATCACAGGCGTACTAGGCAATAGGACAAAAATAACACTGTTAACTTTCAAAACAAAAGTGTCTGATTATACACATTACTTGCTTCCTAGTTATTGACATTCAAATGATGGTAACATGCTAAAACACAGTTTAAGGTAGGAATACTATTTGTAGAAATATCAAGAATAAATCTCCAGGGCTTATGTCCAATTTTTAAAGATACACCTTTGAAGATACAAGATGTGTTTCACAGAAATCCATAGGGAATTTATTAGAGGGGGAAAGGTTCTGCTATTCTTTCCCATACTTGGTATATTCAACCATCTTGGTCTAAGTAGACGAGCAGGAAAAACAACTTTGGGAAGAAGTATAGCCATTTTAATGTTTCAAATTAAATATCAAAGTTCTGGTCCCAACTGGGGTCATAAGTTCCAGATGCCCCATTCATGTTATATGTACACAACCAATCCCACTTGGCAATAGGTTGGATGTTCTGCTATGCAGGATTTCATTGTAAACATCAGCACTCTGAACGGTGGTTGGCTACACACCTCCCACCAAGGAAGATGAATAAGAGCTTGTGAGGTAGTCTACCAAAGACTTGTCTTGGCCAAAAAAATTGCCATGTTTTATTTTGAATTAGTTGAAAAACATTGTTGTTGTTTTTTTTAAAAAATCCTATCTCTTTTCTCTGGCTAGGTCCTGTGTCATTCTACTTGGTGCAGTTGGAACCATTAACTGCTGTGTCATACATATATCTTTTTTATTCTGGGAAAATAAATGAATATCCTGTGCTTGTGAGTTGACCAGCAGTTCTTGTCTTTTGGGATAAATCGTTCATAAATTAAAGCTACTCTTCATATGTTAACCTGGAATATCACAGGAAAGCAATAGCAATAGCATTTAGACTGATATACCGCTTCATAGTACATTACAGCCCTCTCTGAGTGGTTTACAGAATTAACATATTGTCCCCAACAATCTGGGTCCTCATTTTACCGACTTCGGAAGGATGGAAGGCTGAGTCAACCTTGAGCCGGTCAGGATCAAACTGCTGGCAGTCGGCAGAGTTAGCCTGCAATACTGTATTCTAACAACTGTGCCACCAGGGCTCATTACACATATGCTACTGGCCATGCTGGCTGGGAATTCTGGGAAATGTAACACCTACAGTATGGAAGACATCAGTTTGGAGAAAAAAAATACTATAAAATTAGATAACAGAAGTTAGCAAGGGGGCTCATATTTACCCTTACAGTTTAGAACACCTTAGGATTTTAACATTTATATAAAAGGAGTTCCCAACTTCTCAAATCCATTTTTATTCTGCACTGCAACACACTTTTTATTTCTTTGATAGTAAATGTGCTGTTTTTCAGGCAACTAGTTGAACCTTTGGGCCAGATGTAATGTTAACACCACTCATTGCTGGCACTGATCTGAGGCCAAGTGTAGCAACATCTAGAAAGTAACTGGTTTTCCACTCCTGGCTCTAGTGTATTAAGTGAAAGAACCTGAAGTTCAAACTCAATTGAGGGAAGTTGGCTTTTTTCTACAACTGGCAAAAGAGCACCGAGGTAGACAGACGAACAGACAGGCAGATATTGTGGTGTGCTTGTACACGTACACACACACACTGAATTTCATCTGGAACTCCTAGCATAAAAAACCATGAATTCATTTGCAACAACATACCAATTAAGACAAACACAGATATATAATGCAGTAAGTGTTTCAATGAGCTTCTGGCAGACATGATGAATCTGGGCTGCTTTTCTAGTTTGATCATTTAGGGGTTATGCTTTTCATTATCTATGTTCTTTGTTTTATTGTTCTTTGTTTTACTGTCAACTGCTCCGATTCTTTTAGTAGTATGCAAAAAATGTTTAGTGGTATATAAATGTTTTAATAAAATAAATAAATATATTAGTGAAACTTCTGCTGGAACAAAGCACATTATGTGCTAAAACAATAAAATACCTCCAGTGCTTTCATGTATGCTCCAACATCAAGTTTTAGTCCATCTGTTTCTTTATAATAGCGTCTGAAATTAAAAATATGCAGATTTAAAATGCAGTATTTCAAACATTTGATCCTTTGATCGACCCAGCATTCTGCATTTACTCCCTGTCCCCAAAGGCGATACATTTGGCAATAATTAGCTTTAAATAGAATATAAATAAAGTCTTAATAGGTAAATATGACAAAATGCTGAATAGAATAGATACTTAAGTATGTAACCAACGAGAAACTCCATTATTAAGCAATGTGGTTGAAAAACTACATGCCTGCACTGCTTAGTGGCAGCAGTTCCAGCAGTCCCCTAAGCTGGCAGGCCCATTCTAATCCCAATTTCTTTGAAAATGCTAAGGGAGAAGTTATTCCAAAGAACTACAGTGAGGGGGAAAATTATTTGATCCCCTGCTGATTTTGTACATTTGCCCACTGACAAAGAAATGATCAGTCTATAATTTTAATGGTAGGTTTAGTTTAACAGTGAGAGACAGAATAACAACAAAAAAATCCAGAAAAACGCATTTCAAAAAAGTTACAAATTGATTTGCATTTTAATGAGTGAAATAAGTATTTGATCATTTCTTGTAGTTGGCCACCAGGTTTGCACACATCTCAGGAGGGATTTTGTCCCACTCCTCTTTCCAGATCCTCTCCAAGTCAGTAAAGTTTCGAGGCTGACATTTGACAGCTCAAATGTTCAGCTCCCTCCACAGATTTTCTATGGGATTAAGGTCTGGAGACTGGCTAGGCCACTCCAGAACCTTAATGTGCTTCTTCTTGAGCCAATCCTTTGTTGCCTAGGCCATGTATTTTGGGTCATTTTCATGTTGGAATACCATCCATCCACAACCAATTTTCAATGCCCTGGCTGAGAGAAGAAAGATTTGATGGTACATGGCCCCGTCCATTGTCCCTTTGATGCGGTGAAGTTGTCCTGTCCCCTTAGCAGAAAAACACCCCCAAAGCATAATGTTTCCACCTCCATGTTTGATGGGGGGATGGTGTTCTTGGGGTCACAGGCAGCATTCCTCCTCTTCCAAACACGGTGAGTTGAGTTGATGCCAAAGAGCTCGATTTTGGTCTCATCTGACCATAACACTTTCACCCAGTTCTCCTCTGAATCATTCAGATGTTCATTGGCAAACTTCAGACGGACCTGTACATATGCTTTCTTGAGCAGGGGGACCTTGCAAGCGCTGCAGGATTTCAGTCCTTCACGGTGAAGTGTGTTACCAATTGTTTTTTTGGTGACTATGGTCCCAGCTGCCTTGAGATCATTGACAAGATCTTCCCATGTAGTTCTGGGCTGATTCCTCACCGTTTTCATGATCATTGAAACTCCACGAGGTGGGATCTTGCATGGAGCCCCAGACCGAGGGAGATTGACAGTTATTTTGTGTTTCTTCCATTTGTAAATAATTGCACCAACTGTTGTCACCTTCTCACCAAGCTGCTTGGTGATAGTCTTATAGCCCATTCCAGCCTTGTGTAGGTCTACAATCTTGTCCCTGACATCCTTGGACAGCTCTTTGGTCTTGGCCATGGTAGAGAGTTGGAATCTGATTGATTGATTGATTGCTTCTGTGGACAGGTGTCTTTTATACAGGTAACAAGTTAAGATTAGGAGCACTCCCTTTAAGAGAGTGTTTCTAATCTCAGCTTGTTACCTGTATAAAAAAAAACACCTGGGAGCCAGAAATCTTGCTGATTGATAGGGGATCAAATACTTATTTCACTCATTAAAAAGCAAATCAATTTATAACTTTTTTGAAATGCATTTTTCTGGATTTTTTTGTTGTTATTCTGTCTCTCACTGTTACAATAAACCTACCATTAAAATTATAGACTGGTCATTTCTTTGTCAGTGGGCAAATGTACAAAATCAGCAGGGGATCAAATACTTTTTTCTCTCACTGTATGTTTGGTGAAGAGACTCAGCAGCTGACTTTTTAGCAAACATTCAAAATATGATTCAGTATATATCTTTCTTTTTTTATTAAAACAATAAAAAGAGAGAACTGTACAATTCAACTGTTTTTTTAACTTCCTAAACAAATAGGTAAGGAGCAAAAATGCATAGGATGAACAGTCAGATAAGATTTTATGCTGTATCCTTCTGCCATTTTCAATTAATCAGCAGAGCCTCTCTTTAAAATGACCACTTGACCTTTGCTAGAACAACCATTAACCTTCTATAGTCTAGCGTAAACAGCTTAATTTTCTGACAGTGGCATGACAGAGGAAATTACAAAGCCAATTCCCGCTCTCAACCCAAAACAGATGCTAAATGTAAATCACTCCATTTCCACAAGGACAGCATTCTGCTTCAGTCACTCTAATACTCTAGCTTTCAAGAATGTACACTAAAACTTTAGCAGAAAGAATTTCTGGGTTTTTTCCTAAAGCAAGTTAAAGAAATGAACATTATTAACACGGCTATACTTTACATAATATTAGTAACTCATGAGAAAAGCTGCTGAGAGGGCATCAAATGGAAGGCAAAATCCACACCATCAGCACTCACAACTCTAAGACAGATCACAGTTGTGATCTGTATAAGATCTTACAAGAGGAACTAAAGCTGATGCCCATTATAAAATATATTCCACTTAATATGCTTGACACAGTTAACTCAAATGTGATCCCTACTTCCTTCTAACATCTCTGTATGGAGCAATTACTTAGAAGTAAGTAGAAGTACAGCTGGCATTATGGTACAGCTAATGTGAAAAAAGTTATAAGAACAAGATTTAATATACTGTACATCTTACTCAGAAATCCTACCAAGTTTAAGAGTGTTTGCAAGTGATTATTTTGTTTGTAAATGACTACCCTCCTTTCATTGAAGTTGCTTTCAACAGAATTCCTTAATTAGCAGTTCTAATTATTGTATATCAAAACAATACTTGAGTTTTACAGAATACAGAATAACAGAGAAGGAAGGAGCCTTGGAGGTTTTCCAGGCCAACCCCCTACTAACAAATTCTAAATATCTGAATGTTTTTATAATAAGTAATGTTTTCAAAATATGTTTCTGTACATTCTTACAGATTTCATAAGGATTTCTGAAGCATTCATGACTGCTGCAGTACTTGAACTACAATAGCATTCATTTACTTGAATCTCAGAGACAGTTTAGTGACTTTTATTATTCATTTTCCTACTTAAAAATATTTAAGCTTGGTTCCTTTAATGCCACATGCAAACATAGGTAGCAAAAGCCAACTTTACTGTTACTTACTAGTCCTTTTTTGCCTAATATATTGATGAAGAGATAGTCCTGCTATTGGATGCAATTAAACAGCAATTCAAATGATGAGTCAGGAAAGAAGGCAGACTGAGACAAAGCCCTTCTCCAACATCCTCCTGACTCATTGTTTAGTGATCACCATTTTGCACCTAGCTCTCAATTATAGCCAGTATAATCACCAGCTATTTACTGTGTTCCTGAAGGCATGACATGACTTTCCCCAGAAAGACTTGTGAGTCTAACAGCCCTCAGTTCCAACAAGGTACTGAGGCAACCACCTGCTCCAAAGAAGCATATGTGACATCACTCTAGGGCAGAGGTCCCCAACCTTTTGGGCACCAGGGACAGGTTCCATGGAGAAAGGTTTTTCCACAGACTGGAGAGTGTGTGGTTTTGTGTGCTGCCTGCATCCCACGGATGGGGCTTTGTTTGTTTGTGCGGACCGGTTGCTGGCATGCCGCGGCCCGATACCGGTCCACGGACCGGAGGTTGGGGACCCCTGCTCTAGGGTATATTAACAGAATCCTGAAAGTCTGAGAAAGCCTTCATTGTCCTTTTTGAGGACAATATGGCCCAAACAGGATTGCTCTATATCTCTTGTTTATTCCTTTCTCTATCCCCAGGGCTGAGCAACTATTTCATCCCTCCCAGCTCTATTTATTGTTCAACATTATTTTCTTTTTTTAAAAAAATGGACAAATGAGGGAAGCACAACGGAACATAGGTAATCCTTGACTTAGGACCATAATTGAGCCGGGGATTAAGGTTATAAACTGTTGCGGTCGTTAAGTAAGTCACTACATGACCAGATCCAATTTTTGCGGTGTTCATTAAGCAAATGCCAGAGTCAGTACGCAAAGACTACAGTCATTAAGTAAACATCACAGTGATTAAGTGAGTCAATTTGGGCATGGGGCATTTTTTGCCAGAAACCAGAAGTAAACATCGGAAACCAGTAAAAAATGTTACAAATTTTGGTCACATGACCCCAGGATACTGCAAACAGCTATAAAGATAAGCCAGTTGCCAAGCACCCTAAATGCGATCAAGTGACTGTGGGAGGGTGTGCACTTGTCAAAATTTTTAAATTGGGTCATAAATAGTTGTTAGGGGGGTCTGTCGTAACTTCAAACAGTCGTTAAGCGGCCCATCGTAAGTCGAGCACTACCTGCACATTGACAAAAGAAATATAGGTGCACAATAAAAAGAGGAAGAAAAAAAGATGCTGAGGAAAAAAAGATACTAACAAAGAACATTAACATCCATAATAAAAAATAAATAGGTTCAGAAAAGAAAATTGGCAAAGGAGATTATACCACAATTTGTTTGATCTTACTAGCCCTTTTTTAGCCTCACACAAGGACAGCATGAGTTGCCCTACTGTTGGATACCATGGACCAGCCATTCAAGGGATGTATCAGAAAGATGGGAAGACTGGGACAAAACTCTTTTCTCTCGATTGACATACAGATGTCAAAACTGACTAAAGGAAGAGAAAGCCAATTAATCCTTTATCTCTGTCTTCACCACCAAAATTGTTGGGCATTTGAGAAACATCCTTGGACCACCTTACAAGCTTCCAAGAAGGCAGTTAGGTCTTGAAAAAGGTATGGACATCAAACAAACATTACTATTTTTAAACATTTTCAGAACTATACTTATTAACTTACCCTCTTCCCAAAGATAGCAGAACTGGATTTTTCAGGCTTGTGAGGATTTGGAAAGCATCATTCAGATTTTTGTAGGAAAAGTTGTCTGCTGCATCCCCAATTACTACACAGTTAGGGTTTGTTTTATCAATATCAGAAAATTCAGGAATGAGATCTAAGGAGTAATAAACAAATATATATTTATATATTTCATGACAACTTATGCTTATTTCCAAGTTCATAGTAACCTAGGCCTATTGAGTTAAAGCAGCTCAAACATTACCAGAGCTGTATATTCTCTCCTTCAAAGGCTACAGTATAAATGGTACTTTATAAATCAAAAACTTACTCGATTTTGTCCAGTATAGCCAAAACAGTACCATCCACACCCATAAAAGTTATTAACAGGGCTCAGACAATCTAGTTTTTTTCTGATAAATAAATGCAAAAAAAAAAAAAAATTAGAAAGTGCAGCGGGAGCATGTTCAGCAGGCTCCAAATACAAGCTAACTGACAAGAGATGAAAAAATGCATGCCATATATCTCTATCTTGAATACCTTGTCTATAGGAGATGGCCAGGCTGAGCCTGAGGGCGGGGTCAAACTCATCATCAGTTTGAAATTTCTACGCCCCTGGAGACCTAAGAGTCCATTGACACCAATCTGGTACCAATTTGCCTTGAATGTTCATTGACACCAACTGGTGCCAATTCGCCTTCAATGTCCATTGACATCAATCTGGTGCCAATTCGCCTTGAACGTCCATTGACACCACTCTGGTGCCAATTCACCTTGAACGTTAGTGGTGCAGATTCTTGCATATAGGTAGCATGAATTCTATCCTGACTTCTTGCACCTGACATTGTCATTTCCAAAAATCTTGCCCAGAAACCAGAAGCCTTTTAAAAATGGCTTTGATAGCTTGGAAATCAAATAAATGTATCTATGAGATGGTAAGGAGACAACCGACTTTTATTGTCAACCTGATATCTTGTGGTTGCAGTTCAACATGACATGAATGAAGTTTAAACCAAGAAGAGGATACATCTACTCCCTCAAGTTATGTTTCTGAACTTCAAGATAACTAGTTGCATGTGAACAAAGCAGAACTGATAGTGCCTGGAAGCCTAAAAAGAAGACTGAGTTTAAAAAAATGCTTCAAGTAGAAAACATTTTGAAACACTTTCTTAGAATGCTTACATTGTCCAAGAGTAAGCAGAATAAAATTGCTTGTAAATTACAAGAAATCTGGTGAAGGTTTTATCTTCATTGTTCCCCATTAGGAAAGAACTGAAAACAACCTTATTATTGTTTTCATATTTGTTTGAAGTAAAAAAAGAAAGAAAGAAAAGGACCTATTTTATGAATCTAGAAACAAGTTTCAGATATGGCAATAGATTGTTTCTGTTGTGTACCAGCTTTGCTGTGAAGATACTACCTACAGGTAAGCAATTTGCCCCTCTGCTCCCATCCTGTACCATCAAATTCATGAAAATTTTTAGAAGATATTAAACCAAAATTCAGCTTACTTAATTAATAAACCAAGAAATAGGAACACATGCCAAGATCTTCAATGAAAAGTTGGCAGAGGATGAGAGGTAGGAATGTTCACCCCATGCTCAGCTTCATGACTTCAGAAAACATGGATTATGAAAGATCAGATGTTCATCCCAGCTGGACCATTTTATTATCCAGTTATTACCTCATCTGCCCACTTTCATTATTAGTTTGGGATTCTTGTTTTGTTTTGACTTCCAGTTGTCTTAAACTAACCATTAATCCAAAACTAATTTAGTTTGTGAAACTAACAGTTTCATTCTTGAATTATACACATCTAAAGTGAACCCACATTAGGTTGAAGTTACTTTATATGCAAAATTTTAAATATTAGCAAACCATCGTGCACAAGAAGGTGAGGCCTCAGGTTACGCTCCTTCAGAATTCGACATACTGCAGGTGCTGGAGCAGTGACTTCATTAACTGCAATATCAAAACCCAAATGTTGCAACTTTTTTACAAATCTGTCCCGTGTAGCTTGAGTTTCATTAGTGCAAAACTGCAGCTTTAGACCAGATGCCTTGATCCTGTGACAGTAAAATGATATATTATTAAGTTAATTAGTTATACAGAATGTAGGATTTAAATGAATACTTCTGTCAAAGCTTATATTTATAAGTACATGCTAAAAAGAATTAGATGAAATGTAAATCACAATACCACGAATAATTTACATTTATGTTTTATAATTATAACAAAAGATTAACATATTTATAATACAATATATACTGGTTGTCTGTCACCAATAGTTAGAATTCAAGAAAAAAATGTGTTTCAGTACAAACACTATAATTAATAATGCCACTTAAGTGGTGAGATGTCAAATTTTAAAAACAAAAGCAACCTCGTTAATTCCATTTACTTGTTTTTTTTATAAATTAAGTATTTTAATATATTTACAGCTTGAAGATTCCATTTCAAACATTATCATTTGTAATTCATTTTCTTTTTGAATTTTATTTTATTCTGCTCTGTCTCAAGGATTTATAATGGATTTCCCCACTCAGAAAAATATACAAATATATACTGTACATTCCTTTCTGTATTACTGGAATTACTGCACATAAAGCAACATTCTGTTTTATAGAACAGTATCATATTGCAAGATATGTAAATGCCAGATGCTGTCCATCTTCAGTTTAGGAACCCCTTCCAGTTTGCCATATACAGTATTCATATACAAAGACGCAATTTAGGCAACAGTAATCCAAAAAGAACCTGGTAGTCCAAGGCATGGGACAAAAATGAAATTCAGAATCCTATGGATGTTGATTTAATTTGCACTTCAAAATAAGACTATCCAGTTCCCACCAAATGCTTTGGACCACAACTCACCTCACTGAAGCTGGATTTGCCCAGTGATATCAGATTATAGAAGTTGTGATCTAACACATCTAGGTACTCTTCCTGCCCTACTTCTTTAAAATAATTTTAAATTTAATTTTGGCTATTAGGGATCTATGTTTAAAAGAGGTGCTGCAGTAAGAAAATAAAATGATGATACACACCCTATCCAATAAATCAAAATATACATTAAAAACATATATGTGGTTATTGTGATTTTATACTATCTGTGATACTTTTCAATTCAACCCTCCATGAGTACTTCTTTAAAAAAAATGTAGCTCTGCAGTAGAAAAAACAGCTCATGGTCATTTAAAATACTGAAACATGTTATCTCCAGATTCCTTCTTTTTGTATTATTTGTCTTTCCTAATCACAGGTATGTGAATTATCAATTATAGTTAGTGGTTAATTGCCCTTCATAAAGATAGCTATTCTATTTTAAATTAGGCAGTTAATATATTATAACTAATAGCATCCACTTGTATATTATAAATATATATTCACTGATTGGAGCAACGAATGTGAGAATTAGTCATGAGCTAATGAAGCAATTGAATAAAGAAGTATAACGTGTACCCAGGGAATAATTATTGCTAATGAATTATGATGTGACCTTCTCAGAACAATGAACAATTGGAGCGACAGTTAAGATGACAGCACTTCACATCTGTTATTCCAAATATAGTGTAAACTGGAATATAAGCACAATCAACATAAATATACATGCCCAGCCTCATGCATACTCACAAACAAAACAAAGACTTTAAGTGGAATTATATGCAATTCAAAGAACTTCACAAACTTCACATAAAAAACAAATTAGATTTGTATGTATTGGGGAAAAAAATATTGTATGTGAAATTTTGCCTGGATTTTATGGTCATCTGATTATTTGTTAAACTTAAGTGAGCACAAAGAAACTTGGGCCAAATCCAATCTTCTCAGATGGTATGTCTCTACTGGTTGAATTACCCTGATAATTTCCTGTCTCAGGCAGAAAACTCCCATTCTCAGAAGACATGAACTACATTGGTCTACGAGTTCCCTGGAAGTTAAAATACAATCCAAATAAATTAAATAATGTTTTTCCCATTCAAAATGAGGAACATCATTCCATATAACTAATTAACACCGCTTGTGACCGCTTTACCCCTTCTAGGAGAAGAGGAAATGATACTGCCCTACAGTGATGTATTATATCAGATAAGAAGAGTAGAGTTGAAAATTACTTGCAAGTTGAATCCCTCTGAACCTTTAGTTCAAATATAGTTTGCTCAATGTTCTTATTGTTATTTTTACATGCTTACTTAAGCTTGCAATATATTTTTTCATCTCAGGCTGTTCTGTATTATTCTTGCCCCTTTTAACCTTTTGCAAAACTAGGAATGTGCTGATGAAAAAGCAACCCAGGACTAGAGCATCCATTATAAAGATATTTCTTCCTGTTATTGTTTTAGATGAGCCATATTGGCGCAGTGGTTAGAATGCAGTATTGCAGGCTGACTCTGCCCTCAGACGGGAATTCGGTCCTGACTGGCTCAAGGTTGACTCAGCCTTCCATCCTCCCGAAGTCTGTAAAATGAGGACCTAGATTGTTGGGGGCAATATGCTACAAACCACTTAGAGAGTGCTATAAAGCAGAGGTCCCCAACCTTTTGGGCACCGTTTCTTTTGGGACCGGTTCTGTGGAGAGAGGTTTTTCCGCAGACCAGAGGGTTTTGTGTGCTGCCTGCATCTCGCAGATGGGGCTTTGCTTGTTTGTGCGGACCGGTTACTGGCATTCCGTGGCCCAGTACAGGTCCACGGACTGGGGGTTGGGGACCCCTGCTATAAAGCATTATGAAGCGGTATTTAAATCTAAGTGCTATTAAGACTAAAGACGTGCATACGCTAGGGTTACATATCATGATGAGCTATAGTTGGTTTTTTTTAAATCTATTTAGTGAACTTAGCATACATAATGTTTTATCCTTCATGTCTTATGAAAGTACCCAACGGTTGCTTATTTAAGCAAATTATGGCAATACAAACCATGGCTCAGTATTTATTCAGCCATAGGGAAATAAAGGCAAATGAAATAAACACAATTTGGCATGCAAAATGAACACAAGCTCAGATTTTCAGTCTTCAAATTTCCAATTCACCTTAGCTGTTAAGTCTAAATCTTTTCATCCTGCTTTTGCAAAGGAGCAATAGCAGCAATTTAGAAAGCAACAGTGCTTTAACATGATCCTTTGCTATCTCTCTTTCCCATCTGCCAATTTTTGTCACAACCTTTATGTCATCCAACATGAGAGGGCAAAAACAGGGTTCATATTTAACATGCCCATAAGCTGACCCCAAAAAAATGTTGGCAAGGGCAGTTGGCTAAGACTGTACAAGGTCACTGAGGATGTCCAATAATTGTCCTAACACTTTACCTGTTATGGCACAATAATGAGAGTTTTTTTCATTATTTTCGGGTGAATGAACCTGGCAGATGCTGACAGCCAGCAGATGTGTAAAGTTCGAGGTGATTTGTAAGGGACCAGCTCATCTGACGCACAGTAATTGCATTGTGGGACACTGTCACTCAGATTCTTGTCCTGTTCTGTCAGAATGAGGTAAAGGTCAGTTCAAAGAACTGGTATAACATCAAGAGACAGCTCCTCACTGAAATTTAAAATATTTTCATATATCTCCTTCACGCCCAACCCCAAACATAAGGAATTCAGAACTGTGCCCCCTCTTGCTGGTGAAAATTGTGCCTGGAAAAATTAGGGATTTGCAATAGCTTTATTTATTGTTTTCAATATCGCTTGCAAATGTTTTGCTTTTTAATTAACCTCTCTATTTACTCTCTGAACAGAGACACTTCATTTCCTTCTTGATAATCTACCTTTTCTCCTTTTCTAAGGAACTCAGAATAAGATACCGGGATTAGGAAGTAGACTTTCAAATAGAGAGGTCCTTTTGGTAAAAAGAAATCTCACTATCTCCACTTTCCATTTATTTGCTTATTTAAAAACCTGCTATCCTAAGTGCATAGGCATTACTTAGAGTCGGATATTACCTCTCATATGCCAATAGCTTGCAATGTGATGAACACATGTGACA
Source organism: Azemiops feae (assembly GCA_023970755.1). NCBI lineage: Eukaryota > Metazoa > Chordata > Lepidosauria > Squamata > Viperidae > Azemiops > Azemiops feae. The sequence continues at coordinate 470,519 of JALGBA010000294.1, read as the reverse complement.
GACATTCAAAGAAACCCAGCACTCAGGAATCCCTGACAGTTGTGTGGATTGCTTCTTTTAATATAGAAATGGAAACCCAATCCATTAGCTTTCCAGGCTTGATTTGGAGGCAAATTGTAGTAGTAATAATTACTACACAGTGCAATATAACATAGCATACAGTATAAGTATTACTGTATACAGATTTCCTAGGAGAGCTTGTTAGTTTTTTTTAAAAAAGTGTAGCAAACTTGCGGACAAAGTACATTCTTCAGTTATCAGAATTTTTGAGTGATCCAGGATGCCACTAGTTCCATATAATTTTCTGACAGTCAGAACAATTAAAAAGTGGAACAACCTGCCTCCAGAAGCTGTGAATGCTCCAACACTGGAAGTTTTTAAGAAGAGACTGGACAGCCATTTGTCTGAAATGGTATAGGGTTTCCTGCCCGAGTAGGGGGTTGGACTAGATGACCTCCAAGGTCCCTTCCAACATCATCATCATCATTATTATTATTATTATTATTGTTATTATTATTATTATTATATAAATTGGGAAGTTAATGAACAAAATGCTAAGCCAGAAGAGCCTTCCATACTCTTTTTTTTAAGGCTATGTTTAGTATGAAGATTTATCTATCTTGCTGTCTACTCTTTGGAACATTATCCCCTGAGCAATTAATAGAATTAAGGAATAACAGAATAACGGAGTTACTCTCTCTCTCTCTCTCTCTCTATTATTTCTATATCTTATTCTTCAAGTTATTGTTTAAATTGTTACCAACCGGCAGCTGTTAAGTTTCTGGGATATTTGTTGTAACCAAGAAAAATTCACTGGGCTCAACTGTCTTAGTTACCTTCTTATACAAATCTGCTGATTATGGTGGAAAAACCAGCTAATCTGGATACTGTAAGTGGAAGACGTACTGAAATCCTAATAGATACATTAGGTGTAATATGTGATATGATTGCTTCTTCATAGAAAACTAACAAGTTTTCTGTTACTTTTAAGTAATGAACTATAACAAGAATATGTCTATTTTGAACATTAATGTCTCCCCTTAATAACACTCTCCCAAATTCTCTTTTACAGGATCCTTTCTTATTGATTCATCCTGGATAACCTTGGGTCATTATCTTCTGACTCATTTTTATATTCTCTTGTCTTTGTTCTAAAAACTTTACTGTTAAGCTTTGTTTGTGTTCACAGACAATGCTTTGAGCTCCCTTTTTTAGTTCTTTATAATTTACCTGTTTCTCTGGGATTTATTTTTTTACAGCAAAGAAAGAGCAGAATCACAGGGAAGAATTAAGCCCCTCTACAAGAAGAGTATTGGAGATTAGTATTACTATGTGCAGCAAAAAAAAAGAGCCACATAAGAGGCTAATTTTTAATAAGCATGGGCTGTACAGAACAACAAAAGAATGCCAGTTAATAAATGTAAGCATGCTGTTTGAAAAAAAGAACCAAAACTAAGATTGTAATACTGAGAAAATTTGACTACTTTACGAGAAAGCTATTTTTTGTGTTGGATGAGATTAAAACTCTCCAAGGCCACATTTTGATCCTGAATGGTATACATTTTGAATTTTTTATTTATTTATCAAATTGTATGCTGCCCAGTTCCAATGAAATCTATTGGGATATGACCATCCATCACCAAAAGGCAATAGAGTTCAGTTAAGGTTAAAATTACAGAATGCAGAAATGAGACCGTGAGAGCTCCATTCCAAGGCTCTATAGACATAAATACCATAGAGGAAGCTAAACTGGAAGCTTAACAGTAGTAACAAGTTGTGCAGATATTACTCCCTTTAACTCAGAGACCCCCAAGCTTTTGGCACCAGGGACCGGTTCCATGGAGAGAGGTTTTTCCGCGGACCGGAGGGGGCGTGGTTTTGTATGCTGCCTGAATCCTTTGGATGGGGCTTTCCTTGTTTGTGCGGACCGGTTGCTGGCGTGCCGTGGTACTGGTCTACACGGACCGGGGTTGGGGACTCCTGCTTTAACTGGTAAGAAACCAGCAAGACTATCCCACAATACTAGGGTGATGAGCAGAAAATTCAAAAGAAGTCATTGTTTACATGCAATAACTAAATAAGCAACAACTTACTGCCAAGATTTATCCCTCTATCTTAGAAATTTTAATGCAACATTTATTTAACTGGTTATATCAACAGATTAAAACAAACACGTTTCTTACAAGAATGATAGACTGTTGCAACCATTTCAATAGCTTAAGGTTTCTTTATGCCTTATTAAGTTTCCATTTCCTAAGTTAACTTGGGGTTTCCTTATGCCTTATTAAGTTTCCATTTCCTAAGTTAAGTTAAAGGTTTCGTTTATGCCTTTAAGTTTCCATTTCTTGAGTTAAGTTTCATTTCCTGGCAAAACCCACCCTTTACAACCTCCTGCTGTGACGTAAGTGTACCAATAAAAGAGAAGCACGCAGATCCTTCTGGGCTCTTGCATGCTAACTCAACCTGAAGAAACATGTGGTCCGTGTGTTTCCTATCTACCAAACGCAAGGTCCGTTAGCCCAGGCTGACGTACGTCACTGGTCCGTCCAGCAGAAGCTGGACCCCGGGATTGAACTCCCACAACCACTGGTCCATCCAGCAGACGCTGGACCCCGGGATCGGATTCCCACAACTGGTGACCCCGACGTGATTCACTCTACGACGTGATTCACTCCACGGCGTGTTCTCTGTCTAGGGAAGCGCTGCTCTGGCTCCTGTATTACGCACCTGGTAAAGGCTTGATCAATCGTAAGTATGGGTCCCCGCTTTCCAGAGTTCTGTCCAAGCATGTGGATGAACTTTCCTCTTTAGTCAGAAAGGCAAATTGTTTGCAAAAAGTTAACGGAACAACTGTCTATCCCCAGACCCTTCCTCTCAACCTGTGCCTACTACGGAGGACGCTCCAAAGCCGGCACAGCCAAAAGAACCCCCCTCTTCGCTCTATCCTTCTCTCTCTCCTCCAAAACAGAAACAGGCAACCCTGTATCCTGTTCTGCAGTTTTGCAACCGCACTCAATGCTTCCGTTTCATCAAACTATTTTGAGGTAGACCAAACAATAAATTTTCAGAACAATTTAGAGATATAAATTAACTCAAACTGCACTCCTCTGCAATGCGTTTTGAACAATTGGAATGTTTTGAAATTCTTTTGTAATCTGTTAAGTTTAACCCTGTCAGACAATGTCTGGTGGTGCTTTGTGTTGATGTGTGTGTTTTGTTTTATATATGTTTAATTCTTAGAACGTTACGCTTGGACTTGGAATGGTGAGAAAAATAGGAGATGGTTAAAGGGCCCTATAAAAACCACATGTTTGGTTGGAATCATCTCATGATTTTCTCGCTTCTTGCAGGACAAGCCATATGTCTAAATAAATGTTGTTTTAATGGTATTTGTGTATATATGTCTGTCTGTGTTGTTCTGTGTTATTTCCAAGACTTGGAAAAGGGTCAAAACCCTCTTTGATAACAACAAACAAAAAGGCCTTAATTAAAAATAAAAAGTTTGCTTGGAAAACGTATGTTGAAATATTTGTATGTGAAATGGTGTAAGCAAACAGAATGGAAGTGAATGAGTTAATTTGCTGGTGTAAATGTGTGTGTGTTAGCCCTCACTCCTCCACCCATCCCACGCTGTGAAAGGAATAGTAAAACTGTAGTTTTTATTGTTGTAATATGGGAACGCAATGGCATGAGTTTGCATGTGCAAAGTTTTATGGAAGAGGTATAAAAGAATTTATACATGTGAATGCATGTGAATTTTTTTGGTGGTGAGATTTTTGCAAAGTTTCTTTTTCTTTCCCCCCCCTCCTCACTCTTTCGTTTTTCGCTGGCTGTATTGTTTTAAGAGCGAAGGAAGGGCAGACAGAGGAGGGGGGGCAGTGGTTCGTTTTAACTATTTTTTTTTTCTTCCTCTGCCTAGAAGTCTGGGTTGAGGAAGGGGGGTGGATGTGAAATTTGATGCCCACTCTTGCAGTTTCAGCTTGCTATTTTTTTTTACTCGAAAGAGGAGGCAGTAATTGTTGGGCAATTCTTTTGCAAATTTTTGAGTTTTAAATTGTTTAGTTAGACATATACATCCATCAACCAAAAGAAATGACTGAATTGTTTTGCTTAGATTTGTAAATGTTTTCCCTATTTCATGAAAATTTGTTTCTTTTTAATGGAATTTGATCAAATTGGAACCTTTTTCATATCTGGGTCACAAACCCCTTTCTTCTCACTCAACACCCATTTTTCCTCATATTTTTTTTTAGAGAAGGATACCACGTTAGTGCAGCTGCAACAATATTTAGGAACACTTAATTGGGCACGATCTTATCTTTCTTTTACCATGGCTGTTCTTTCCCCCTTTTTTCAAGCCTTAGCTATACTTAAACACCCTGCTGACACTTTACATCTTACTGATGTTCATCACACCACTCTCCAACATATAAATTCAATACTGCAGACCACTTGGGTCAACCGTGTCTTGAACAACACACCTTTTTCTCTTGCGATTTTATCAACACCTTCTCTATTCACTGCCATTCTTGTTCAAATATCTGACAAAAAATTAAACTGGCATGGGCATATTTCATGTCATTTGCCCGCAGATCCTCGCTTACAACTTGTCAAGACAGTCCCTATTTCCTTTTCTTCTCCTATTGCTCCTTCACCCCTTAAGGACTGTCTTACCATTTTTACTGATGGTTCAAAAACATATGGTGCTTGTACTTGGCAATACAAAGGAACATGGCACAAAAAGCAAACTTCGCCTCAACAATCAGCTCAACAAGCAGAACTAGCTGCTCTTATTTTGGCTTTAAGCTCCTTTTCTTTACAACCTTTAAACATCATTACAGATAGCTTATATGTTTCCCATATCACTCACAACATTTTTGACTCTTATCTGTCTCCCTCCATTCCACCTGTCCTTATGAAACTCTTTCTTTCACTACAAACACTATTACATGATCGTGTCCATCCCTTATTTCTAGCACACATTCGAAGTCACCAACATTTACCAGGATTTCTTTCAGAAGGGAATCATATGGCCGATGAAGCCTGCAAACTTTTACCTGTTGTCATCAAAGTTCCACAGCCAGCTCCCATGACAGCGGGGGAAGGTCACAGCTATTTTCATCAAAATAAGAAGGCCTTAATGAAACAATTTGGAAAAATCACTGCAGAAGCAACTGCTGTTTTCCAGCAGTGTGCCACTTGCAGCAAGCAGGCCCACTCGCTCCCAATGGGGGTTAACCCCAGAGGAACCGAGTGTTGCCAAATCTGGCAAATGGATGTTACACAATATGCCCCATTTGCCCCATGGAAATATTTTCATGTTTCCATAGACATCTTCTTTGGCTTCATCATTGTTACCCCTCAACGGGGTGAAGCCACTAAGCATGTCATTAATCACTGTATTCGTTCATTTGCAACGTTGGGATGCCCAAAGGAACTACAACTCCCAAGGCCAAGCCTTGGTTGAGCGCGCCCACCAGACGCTAAAACATGCGCTGGAAAAATATAATCAGACACAAGGGAAAACTCCCCCTAGCCTCCCAGCCTTGCAAAACAGACTCAATTTGTGTTTATACACACTGAATTTTTTTAACTTTACTGGCACCACATCAAACGACTTCCTGACCCCACCTGGAAAGGTCCTGCTGATCTCATCACCTGGGGAAGAGGCTACGCCGCAGTTCAACTACCTGACAGAGTTTTGTGGGTCCCTGCTCGTTGTATTCGCCCATATTTCATCACTCCACACAACCCACCGACTCCATCGGATGTGCCATCATTGCCTTTGTGAGTGCGGATGTACATGCTGTTATTGGTGTAACAACTGCATATTGCACCACCCATATTGTCCAGGGGTCCAACACTTTTGCATCAATCATGTGGACCCTGCCTTTGATGACACTCTTGACAAGTTCCTTCCCCATGATGTCCACACTGCACCTTCCCATGATGACAAAGCACCTGAGAATTCCTCTAAATTTTCATAAAGGCCTATATTGTGGTCCTGTTTTTTCTTTTCTTGATCTCAATACTATTGCCCTTTTTCATTGTTATGACCGAGGTCAATCTTTTTGTCCCTTTGTGTTCTCTCAGTATCCTAATCGTGGCATTCCTCTTCCACCATCTCCCTCTATTTCCCTCACCTATGTTCATTACCCTTGTCACATGACTCTTGCTATTCTTGTGACCCCTGAGATTACGGGGCGCTATTATGTGTCTGGATTTTCATCCTATGGTACTTATACTACACATTCTTTTGAACTCGCATCAGTGGCGAGCTATGCAAAACCTCCTTTGTCTCCTCGTTTAATTGCTTATAACTTTGTTCCTCATCCCCGCTCCTTCCTAGACCTGGCCGCCCGTACTTTTACCTCACCTCACTTACAACACTTTCATTCCATAAAGCAACCTCGCTCACACCAACGCATCATTCATTCTCGACGACGGCAATCTCCTGATCCTAATCCTCATCGACCTCTCAACTACACATGGACTGTTCGTGACTTTGAAAATCAGGTATTATTCCAAATCTCCAAATACACAATATGGCCCTGGTTCCCTATCTTACATTTTGACTTTGCCGAAATGGGTACCGGGGTCAACAAATTTGCTTCAAAATTTCTCCAAACTAACAAATGGGACAAACAAGGTTCGTGCACACCTTCTCCACTAGAAGCAACATGGTGGGACCTGTATTTTTGTCCCGAACCAAAGACACCTGAGGAAAAATATCAATGTGGCACTTTATTGGATAAATACTGTGCCTCATGGTCTTGTGTTTCTACGGGCGCTATATCCTGGACTGCCCCTCGCTCAAATGATTATATTGCCATTAACCGTAGTAATGGCAAACCCCCTTCTTCTTCCTGCCCTTCTAATTTGCATTGTTGTGGTGAGTGGAAAAATCCAATGAACATTACCTTCACATCCCAAGGAAAGACTTTGACTACAGAGCAATGGGCTGTCGGATATTCTTGGGGTGGTAGAGAATGGAGCGGTTCTGAAGACGACGGCGGAGTTTTTTCCATTCGTCTCACAATCCAGTCACCACATTCCCCTCCTATAGGTCCTAACAAAAGCATTCAACCTGTTTTTTTACAGTCCGTTGTACATAATATGCCTAATCCCTTGATTAACCTTGTCAATGCTTCTTCCTTTTTGTTAAAAAGTGCTGTTAATTCTTCTTCACAAAACGACCACTGTTGGCTCTGTCTATCAGCCACTCCACCCTTTTATGACGCCGTTGGCTCTATTGAACCTATTAAGAATGCTACAAAAGATGACTCCTGCAGATGGAACTCAACGTCTATTACTATTACTTCTATTATGGGACATGGTTGTTGCTTGGGAAACATTCCTGCAAATTATTCTCAATATTGTGCTAATACCACCACTGGCAAATACCAATGTGATGTTTGGCTCACCCAGAAAAGATCGGGCAGTGTAAATACGGCAGGTTATAACTCTCTTTTTACTTTGAGTAATGGTAATATCTCTGCCAGCTTAAAGGGCCAATTCTTCATCCCCGGCAACAACTCCATCTGGGCTTGCTCTACAGGTGCCACAGCCTGTGTATCAGGGGATGTCCTTATACAACAAAAAGCCTTTTGTATTCAGGTACGCTTAGTCCCTAGAATCACTTATTATTCCCCCTCTGGTTTTGTTTCCCTTATGGAACCACCGGAATACCACCTACGTGCAAAACATGAATTTGTTACAGCCCTAACCCTTTCAGTTCTTTTAGGATTAGGTGCTGCAGGAGCAGCTACTGGAGCTGCGGCCTTGATTGTTAATCAACAACAAATACAAAAACTTAGTCTAGAAATAGATAATGATCTTTCCCGCATTGAGACTTCAATTTCTGCCCTTCAAACTTTTTTGTCATCTCTCGCCGAAGTTGCCTTGCAGAATAGGCGTGCCCTCGATCTTTTATTTTTAAAGGAAGGTGGAACATGTGTAGCCTTAAAAGAAGAATGTTGTTTTTATTCTGATCAATCTGGCATTGTGCGCGACTCTATGAATGAGTTACGCAAACGATTAAAAGACAGGGAACAGGAAAGGTTCTCCCAACTATCCTGGTATCAAAGCATGTTTAATTTCTCTCCCTGGATTACTACATTGTTTTCTGCTATTTTAGGACCTTGTATAATTTTGCTTATAATATGTATGATTGGTCCATGTGTTTTTTCACGCCTTTTGCAATTTCTCAAGGACCGATTAATTGGTCTGGATTCTAATCTTTCTAAGATTGATGTTATGTTTGCCTCAAACAATATATATGAACCCTTGAAACCCAAATTCCACCCCTTTGAAAAGGTTGCCCTACTGACACTGTCTGACACGGACTCCAACTGTTCCGATACTGAATCAGACTTAGCCATGGTGGCTCTTGCCTCCAAGCAAGAATCTCGCATTCTTATGGAGTTGCCCTTTTCTGTTTCGGAGGATGCAGATGATGGCTACGAGTAGGATAGAGATTGAACTTTAAAAAATAAAAACAGTGGAGATGTTGCAACCATTTCAATAGCTTAAGGTTTCTTTATGCCTTATTAAGTTTCCATTTCCTAAGTTAACTTGGGGTTTCCTTATGCCTTATTAAGTTTCCATTTCCTAAGTTAAGTTAAAGGTTTCGTTTATGCCTTTAAGTTTCCATTTCTTGAGTTAAGTTTCATTTCCTGGCAAAACCCACCCTTTACAACCTCCTGCTGTGACGTAAGTGTACCAATAAAAGAGAAGCACGCAGATCCTTCTGGGCTCTTGCATGCTAACTCAACCTGAAGAAATATGTGGTCCGTGTGTTTCCTATCTACCAAACGCAAGGTCCGTTAGCCCAGGCTGACGTACGTCACTGGTCCGTCCAGCAGAAGCTGGACCCCGGGATTGAACTCCCACAACCACTGGTCCGTCCAGCAGGCGCTGGACCCCGGGATTGAACTCCCACAACCACTGGTCCGTCCAGCAGACGCTGGACCCCGGGATCGGATTCCCACAATAGACAACATTCATTCTTTTGTCACATATAGGGCAGCTTCTTTCTCATCTAAAATGAGAGGTGGCCATTTGCAAGACATACACTCATCACCTGAAGCTAAACTACAATTCATGTCTTATGTATATTCTATCAATCAAATAAGACCAAACCAGATTTTTTTTTTAAAAATGGAAAAGGGTCCTGGTTTTAATATATTAATCTTGATTACGCAGTCATCATCTAAGTCCCTCTGGAATGATATCACTAAATAACACACACATAACAAAAGCAGCTAGAAAAAGCTAAGCCAGAGTTTGGGTGCAGCCTCGGCCCTAGACAATATAAACAAATGACTCATTTATTTATCATTTTCACATCTGAAGCATGCAAATGAAATGAACCATATTTGATTTTGCCCCTTTGCTCTTACATCAACTGAAAATGTGTTTTTTCCATTGAATCTCTGCTACAGCTTCAGGAGATGTTTCACATTCTATCGTGGTCATGTTTCAGATATCCTATACTATGATTTTACCTTGCTTACAATTTTATACAGTTTTATGCTTCAAATCTTTCTTGTATCTCCATGTTGGAACTGTTATTTATGTATTTACTAAATCTACTTGTTAAAAGTAGATTGAAATAAAATAAGCAAATAGCATAAATTGCCACCATGAAAGACAGCAAAATCCTGCAAGGTAAAAACAAATACATCAGGGAGTATAATACTCTGTTGGAGGTAGATGTTTCACTTGTAGTAACAAGAGTCTTGTGTTGAGGTGCAATAACTTTTCAGCCAGCCAAATGTGAGAAAATCAGATGGAAGTGAAATACATTTGGAGATCAGTGGAATGAGTTAAGAGTTCCATGCTCAAGAGGCTGATTCTAATTTCCATTATGTCCATGACATTCTGAAGTGGCATCTGTGCAGGCCCCAAATTTTTAATTTTCTTTTAAATTCTTAAGAAATAACTAAACGTTCACAGGACTGCTGAAACTGTACAAACGTTCAGCATCTGGTGAGAGGTTTTCCAGGATAGTAATGCTAAAATCTCATGAACTGGTTAAGATCTGGAGCAATTGAAAAGGGGAGGGGGGATGCTTGCATCATTGCACAATGACTGCAATGTCATCATTATCACCAACGTTCTACAACAACTATGAAAGAAAGGGATCTGACTACAGTAATGTTATGAAAATAAATAGTATTATAACAAGAAAGGAATAACACTTTCACAATTCCTGCCATGGAAACTGGCTGGTCATTATAATAAGAAAGGATGTCAGACTAATCAGGCCTTTAATATGGACTAGTATTTGTGGTTTTTAAGGCCTTATAGGCTCTTAGAATGCCTTCTAAAGTGGTCACCAAATTGTAATTATCCGATTACCAATTATTTCCCAATTACCAAAGCATAATTGGTGACAGCAGGGAAAAATTAAATGCATGGGGGCACAATTATATTAACACTATAATTCATTTGATTTTTAATTACATTTTAATGAAATTAAATCAAATTTTGGTTTTGTCCTACTCTCATGATTATGAGAGTGCTGCTGCCAGCACAGCTCTCCCAGGTAACCATTAGCCCAAAACAATGAAGTAGACCCAAATACTAGCCAACAGAAATATTAAGGATGAAAATAAATATATTTTAGATATATTCTAGCTTTTCATGCTTATGCAAAGTTGGCATCTAAACATCCAGCATGGTTGTTTAGAAACCAAAAACAATCAACTACCCTCTTAGGAAGGAGCCAATTACAGCATGAGGTAGAAACTAATTCTACAAATAGTTTATATTAACAAATGTAGCCTGTGGCAACTGGAAAACTCACAGATGAATTTTGACAAGGATACACAAATTGTTCCTTTGATCCTATTATTCTAATTTAAAGCATGAAAATAGTTGCCCAGTTGCCTAGTTTTATTAGGGATTAATTTCTGTTAGGTGCAAGTGAATAATGATCTTTGAATGTCCAGCATAGGTATGAAGATTTAGGTGTAAATTTTATGAAAAAGCTTATATTTGTAGTCATACAACTCAGAAAGTCTTTCCTTATTTTTTTATATGAACCTTGACAATTGAGCTATTATTTTGTGTGAGCAGCCCAGGAAATGAATTTGTCATTACTATTATTATGAGCTGTCTTAATCACATTTTTATGGATAATATAATCCAGTAATCGTATTATACTGGCCTTTGTTTCATACTGATGGATAGCTAACTGTTTGCCTTTGAAGTCGCTAATTATAATCTATAAAAGCCAGTCGAATCCAATACAACACTTCCACTGTGAAATCATTATTACACTTTGTATATAAAGAGCATCTGTTGGTAAACAATTAACTAGGGACTAATAGAAAGGAAGCAATTCTTTGCCCCATTTTAATCATCACTTAGCTAATGCCTTCCAACAAAAAATAGAGAATGATTCAATCAACTGTAGTTCTTTTTAACCCACAGATTACCAAAATTCTATAACCCATGATAAGGGTTTTCTGTGTTTATTCCTTTTGGGACAACAATATCACCAGTTTGCTTTTGGGTGTACTTCAATGGTTGTCTTCTTTAAAGTCCTTCAGGGATTAGGATCTGAGTATCTTCAAGATCATCTATTCCCAGGGGCTCTTTGCCAATGTATTAAGATATGGAAAAAGGGGCTCTCTCTGGATCCTGATCAAGGAAGTGTCCTCTTCAGGAACTAAACAGTAGGGCCTTTTCAGTCTCTGCCCCCTTCTCTGGAATAGTATTCCTCTGAAGATCAGATCAATCCCCAATCTTAAAAAATTTCGAAGAATAACTGAGACCTGGTTTTTCCAGCATGGTTTTTGGGATCTGAGACATTCCTTTAATTCTTCCCACAGAGAAAGTGTCTGCATGGGATTGGTTACTAGGGATACTGTTAAGGAACTCTGATTATATATTTCTTTGGTGCTTATAATTCAATGACTATATCATTCTTGTATGATCACATCAACTATGACTAGCATATACATATATAAGTAAAAAAACTAGCTTGGTCTAATGTGAAAATAGATCTAAGAACTATTGTCATTTTTCATACAGAACGTTAATATAAGCAATTGTGAAGTCACAGCATAGCTTTAAACTTGAAGCATCCTTTTGTCATTATTTGACAAAATAGACTATTTAATCTTACTATAAGAACTCTCACCACTACTTTGGAAGCACAGCAAGGGTCAATAAAGCAGATTAAAGGGCAGTGAAGCTGAAATAAAATATCACTAACTGAGGTCATTATTCACAAATGTCAATTAAGTACTGAAATAGTGATTTACAGTTTGCACAATAACATTATGTAACTAACACCAATTATGCCATTTGTGTTATTTACCTGGAACAAGGTTCCACCCAAGAGCTCTATGACCTCCCATTCTGCTGTTTTTAGAAGAACTGTGAAGACCTGACTTTTCACCCAGGACTTTGATGAGGGAGATTGCCCCCCCTCACTTCATTGCACTTGCCATCTTTTATTTTTATTTTTTGTTTTATTGCTTGCAACTTCTTTGTTTGTTGTACATCATCCAGAGTTGTGGAGGGCAGGGCAGCATACAAAAGCTTAATCAATTATTATATTCACAAAAATGTCAAATCAATTTGTTCCTGATTTTTGCCAGTTATTTAGATGGTGTTGGCCTTCATACACATTGAATGCTTCCCAAGAACAGTAGTTATGTATCAGCATGGTATATATGCAGATTCAAGCAGTATGGCCTTTTGTAATTGACTGATGGAAATTTTGTCAATGCACATATTTTCTAATCATCGTCCAAGATTTTTTTGATAAGGCACCCAATGTGCTGATAACCATTGGGATCACCACAGCGACTTTATGCCATAATCTTTCGATTTTGATTTTCAGATTTTGATACCTAGTGATCTTCTCCAATTCTTCATCTTCTATTCTACTATAGTATTCTACGCTGTATATCAATAATGTAGATTTCCTTTTTTTCAACTACAGTTAAATTTGGTGTATTGTGAGCCAAGACTCATATTCAGAAATCCCACAATATTTTAACCTCCTCATTTTGGACTACTTTTTAAACTCTACGTTTCTAATTGTTCATTTCTGGCACATTATTATTTTTACAGATGTTCCAGAGAATAATTTCGGTGACTATGTTATATTATTGTTTATAAGTTTGTGCAATCTTCATGCACGAGCTGAGTATTTGATCTACTGTTTCTTCACCATCTGTGCACAATCTGCACTTTGAATCATTTGTCAATTTTTCAGTTCTGGCTTGGATTTTATTAATTCCAATGGCTTGCTCTTGAGCAGCCAAAATCAAGCCTTCAGTTTCTTTTTTTAATGTTCCAGTTGTAAGTCATTTCCAGGTTTTATCTTTATCTACTTTCCCCTCAATCTTTTGTAGAAATTGAACATGTATTATATAAAATATAAAAATTATATTAGTATATATCCATACATTGTGTTATTTTAAATCATTTCTATAAATGTCATTATATTCATTATAATAATTGCTGCAGAAATTGGTCCATTTCATATGAAGTCACATTGTCAAGGTCTAGCTTCAAGGCAAGCTGCCACTGGGTCAAAGCTAACTATTTTCCAGAAAATGCAAAAGAATTAAATGCAAATATTAGTTTGATAGACATTAACAAAAGTTATTTTGTTACTCTAAAACATTAGGAAACTGTAGCTAAGGACTATGCCATTAAAAGATATTGTTTTATGTAACATGTTATGATATGATTATTACTACAGGTTTTTCACTAGAAAAGTGAAAAGTGGTAGAATGGTTCACCTAAATTCCTTGGCTCTGGCAACCACCAATTTTTCCCCATCAGTTACTATTGTTAACAAAAAATAATGGGACTGATATAACTGACATAACTGAACGCCTGAAATGCAAGACAGAATCGAACCGAGCATGTGCCATACCAAAACTGCTACAAATTATATATTGGGTATATATGGGTGTTTTGTCTTCAATCTTGACTGGACTGCCTGGACAAGTCTCTTCTTGGCAAGATTTCAGAAGTGGTTTGCCATTGCCTACTTCCTAGGGCTGAGAGAGAGAGAGACTGGCATAAGATCACCTAGCTGGCCTCATGCCTAAGGCCGGACTAGAACTCACAGTCTCCTAGTTTCATGCCTGGTGCCTTCATCACTACGCCAAATTGATTCTTGTAACTCGGTCATGCACTTGCCTTTTTAATAAAACTGTAAGCATAACACCGATATATAACACAGTCCCAAGGCAGATTTCCTACCACGCTGCTTCTTCCTAGTTCACTACTGATATCTGCCTGAAATTCAGTCTTAACTCTAACTACTTGAAGTCTTATCCACATCTCAACAATTCCCAAAGGCAATGTTTGCATGATGAATGTACCATGTGACCCAGGCTATCCTCGGATGTAATTATAGGTATTCAGAAACAATTCTTAAAATTATGAAAATTAAGATGTGCTGATACAGATCTTTGAAACCACTGATTTTTATGGAAGGCCTTGTAGCATGCAAGGCTCCTGATGCTAGGGACCTCCGAGCAGGCATGGCAGAGTTACACAACACTGATCCTAGTTTTTCTATCAACTTAACAAGGGAAAAAATAATTTTATATGTATACACAATGACAAGATACAAATAACAAGATTAAAATTATATGCTCAACCACATTAAAACCATGCTAAATTTACAGTAAGAAAAGGACAGGGTCTTTTAAGCAGCTGATGCATAGTTAAAAAAAATAATATAACAATATTACAGGGATAGCTTGCAAGAAGTGAAATAAACAATTAATTATAATGCAGCCAGAGCTCTGAGATTTGTTTTTGTACCCAAGAACTAATGGCTAATTTACTAATTACTGCAAGGACAACAAAGCACAAATCAGGATGATTAACTCTATCCCAATTGTGGAAGAACAGAGATCATTCTCTTGGCAGGTATAATTGACAATTACTGTGATGCATTTTAAATAAAAGATCATACATAACTGCTTGACTGGGAAAACAGTGCTTTTTTATGAGACTCTGCAACAGGATTCATCCATAGGAAATTCTCAGGCAAGAAATGTTAGAATAGCAAGGTTATAGTTTGATGATACTTACCACTTACCTTGGAGTAACTGACAATGAACATAGTAAATAAGGACTGGATGTTACAATTATTATTTTGTTTTGCTGTGTTATTTATTTAAACCTTCCAAGTTTATTTGGTTAACTTCCTTGGCAAAAAAAAATTCTTTCCATTTTTACCCGTAGTCTTTTATGTATTTCAACTAGGATATAACAAAAATGCCTAATTAGACTAAAAGTAAGCAGTAATGGATTCCATTTAGATTAAAAACATGAAGTGGCAACATTTATTTGGTGAATGTTTAAACTGCTAATTCCAGAAGCCTTAAGACACTTTATAGTACATTTAATAATATTAAAGTTTATTGAAAAATCTTTATTAAAAAGTCATCAAAAAGGTACTGCCAATCAAACCAATGGTAAATAAAACCACCTCTTTTATGTTGACTTTATTTAGTATGTAAGCAGTGATAAATTGGCTGTCCTTAAATAACCTTGTGTGGTAAATTTAATGTTGTTTTTATCTATTGAATCTATTCACCTATATTTTTATTGTCTACAAACTGGCAGCTTATATAATTACACACACACTCTTAATATGTGTGGAATGGCCTTGTTGTGTTATCCCAAAACCAATCTAGCAAGCATGTTCTATACAAACTGTGGTTTGCCAACTATAAGCAATGGCAGGTTTATTACAAAGCCATTGTAGTAGTTAAACTTAGAGATTACTAACATATTTAATTGTTAATTTTGACATTCAAAATTCTGTGCTATATACCTTAAGCAACCATAATGAGATATCCCAGCAAGGTATGTTACAAAATGGTCAAATCTATTCAAATAAATTGCCATTATTATTGAGTTCTCCCTAATCACAATTTTTCTGCTCTTTCTAAAATAGGAAAATATTAAAAAAAGAATACTGAAGACTGCTTGTTATCTTGAAATGCATTACTATCTTGACTAACCCCCTGCTTTGGTTTTCCTTTTCTGCCTTTAATACATATATTTCTGCCGTGTAGCTGTTATTCAATATTTGACTGAATTTCTTATATTTCACAGCACAGGTTAAATACTTGGGGTCGCAGGAAAAATTAGGCTTCATCCCTAATAGAGTCTTACAGTTTGGAAACTTAAATGTTTGGAAATTGGCAATGTAAACACATATAAATAGGGAATATTATAACAAAGCAAAATTAATTTTTTAACATGTCCACTATTTCCAACCTTTCCACTCACAGGAGTATCTTTATAAAGAGGTTTCCAAGACTATCCATATTTTCTCCATGAGGTTATTTCTCCCCCTTTCCCTACCCCAACTGTTTAAATTGTTTTACAATTCCAAGGGCTACCTCTTGTTTGCAATCCTGCTCTTGTAAGACTCTGCAGGCATCTTATTCTAACCTGACCATCCAGCTGTTCCACCAGGTCATGGTGCTCTAGATTTCCGCTCCCCTTCTAAAGAGTCCTGTTGAAAGTTGTGCCAACAGATGCCATATTCGGGTCAAACAACAGGATGTTGTAAATGTCCAACTGCTGTGGGCTTTTCAAATGTATATGCTAATAGGTATGCTATCAGCACACAGCTGTAAATGCAAATAACAAGTCTGAAGCTGGGTATTTTTATTGCTCTTTAACCACCTTCTGTATTGCAACTGGGCAACTCCTCGCTGGTTCCAACATGAAAAGCAAATTGCTTGCTTCATCTTGAGGCTGTGTAAACCAATCAGAGCAATAATGGCACAGAAAAGAGGAGATACTATGGCTGATTGAATCAAGGCTTTCTTGTGACTGTCCCACTAAAATGTCCACACAATTAACTGCTAGTAAGAGCAAAGCAGACAGAGTATGGTCACACTTCATAACAAATTACTGAAAGCTAACACAATCAAAATATGTTCCAAAGAAAAAATAAAGATGTCCTGTAGCAGCTTAGATACTAAAATTTATTTTTACATGTTTCCTACTTTGGAAATGATTAAAACAATGAGAGAAATGACAAACCTCTATTAGTATCAAACAAAAAGAAAGCCCTTTGAATTTAAACAGGACTTTCCCTCACATAAGTCAATATATGCTTGCCACCAAAGTATTACATTCATGACATATAAGCTGAAGATCAACTGCTTTAAAAATAAATAGGTTATCTATGTAAGCTGCCGACAAATCAAACTTACTATAAAAAAAAATCAGCAGCTGAATCTGACTATTTTCACAACTGCGTGCATTAGTCAGGCTTTAAATTATGAAAAACAATAAGTTCGTATTAAATTTTGCAATCAATTTTAAAGAGAAAAGCCTTATTTCAACTTCCATTCTTATTTCTTTTCCAGCACAAATCACTACATTTTTGTATTTGCTTAAAAATCAACTTTAATTTGATGTTTAAGAACACTTTCTTATCCATGTCCCAGTGGGTTTAGTGGAACTTACTTCCATGGAAGCTTACTTGAAGACAAAGCAAGCAGATAAAGTAAGAAAGAGATGTTTTTAGTCATAGAGATTTTTCCTAATTAAAAAATGTTTTGTTTATTATGGGTTTTAAGCAGGTGAACAAGCTGTTACTGAATATCTCAATTACACATTTTAATTTATAATACACTTATTGGAAGATTTTTCTTTTATATGGCTTTTATTAAAAATAGCTTTTTATGAAGAAGAGAAAAATATCATGTGGATTCATGTATGTATATATGCATACAGTATTTGTCACCTCAGTGTTAAAAAACAGTTAAGACGAATGACTTCTGCTAAATATATGTATCTGTTGCAGAATTCAACACATACTTTTTGATGCAAAGCTATTAACAGTGATGCTTTGAGTGGAAAGATAATAAAATGCTGATTATATTTTTAACAAAATTAACCAGATATAAATTCAAGAGAGATCTAACAAAACTTCCCAACATTCTTTTGTTTGTTCTGGCTGAACAAACTCCATTAGCAATTCTGATATCATGTTTTCCTATTTAAACTATCAGAATCTCCCAGATAATTGGCAGATTGAAAAAATATTGAGATGGCTTTAAGTAAACGTCAGCTCCAGTTGTGCCAATGCAGATTTAGCCCAAATCAATTTCACTGTTTCCTGATTTAACTTTCTGGGACTAGGAAGTTAATGATTAGTTAGCATGTTAAAGCAGATTCTGAAGATGCAATAACATATATTCCTCTCTTCTTCCCTTGGGTCAAATAAGTGTATAAGCCAAATTAGTTAAATATTAATCCCAAATAAAGAATTAGGATTGGCTAATTTCCAGAACTTCAACCTCTTGCATTTAACTGAAGGACTCTAACCTGATAACATTTGAATCAACATAACTTACTCTACTTTTTCAATTTATCTGTGAAATTATGACAATAAGCAAGATTTTGTGCTCAAAATAGGGAAGGAGAGGGAAGAAAGGAAAACAAAATCAAAGAAATACAGTATGTGAACAAAAAGACTCCTAAAACCTCCTAGAGTGCTAAAGCGGTTAATTTGGTTTAGATAACTTGTAACATTTGTCCAGTATTAGTAGAGTATACTGAATATATGGTTGCAAAAACAAATAAAAAGGGACAAACATAATTGTTCTTGATATAATTCATGAGTATTCAACAGTCTTTTCATTTTAGTAATAAAACAGGAATATATTGTGCTTCCCTGTTAAAAAAAGTCAGTACTCCATTCCTGGATAAGAACATGAACAGAGGGGGGAAAAGACAATATATTGTCATGTGGACAGCCACCACAACACAACTTCTGTAACCATTAGGCAGCATTTCTTTAGGACTGAAGTTTTAGCCAATGTATCCAGCGGGCATCAATTTAAGTAAAAGCAGCTACTGTATAAGAAAGCAAAAGAAAAACTATGAGTGTTACACTTTCCAATCCATCGGATGTTGAAAAAGAAATGTGTAAAGGGGCCAGGACTCCATTTATCTGTCAGTATAATCACAAATTTGGTGTAGTAAGGGAGGCAAAAAAGAAAAGAAAAATCAAGTTTTAAATTGGACAGAATCTGGCCAGAAAAAGCTCTTCCCCAAATTCTGTCAATGCCACACTAAAGGGGGGGGGGCAATAAAGGGGTCAATTCAGAATATTGCTGAGTCCTCCATTCTATACCTCCCCATCATATGTACAGAGCAAATTAGAAATGTCCATCTTTTCTTTCCTCCTGAACATGCACATACACAAACAAAATTAATAGGAGAAAAATACAGGTATCTCCAATGTACAGTGGTTGAGAAGAACTGAAAAAAAATGTTCTTCCCTACCTTGTTATTTATTCAAAACCAAGTCCTGCTGTGTAAATGGGCACAAAATTGCCATGCTAACCGGAAGATCCTGCAATATCCATATGGAGGGCAACAATAATACTGATTAATCTTGTAGGTGTTGCAACTTCTGTAGTAGATGTTTTGGCATATAGCAAAAAATAATTTATCTTAAAAAAATCAGGGGGAGATGTGCACACACAGAACTTGCCTTTAGCTACAGGCATTATCTAAAAGAATATTAGCATTTTATGGTAATAACTTTGTACTATCTTCTTTGCCATCTAGCACACACACATATATTATTTGAAAGAGTGAAAGGAACTAGAGGTATTCCCAAATCAGCATGTGCAGGATTCCAGACTAATTTTTAAAAATGTAATTATCATTTGTTGGGGAGGCAGGGGTATTACCATGTTTTGCTTGGTAAAACAGTGAACCACCAAGGGTCCGCTTTGCTTGCATCAGGATATAAATCAGATTAATAAAAGCACTCCATAAAATCATAGTAACTGTCATTCTGCCAAGTCAAAGTATCAACTAACACCATAAGGAAGGCTTAATTGCAGGGGATAAAAACCTGCATTCCCACAGTATATTAAGGAGAAGACTGGGTTTAAAGTGCTGTGTAAATCATCCTCACGTGTGGTTTGGAGTCCATGGTTTGCAGCTTGGCGTTATATGTGAATCTAACGCTGAGCAAGCGAGTGGTTGAACCAGAATAACCCATGGTTTATTGAATTCTAGTAACAGATCGGCATCCGCAATCGGTTGCATTGGTTGCACAAACCACAGAAGCCACGCACACCCCTTTCTTGAAGACCGGACTTCTCCCAAGAGGTCTACCCAAGCTGGCAGGTAATAAAGAGAGGACCTTTCGGTCGGTAGCGGGAAGGAGTTTTTTTTTTTTGTGTGCCACGACAAAAAGCCTCGCAGCCAGTTGCTGCAGGCCTCCCACTTACTTTTTTACAGCTTCTATAGATCCAGGAATGGGGACTCCGCCTCCGTCGCCTCCGCTATCGTAAAGCACCCCGCTAATATCTAACAACACTCCCTCTACGCCCGCTAAGACTGCACCCCCATCAGCCATACCGAACAAGCCCCGCCCCCAGCACAGCTAGAGCCTGCTTGTGAAGCAAGACACACCCCGCCCCCGAGGCCCCGCCCGTTCTTCTTGGCTGCGAAGGACCCTGGGAAATGTAGTTGTCGCTCAACCCGGCGGTTCCTGGGGGTGTGTGCAACGCCGCGGAAATGTACTGTGCCGTAATGGTACAGGTTCTCGGTAGTCCTGTGATGGGCCAAGTGAAATGGGGGGGCCGCTCGATCCACTGGCACCCCGAGTTCCGTGGAGGAGACTGGGCAATGTGCCTTTTGGGAGATATTGATCTTCTTCGCTCCTCCGGACACCTCAGGTCTCCTCTCTGAGTCCCGGAGATGCTCCTCTCTTCCGCACCGCTGCAAAGGAGAGTGGGGAGATCTGTCCCAGATGCCGGGCTTCTTCCCGCAAGCTGCAACGGCCTCAGTCCCGTCACGCGTTCACACTTGGGCGGCCGATCGCAAGAGAGCCGAAGCCCACCGACAGCTGCTTTTTCTCTGGCCATCGGCCAAAGAGAAGCAGAAACGGACCACCAAATGGATTGTAAGTGAAGCCGAGGCGCTACTCCTTACCAGCCATGATGTCCACAATGTGAGCCAAACATAAAATAACAGGTTTTGGTTAAAACAGTGTGCTAAACCACAGTTTGCCATAACCATGGTTTGTTGAGTAAGCTGGACCCAAATACGCTAGGCTTAAATCATGCTTTGCAGTGTCCCAAAGGTGCTTTTTCAAAAGGCAACCGGACTTTGTTTTTTCCTTGAAGATATTTCACTTCTCATCCAAGAAGCTTCTTCGGTTCTGAAGCTTCTTGGATGAGAAGCGAAACGTCTTCAAGGAAAAAAAACAAAGTCCAGTTGCCTTTTCAAAAAAGCACCTTGTGACAACCATGACCTGGATGACTGAGAATCTCCATAGATATGCTTCACAGTGACAATATGGCTTGTGTAATGTGCAAACCCAGTTTGTGCCTAATGTAAGATTGGTCCATACCTCAGAACTAACTGTTCTGCCTTATCTGCTGGGCTAGCAAAGGTGAGAAATAACACTTTCTCAACCTGTCCTGCCTTAAGTGTCAGTAACTTCTATCTGTTTCACACAACATCTGCAATAAACCCCAAATCACATATGGGCAATGACATCATGATACAATGTCACTCTTAGATGGGTGACATTTTGGCAATCTTGTATGGTCTTTGATTTTGCAATTTTGCAAGCCCACTTACATACAAGTACCATGCTGGGTAGGTTATGTATCATGCTAAGCGATCATTTATTAATGATTTATTGAATCCTGAGCCATTAATCATAGTTTAAATACTATATGGGCTAAGTCAAAACAAATTGCAAAACAAATTGCAATATTACATAATGTTTACAATATCCCAAACTTCGGCTGGATTCACATGTCACTCATTCAAACTTAAGTAAAAGAAGGGATCCAGACAAAATGAATCAAACCCATGTGGCTTTGCCTTGAAGTAAGCTCTGCCATACTGAGGTAGTCTTTCTGCTGTATAACTATGCATAAGATGGTGGTCTTAATTAGGCTGCAGGTGGATTTTCTCAACTGATACAGACCTCCATTTATACAAATAATACCTAATTAATTTGTCACTGAAAGAAAAAAGTAGAGTGAGCCATATCTTGAACAGCTACAAGAATGAGTTAATCATGTATGTTTAATATGATAATGGGGATTTTTTTCACTGTTGGTAAAGTGCAGATATTTATTTATTACTACAACAATCACTGCCATGCTGCAATTTGAAAATATGTAAGAGGCAGTGTTGGAATTATAGTCTACTTTAAGAAAAGCCAAGGAGTCTTTGAATCATTGATTTGTTCAGTGCTTCATGTCACTTCTTCTTAAAGATAGTATCTAAATGGTAAAATTCATTATATAGACTGTGAAATGGATCAGGTTATTTAAAACAACACCACTAATGGTACAATATCTCAGCTGTCCACACTGATATGGGATATTGTCTTGGATAGTGTTATCAGTTCAAGACACCCGCTATGAATATTGATCCAGAGCTTGTAAGAGCCATCACTTGCCGTCAGGACAGGTCAGGGTTGACACCTACCTAGCATCAAAGCAATTTAAAGAGTACTACAACAGAATCTTAATGTCTGCCTGAGCTGAAAAACAAAACAACCCAGGGTTTGCCAATGTGTGCCTGCATGCTGGTGACCTGACTATATTTTATGAAGCCCTTTAGCCCAAAGCTGGCCCTACAAAAATTCCATAGATTATACTGTATTAAAATCTAATCAATAACTTTCATATATTCACTGGAACATATTCTAGGATGAACATATTGCCATACTTTTTTATCGTAATAATATATATAATAGAATAGGTAGTATTGTGAAAGAAAGGAGGATCCAGGCAAATGGATATGTATCTCATTTTTAAATGAACGTGATGTCGTAGGAGCATTCTGAAATACAAAGAGACATAGTTAATTTGCAGAGCAATCAGTTATATTTGGTGCCTAACATTTTTTGGATTCATAGAATTGTATAGATAAGTTTTGTATAGAATTTTGTACCTGTGTTATCTAAATTTTGGGTGTATTATTATTTAGACCAATTTTCTGAAATGTTCACCTTGTATGACAAAGTTACAGATTTTTTCACTTTTTTCCAGAAAGTATCCATAAATATATATTTCCTCTATAATTCTAGATGAGTTTAATCAAAATGGGTCATCAATTAATTGATTAAATGGGTCATGTTCTTAGGTAAATACGTACAGCTTTTATCTTTAGATCTTGCCATAATAAAAGCATAGCTATTCACATCCTTAGCAATACTATAATTCATTTCAATAGGATCTACTGCCATGTAAGGTACTTCTTAAGATGAGTAATAGTGGTAGAATTTACCTCAGGGAAAAAGATTAAGATGTATTACCAGATAAATAATGGCTCGTGTGATTATTCCCATACAGACAATATTTATGTCATCTCCTGAAATCATTTTTCAGTAAATCATTATTTTACCTAGTGCCCATTGAGATACAGGGTGTATCCTTCTTAGGTTGATTTTTTTTCCTGCCTTGCTCATCTTTCATTTCAGTTATTTGCTTTTGCTTCTGTTTTACAATATACATCAGGCATTCCACCTTCCTTTTTGTGCCTGTTGTAGGGAATGCCAAATAAGGACAATTGTTCATTACTTTACATCTCTTTCTAAAGGTTGCAAGGAGCAAAACAAAAAAGAAAGAAGAAAAAGAGGGGAAAACACATCAAGGATTTACAAAATATAAAAATTACATAAACATTTACAAATTGTTAAAAGAAAAAAGGAAAACATATTGTTTTTACAAAGAACATGAAATAAGAACAAATAAACATATATCAGTTTGGCACTTTCAGTATTAATAGTAGAATTGAATCTGAAATTTGCATCTTGCTAGTGTAAATATATAGCAGTAAGTAAAGGGGTTCTGCAGGATGGTCTAAAAGGGCAAGATAGTGGTTGCATGTGCACAATCAAAATTCCGCCCCTTGTTAGAGTACATCACTTCCTCTTACAGATGCCCTTGAGTTAAAAAAAAAGTATGATAAAGTAAACGTTTGATAAAGTAAACAAAATGAAATGATTGCATAAGTAATAATATTCATGTATCAGCAAAGACGTCAGTTGAAATACTTGGTCTTCACTGGAAAAGCATTTCTGAGACTGTTGCAACACGCATGGGAATGCCCTTGAAAAACATCTGGATGCTTCAGTTGGTTCAAAATGCAGCGGCTCACATGATTTTGTGCAGACCTCGGTGTGCACATGTGTCACTTTTCCTGCAGGAGCTACATTGGTTGCCGATTTGCTTCCTGGTGCAATTCAAGGTGCTGGTTGTCACCTTTAAAGCCCTTCATGGCTTGGGACCAGGTTATCTGAGGGACCATTTCTTGCCAGTCACATCCACCCGTCCCACTAGAGGGGGGGCAAGGAATGTTGCGGGTCCCATCCCATAGGGAGGTACATCTTGCAGGACCCAGAAGAAGAGTCTTCTCTGTGGTGGCTCCCTCCCTCTGGAATATTATCTCTCCGGAAATTAGACTGCCCCCCACTCTGACACTGTTTTGGAAGGTCCTGAAGATGTGGTTTTGCCAGTGGGCCTGGGTAACTCAGAGTGGGATGGAGCCCATTAAATGGCTGATGTGTGTGTGTGTGTTGCCGAGGGGGTAGGTGAGGGGTCATTATTTTTTTATTGTTATTATTATAATAAATAATTATTATTTATTATTTTTATTCCTTCTACATTGTTTTTATTTTCTATAAGCCACCTAGAGTCTCCGTGAGCGAGTAGGCAGATATATAGATCTTCCAAAATAAATAAAATAAAATAAATTTCCTACCTCTTGAAGTACTTCATTTATTTTTTAAGCAAAATTATTTCCTCGTACACTACTAACCTTGAGATATTAGGCAACCTTCTTAGAACATTAATTTCAGTGGCCTTAGACATATATAAGCATACACAGAACCAATCTGAAATTTTAAAAAGGGCAGATATACTAATCCAGTGTGCTTGATCAGTGCTTACCGAATAAATACTATTGGCTGAGGTTGCACAATGGTAAATACACATGTCACATTAGCTGATGTGTTCCATTCATTGTTCGTTAAATAGAGTTATTTTGGATAGAGTCACACCATGTTTCAAATCTGATCCTAATGGATTTAATGCAATAACATGCAATGTATGCATAGTGATTACAGAACTTAGCAACTGATTTCTGGATGTTTTCAGGAATACTTTTTCAGGTGGAAGGACTGTGATTTCAGTTTAGTACTGATAGTCAAAAGAAATTCTTGGGTCAGAGTTTTAAAAATATCCCTGTTCAATAGGCTCCACTCAATGTATTTCATCTTTCTTTCTTTTTAAACAAAGAAGAAAAACTGATGTTTTCCCATCCCTATTTTATGGGGACCAAAGGCTAGTTTCTTTGAAAGTAAAACATCAGAATATGTAGGGGGTATCTGTATAATTTACATAATAATAGGAATGAATGTGGCATACTCTTTTGAGAGGCCAGCTGCTCCTGCCCTCCTCCCATCAACATCTGCTAAATTTATTAGAGTTTTGCCTTTAATACCTGCAATATTCCCTAAAGTGTCCAAAATATGTAATAAGATACCATTCACAAGATCCTATGGCCAAAAAAAGAAGAAAGGATTCAATACACTGAGTTCTTTCGTGTATTCCACATTTTCAGCAAACCTATTGGAGATAATTTGATGAATGTGCGTGGTAAAATTTCCAGAACTTCTAATTGCAAAGGATGTTATAAAATACAACCATCACACTGGAAAAATTGGGAACATTCAGAACATTTATCAATTATAATCAAAGCTGCATGACTATAATGGGTCACATTTAGCTAAACTCAGGATCTGCAGTATGTTTTTTCGGTAACCACAAGTTTGTCGTGCTTCTGTAAATACTTGCCATGCTCTAATAATGGGATAAAATATCCTAAATAAAACATTATTTCCAAACATACAGTGTTTGGAAAAGGGCCAGCATAAGAAAAGAGAGGAATTTAGTTGGAGTCACACATCATACAATGCCAGAAGCAACAAACCATGTTACAGTTTGAGGAGGGTAGGAATTAAAGGAATATCCTCTCTTAAATGGCTCATCAGTTGAGAGTTGATAAACCTAAAGCTCCACTATGGTAATTTTCTCCTAAATCTATTCCATATCTGCTAACAATGCTAATGACTGGTCTATTGTCCCTTGGTGAAGGAGAGAAGTTATTAGCCTCCCAATGCTATTTTTGGATAGAACATTTAAGTTCTGAAATCCTTCTAATCTACTTTTTGAAAAAAATGACCAAGCTTGGGCTGCCAGTACCACATTATGACATTGCATTGTAATGGGTGATGTGGGTGGGTGGAGATAATGCAAGAGATTGTCATGCTCCTTAGTTGTTTCTCTAGATCAGAGGAGTGCTTTGAAATTCCTTTTTTTTTCCTTTCAAATTCTGAATGTGTCAGCCCACCAAGGTTTCCCAACTACAGCTCACATCTGCCTTTGAAGAAAAAAAAATTACTGCTGAAGCTGTTCTACCACACTTTTGAAATGACTTCTCTTTTTTATTGTAAATTGGTTGGTAGACAAGAGGCAGGCATGTAACCTTTTGGAAAACCAAGAGGAGGACTGACTCTAAATAAATCTTCACTATCAACAGTAGGATATGTCCCTAACAATTCCTCCATTAAACTCAGCATCAATTAACATGGAATGAATGACTAAAGAAATTGATGCACCACTTACTGTGTAGAATAATGGCCAATTTATTTGCTTTCCTTTTCAAAGTATATGAAAAGAGAATTTTCTTTCATCAAGGACTTATAAATAATTGAGCAATAGTAGGAACCAATATGGTCTAGGTCTAGGAAAATGGCTCTCTTTTCAAGAACTAGTTAGAAAATTCCTCTTTTTGCTTTGCAGATCAAAATGCACACCTTGCACTGATTTTAATGGTTATATTTTGTGTATGCATATATGTTTTCCTTTAGGATGAATCGGTCCTTTTCTTTAAAAAAAAAAAAAAAAGCCCTAGTCTTAGGCTACAGTCAGCATGAGTATATTTCCTGCCTCAAAATGATAGAAATTCAGTGAGACACTAATTTCTGTGGGATTTACTTCATAGATGTGTAGAGATGTGTATGACATGCACTTCCCTAAAGGGCCACAAGTTCTTCACTTATCCTAATGGAGGCTGTGATCTGTAGAACTGGCACTGGTTTAAATGTGATTTTTTTTTTAAAAAAAAAACCTTTTTGAAATGCCCCGCAAGATAACTTAAGCATGGAAATCTAGTATAGGAAATCAAGTTATGTCAGGCTATATTCAGATGTTCAGCTATAAAAAACATCATATAGGCTTGGTATCCATGTGTATGTTTGACAGCCCTATGACGCACAAGCCAGACCATTTTTTTTCCTGACCTCACATCACTTCAAAGATTATAGTGGAAGCAGATCTAATATTCACCTGAAACTGACAATGTATATTCACAGATGTGTACTGCAATTATTTTTTTTAAAAAAAATCTTGTTATAAAGTTTCAATGTGCAGGTATTTTTACCATCCCTTTGAAAAATCAATTTAAAGTCTCAAACTGCCCACTGACAGAGGCCCCTTAAAAATGACACAGCTTAGATTTTTCTTGTGTGTTGCCTAACTAAAACCTAGTTCATCTATGACATGTTGCCTACCTTAAACAAGTGCTTTAATTTTTAAAAATAATTTTGAAATAGTTTAGTGTACCACTCTTACTGGTATCTGTCCTGAGACAAAGAGTGGCTATTATTCTCTTACCCAAAGGACAGGAATTCTAGTGCTATCAAGGAAATGATGGTAGTAATTGGCTGGATTCACACATTGTCCTATGTCTGTGTTTCTCAGCCTTGGAAACTAAGATTTGTGAACTTCAACTCCCAGAATCCTTCAATCAGCATGGCTGGCTGGGGCATTCTGGGAGTTGAAGTGCACATATCTTAAAAGTTTACAGCCCTAAGCTGTAAATGTAGTAATTTATTGTCTGCCTTAACACATAAGTTGCCAACAACAACAAAAAATCACATCATGACTTACTGTAACATGCCAATTAATCTGATCTTTCTCTCTCTCTCTTTTTTAATTAAGAAAAACAGGTGGGAAAAAAGAGAGGAAAGCAAGATCGCCTGGACCTTAGTGAACAAGATAAAGCAAATTGCATGAAAAAGCCTCACTTGGAAGCATCCTAGGGCTTACAGCCTGAACTTCTGCATGTTAATTTTGGAGCAACTGAACATTTCAGTGGGACTTACAATGCACACCTGTATGTCTTCTCAGAAACAACTGTTCTCAGTTTCTGCTGGGCTTGCTCCTATAAGAGTATAACACTGCAGCTTCTGGATAAATAATAATCTGACTAATTGGAGAGACCTCAACTTACAACAGGTCACTTAGTGACCGTTTGAAGTTACAACAGCACCGAACAAATTGACTTATGACCATTTTCCCACACTTATGACGGTTGCAGCATCCCCGTGGTCATGTGATTTACATTTGGATGCTTGACACAGTTGTCAAGACTCATATTTATGATGGTTGCAGTGTCCCGGCGTCATGTGATCTCCTTTTGCAACCTTCTGGCAAGCAAAGTCAGTGGGGAAGCCAAATTCACTTAACAACCGTATTACTAATTTAACAACTGCAGTGATTCACTTAACAACTGCGGCAAGAAAGATTGTAAAATGGGGCAAAACTCACTTAACTAATGTCTCCACTTAGCAACAGAAATCTTGGGCTCAATTGTGATCGTAAGTCGAGGACGCCTTGTATATATTTAGTTGTTTCATCTCATGATTAAGTGAATTCACATAAAAGTCGTAATGCTGGGTGTACCTATGTACCCTTAAACCATCAGCCTAAAGGTTTTCCTGAGGCATCGATTTTTAGCCCTGAGAGCTTTTTCTTGCCCATTTTACATGTTGTATTCTACATCCCCTATGAAACTCTTAGAAACCAAATAACTCAAAGTGCTTGTCTTTGCTCACAACCCAACAGTAGTTAGCTCAGGTTAAAACTCTCCATCACTCCTGCTTTATCCCTAGAGAAAGAAATCAACGACTTTTTTGGGGGGAGGGGAATTAATGATTTGAGCTGGACTGGAATTTTACATAATCTATCTGGGAACAAACCTTGCTGCATTCAGATGGATTTAGTTCCCATAGAGAGGATTGCACCCTAATTTATTTAAAGGAAACACTTTTGGTTATCATTTCGCACAGGGGAGGAATAGCTACAATCTGTCGCCAATAAACCGGCGTGTTTCTCTCCACGAGCTTGGGCAGACAAGCGAAATAATAATAATCACCTACTACTATTAACGACGCTATTCGGCAGACAGCCCCCTCCCTCCAATCGCAGCTCCGTTCCCTTGTCCAGGGTGGACCCTCCTCCTCCGCCCCTCCTTCTCCCCCCTCCCCCCTCCCTGGACAGAGATTCCCCTCCTTCCTAGACGAGCATCTCCCAAGTCCAGGCTCGCTCGCCTCACCCGAAGGCGACCCCCGCCTCTTATGGCCAAGCCTCCTGCCCGGAATCCAGCCGCGCGTCCTGGGCTACCGCAGACTTCTTCGGAGGGGGAATGCCGGATTGTCCGGACAGCGGGGCCAAAGGGCCCCCTCTCCCTTCGAAAATCTCCTTCTCCATCCTCGACATCCTGGATCCGCAGAAATTCAATAGAAAAAGCCCTTCGGCGGCTGGGGGACGGGAGAACGCGCCGCTGGCGCGGAGAGACCGAGGAAAAAGTTTGGGAAGAGTTGAACTGGAATCCGAGCGTCGGAGGAGCCAGATCGAGGCTTCGCAGGGTAGGCGCCGCGTTCTTCTGTTTCAATGAGATCCCTGCCCCCCTTCCCTTCCCTTCCCTTCCCTGTCCCGGAGTTTTTTCGTCCCTGGCAAGCATTAAACGGGGCTTCAGACGTCCACTGAGCATCCAACGCCGGCAGCTTCCCAAGGCGCCGTAGCAAAGGCCACAGAGGCTGGCCAGATCCCTAAAGGGCGAAACCTTTCGTGGCTCAGAGCTATTAAGGGACTGTCGTCAGCCTCCCGTGATCGCTTCCTGACAGCGGGACCCCACGAGGGCGACTGCTGCCGCGGGGGATGCGAGCCCGGCCGTCTGCTGGAGATGCTGTAGGAGCGCAGGCAGCCGCCTCGTCCCTTCTCAGCCGCCCTTTGGAAAGGGCAAGGCGCTCTGCGTATTCTGTTGATTGGATTTAGACCGTCGCCTTTCCCCAACCTGGCGCCCTCGAATGCCTCGGACTACCAACCCCATCTCCGCAGCCAGCAGAGCGGACTGGGGGGGGGGGGAGAGCGGGAGAGGGTGTGTGTGAGATAGGAACTGAAGTCCTGCGCCTATCCGGAGGCCCGCCGGGTTGGAGAGAAGCCGAGGGCAGAAGGACGCGAGTTACTCACTTGCCTTTTCCGTAAGAAAATATGAGCGGGGTTTGGATGAAGTTAAGAAAAGGTGGACCGCGCGGGGGGGGGGGCGGCGGGAAGATGGGGGGAGAGAGACTGGAAGCTGGTCGCAGGGATGATCAGCGGGACGGCACGCCACGCGGTAATCCAGCAGGGGAGACTTTTTGACAACACGGGCAGCGGCTAAACTTTAAGTGGGGGGGGGGAGAGAAAGATTCCCCTGTAATAAATTAAATAAGAAGCGGTCGATCTCGATGGCTCTGTTTGAAAGAGAGAGCGTTTAGGTTTTGCTCAGGCACCGGCCCTTCAGTTGAAAGGAGACAGCGAGATTCAACGTGGCTTTGAAAGATCAGCTCCGCTCGGAAGCTATAAAAGCCTCGTTCTTCCGCCCTGTTCCTCTTCGCGTCCCCGGCCGGATGTACTGTACTTCGCTGAGCTGGGCTGCTGCGGAGGCTTATCAGCCGCGAAGAAGAGCTCTCGCCCCGCCTTGCGGAGCAGAGCCCTTCGCTGCATCTCGGGGGACGCAACCCAGCCTGGGCCCGGGCCGCGGTCTCCTTTACGAGACTGCGGGAGAAGGGCGAGCCGCGAGCCGGTCCGCCAAAGCGGAGGCTGCCTCCGGCTGAGCCTCTCAGCGTCCCCCCCCCCCCGCCTCCCCGTGGGGCTGGTAGGCAAAGGCTGCTCTCGGAGGCTGATTGGCATCGGGACGAGCTCGGCAAAGGACAAGCCAGATAATTGTTCCTGTGGTCTCCCCACTAGAGGATGCCTTCGCTCCCCCCTTGATCGATATCCTATTACCGACTCCCGCGTATCTCCTTCCCACAGCTTGCAGGTACCAACTTCAAATCTCTTTCCCGACCCGCTCTGATCCTCATATTGTTCGATTAAAACTTAACTTTAATAGATGACATGTATCGATCCGCCCCTTCACAAATCTGAAACTCTATTAGGTCGGGGAAGAAAAAAGGAGATGGAAAAGAGGGAGGAGGGGGGGCTAAGAGCCAGATTCACTTCTTCTTGCAAGGAGGGAAAAAAAACCCCAACAATCCAACATCTTTGCTCAGTTTTTAAAACATTTTAAACAATCAGTACCCATAACAATGGTTAAAAATTGTATCTGCTCCCAATTTCCTCAAATTAGCTTCCTTACTTCTCGGATTGGAAAAGACCACCTAGATTTTCAGAAAGTTTGATGGGATGGTAAATTGGCTTTAAAAAATAGCATTCCTTTATTTGGATTCAGATACTCCTTCCCTGACTTACATGTCATACAATTAATAGATTAGGTTGATGCAACTTGATTGAAATCAGCAACATAGGGATTAAAGCCAGGCTTCCCTTCCCATAATGTAAATAGAAAAGTATTGGGATGAAATGAATTGTGTGTATTGTACTTTTAAATTTTGGTCTCATTAGCACAGGATGTGTGTGTGTGTGTGTGTGTGTGTGTGTGAGAGAGAGAGAGAGAGAGAGAGAGGGAAGGAGGGAGGGATATGGAGGGGAGATCAAACAAAGCTGGGAGATGCATTACTGCATTTTCTCTGCTCCTTCCTTTTTCTAAGTATGGGATCTCGAGTTTGCTCTGTGTATGCTCAGAAGCTTTAATTTTGATGAGCATAATTAATATTGACCCTTCAGGTTAATGTCCTCCTTCTTCTGGCATATGTTTCAAAATTTCCGAATCCTAGGAAAGGACTCTAATCACCTTCTAAAAGTATATTATAAATATATATTCATTTTATGTTATTTCAGATTTGTTATTGGTCTATCCATTTTTCTGCACTTGTGTCTGATTCTCTTATCTGTTCCACCTGTTCCACATATTCTTTCAGAAAATATAATAAAGAAAGGAAAGACACCCTACCTGAAGCATACATTGAATTGCATGTATGCATGGACTGCCATTTCGGCTTTCAGACAGAAAGCAACAGTTAGGCAGGTCAGGTGCAATCAAGAACTCGGTGTGTTTGGTAGCTAGTCTCCTGATGTCATTGTCACCAATGCTGTTTTCTGTTTTGTAGATGTAAACAGTGATGGAGAAAGAGGAGAAAGTGATTCAGCCACCCTGGAGGCATCGGAACAAGAGGAGCCAGACCAGCAGAAGAACCACCTCACCATGATGGGGACATCTGCTTCGTTCCCCTCCCTCGACTTCCCTTCCTCCTCCTCCTCCTCCTCAGATCTGGATGAACCCGGCTCACCAAGATTGTCCAAACGGCGCCGAGTGGAGCCCAACTGTGCCAAGCCTCGGCGAGCCAGGACAGCCTTTACATACGAGCAGCTTGTGGCTCTGGAGAACAAGTTCAGGGCTACACGATACCTGTCAGTGTGCGAGCGCCTCAACCTAGCTCTGTCACTCAGCCTGACGGAGACACAGGTCAAAATCTGGTTTCAGAACCGAAGGACAAAGTGGAAGAAACAAAACCCCGGAATTGATGGCCTGGTGCAACCAGGAAACAACAATGCTGTGACCCCCCCAGCAGGAAGTAGCAGTCCTAGCCCATCAGGGCCTAGCTCCTTGGCCTACCAGACTTTCCCATCTTATACCTCAGCCAATCTTCTCTTTCCAACAGCAGCTTCCCTTCCCTTAGTGGCTGCAGCAGCAGCAGCAGGGGGGGCCTTCCCTTCCTTTCTTCGCCCTGCTTATCTGACTCCATTTTATAACCCTCACCTCTAGAAGGATCAGAACTCAGATCAGCATTCCTCAATTTGTCAGCCTACGGGAATGGCTGAGGTTCGTTGCAGTAGAGTTGATGCAACTGGAAGATCCCTTAGACTGGGAACATCTGCCACAAGTTATGATTTTGCTACATCTTACATAAGATCATCTCTTCTAATACACTAACTTGATGACGCAAGCATTACCTAGTTCTAGGTGTTTTGAGTGTTGTGATGGGAAAACATTAAAAGAGGGATCCTCTAATCCTCCCCCTTTTTTTTGAGAAAACACACAACTGCAGTTTGAATCTGTGAAATCCTTTTGGAAGTAGGTTAATTTAATACAGGAGTATGGATTTATTAAAAATGGAATCAGAGGTGCTATACACTACAATATTTGGTGTTTATATGACTGTTGATCCCTAATATATTGAGTATGAAAGGAGGCACAGATTCTGGGGATTTAATAGCCAACAAGGGTGTCCCATTCTGGTTCTCTTCCTGTAATTTAATGTCCTCTGATGCCCTGAACAAGGGATCATCTTTTCCCACCTCTTTTAAATGTGCTAGATGCTAAAGCAGGCTGTTTTTCTTGGGGCCAATGCTGCATGACTTTGCTTTGACTTTAAAGTCATTCCAAAAAGAAGTACAGGATAAGTGTAATCATGGAATATGCAAAATGTAGATTGGAAATGAAGGCAATATTTTAATAAAATGTGTATTGTACTATATTCTCTTATATTTTAAAGCAGCTGTTCTCATGTGGGAGAAAGGCAGTCTAAATCTCAAGTAGAGTGTAATTAAAATGAGTTAAAACTGGGTACCCCTCTGCAGGTTAATTCACAAAATAAGTCTGACTTTCAGAGGCCACATCAATTTGTCACTGAAGTTTCCCAATTGCCTGAATTTGCACAGCATGGAAACAAGTCAACTTTATTTTTAAACTAATGTGCTGTGTGAACACACCGTATAATCTAGAAACTTTGCAGTTTGCGCTGTGAAGTGACTGTATTTACACACAGCACTATGTAAAAATGTGTTTAATTTGGTGTGGGTTGATTATCATTTATGATCTCAACATTGTAGTTAATAAGACATATTTTATAGTTTAATGTGATAGGCTTGCCCAACAAGTCAAACTGGCTAAAAATCATGGCTTAGTGCAATGTGATTCCATGGTCCCAGCCATGGTCACAACTTAAGTATTCTAGTGTAACTATCTGAGAATACTATGGGTTTGTTCTTTATTATAATTGCAAGAACTAATTTGCTTGCATATTGTGCAAAGCAAGGAATGCTTTAACAATAAAGTATTGAATAAGGCACCTGGCTGAGTTTGTGCAAGTTATACTAAAGAATGGTTTGCAAATTACAAAGACAGAGTTAAACCAAAGCCAGGCATACTGTATGATGACTTAATGTAGGGTTTCATAAACTGGCACATGGCCATAGGAGATAGCAAGCAACTTTGAGGGGAATCACAATTTTTTGAGTGTGTATGCATGCAAACTGGAGCCCTGTCAAAACTCGCTCCAGTGTTGTTGGGGCAAACTGGATTACAAAGCTCAAGAGTGAGTTCTGACTAGTTTTCTCCAACGTCACATGAAGGGCCCTTCTTCACAAGGCCCAGTACAGCATCAGCCTGGAGCAGGAGACATATATCACATTTCTATCTGATTTAGCTGACTGGGAGAAGCAGCAGAAATGCTGCCAGCATCAGAAGATAGGCCTAGAGATAAACTAATGCTAGAGGGGCCCTGACGTCTCTTTGCAAATGCTACCCAGATTTTTAGGCTAGCCTCCAGATCACTCATATGTTGCTTGAGCCAAGCTTTTGGCAATAAAATCTAGTCGCCCCCCAAAACTAATGAGAAAAGATGCCCTTGTTCAACAGCCAATGGCAATTCTCCAAACTCACAAAATGGTCTTACCTGGGCAGAGCTGGAATTATTGGGGCGAGAGGACCAGAACCCAAATCTCTTCCCATCCTTTCTGGACTGCTACGTACAGAAGTCTGATGACAGCCCACCTGGTGCTCACATTCACCTCTGCACCTTGGTTGGAGGAATTTGGGAAAAATTTGCCATTTGTGGAAATACAAATGGAGATCCAGCAGAATTACAATATGCTTCTAACCTTTCTTTTTTCATTTACGCCCCATTGGTTGGCTGGGCACTTCCTTTTCAGGGTAGGGTCTAAGGGACGTTTACAACTTAAAAAGTAATTGGATTTCTCATATGTGTTGCTTTACTAGAAGCTGACATTGTTATGGACAGCAGTAGACACACACTAGGATCAGGCAAAATGAGGGCAAGGTGAGAAAGAAGATGTTTCTTCCAAAGGTCACAGAGGCATTGGCACATCAGCTTGAGCCCATCTAAATGTGTCCCCCACAGTCCTCTGATTAGAAACAAATAACTGAGCTCATCTCAAGTTCTGGGCACCTTATTTTAAGAAGGATTGGAACAAAAGTGGCACAAGGCTGCCCACACAAAACTTGACCGCTGTTAGACCTTGTTCCTTCTTTACAGTACTGTATTCTTATATTGTCTTCCCAAACCAGCAGCCAGTTTGCCCAAGCAAAGAAGAAATAAAGCCTCATCAAGTTTTCAGAGAGATTGAACCCACAGCTATCCATCAATATCATCCAGCAACCACAACATATTATTTATGATTTAGTAGTCCTTAGTGTAGTATTCATTTACAAACTGATGGTCTATCTAAAATTTTGAGAACATAGGCAAACCCAGCCATAGGATGATTGCATCAATGAGGCAGGAAATGGTGACTTTCTCTATCATCTTCTACATTGGTTAAGAAGAATCCCTCCCCAATCTTGACAAAGTGAAGACGGAAACTGGGAATGAAACCACACATCTTTTTTATGGGTATTATGCATACTAAGAATGTAAAAAAGGAGCAAGGCTCACATGATCAAATCTGCAATCTTCACTTTTTTGATGCTGTAGATTCCCCCCTCTGCTTTCTCTGTCTCTGTCTCTGTCTCTCTCTCTCACACACACACACACATCTTCCTATCTTTATTTATTTGCCAATCAAGGATAAGATTTCATGGGTCTGATATACTGAGCTTAGTCCATGAGAAACTGTGCCATCATCTATCAGTTAGTCTTCAGACATCTGTTAATTTGCCATTTTTGCTGTGATAGCATTTTGTTTTGTTATAACTAGAAACTGTATTATTTGAGCCTTTTAAAAGCAATCCATGCCCTCTTGTGGACAGTCCAATAATGCATTCACATTTTAATTCAATAAATTGCTGAACCTAACTTGCCTTTCATATTCCTTTTTTTTACCAAAACCTTTTGACATTGACATTGATTAGGAAAAAAGATGATCAGATTAAAATTTATTCAAAGAGGTATACGAACTTTTTTTGACTGTGTATTCATTTGTGAATATTTCAATATATAAAATGAGAAATGTGTAGCATATGAAAAAGCTAACAAGTTTAAGATGCCAGAGGATTCTTACTAAATTTTACCACACTTTGCTACTGATTTGGAAGTTTTTCCTGTGAAACAGAACCATGGTGGTTTTATATATGGTACCAGATTGTGGGAAGCCCTGCCTCTCAAGCAGTGGTGGGATTCCAATATGTGAACAACCGGTTGTGTGGATGCCGCTTCCGGAGGTCCATTCTGGGCCTGGGCAACAAAAAATTAGCTACCGGTTCTGCTGAAGTGGTGTGAACCAGCTGAATCCCGCCACTGCTCTCAAGCATGAAGCTGACCCGGGTGACTATTTTTGACTTAGCCTACCTCGCAGGATTGTCATGAGGTTACAGTGGACAGGAAAGATCTTTGCATATCCACATCTCTCCTTGGAGAGAAGACAGAAGCATAGTAAATAAGTATAATAAATAAATCCTATTTAAACCTGAAATTTTCTTTCTCTTTCAGCATTTTATTTCAAGCTGTAAGGGCTTTGCCCTTTTCCAGAGAGAACACGCATTCTCAGGGCAACCTCAGTGTTATTTGTCCTGTTCTGAAGATTTTATGAGACCATGAGAAATCCACTTATGCCCACTTTATCCACTTATATTGGATACAATGGAACAAAAACATTGTATCAGAATGTCTACCTGAGACAACTTCAATTGCTTTCATACATTTTCAGGGCCTAAAGTTTAGATGAGCATTGTCTTGTGAAAATGAAGTTCTATGCCAGAACCAGAAAATATTTCAAAATCTATATACTTTGCTTTCTATAAATGTGTTAACTTAACCACAAAGCCTATTTAATATGTTAGCATTTTCTGGCCTATGTTGCCTACCACTCTGGTAGTGATACAAAATTATAGATCTGTAGGGAAAATTGCATAGACGTTACATGTAATGAATTTGTTTATGTCTGTTTTATGATGGGACTCACAGTCTGATTTTGCTATCCCTTATCATAGGCATATATACGGCTATCTACAGAAAATATATGAGAAACTTTTCCTTTATGGAATGGATATAAGAACAAAGGCAATTGTAAACTTCAATGGAGATAGCATCTTTTTCTTTCTTTCTTTACAGCAAGAAAAAACAAAGAGAGAAAGTTGATGGGAACCCTTGGTTTTGGTTAGGGAAAAATAAATATTTGGTGTTCTAGAGGTAATTAGGCAAGGAGGTGACAGTTACAAGAACAACTCAGAGAGCTGGAACAGAAATAGCAGTTGTGGAGATTAGCTAGTGAGCAGAGAAGAAGAGCAGCCTATATTTTCTAGCACTCCTCAAATAAACCTCCACTCATTCTCTCACTTGACCTCACCTCCAAGACAAAGTGTTTTTATTGTTGTACACTTTACCACTGTGGTGGAACAGGGTTGGAGAAAAGACCTATTTTTAGTTTTACATCTTAAGTAGCATAAGACTCTGTAAATCAGTTAGGGATGAACTAAAAGGCCAATGTTGTATGATCATGAGGGAAAAGCGCTGGCAGGACACCACTGTATGTTTCTCTGTAAACTTCAGGTGGGGAGGGACCATTGACAAATTAGCATTCTATCCTGAAGAAAATCTTATGTCTAAGGTGTTTCTGAATGGAGTGGTGCTAATTCTACTAGTCAAAAGATGTCTTGTAGCTCTTCTCTTTCTCCTGCCTGAGCTATTTTCTTTTCTCGTTTAAAAAAATGGGAAGAAGCAGAAATTGGAAATATGAGACATGTCTAAGAAAGGGTTAGTATCTCTAACTCATCTGACTACCCTACTACCCAATCAAATTTCACGAATGAGCTACGTAATTGCATAAGTGTCTCATATGGGAAGATTACTAGTTATCATTGATTCTTTCTTGGAATTGCTATTGCTTTAGCTAACTATTACGTTCTCATGTTTTAGAATAATATTTTCCCAAATGCTCAGAAATAGTTTATTTAATCTAATTGAATACACACACACACACACACGCACCTGGCTGAGTGTTCATAGAAATTTCAACATGGCTTCAAACAAGACTAGAAAATTTCCTAGAGAACAGGTGTTATCAATTACTACTACCTTGATGGCTGGGTGCTGCCTCCAGACTTGGGCCATCCACCAATGTATAGGCACAAGAGAAAAGGGCTGCTTTGATTTGTTTGTAAACTTCTTAGATGAACCTGGTGGGTCACCTGAGAAGGAAGCAAGTAGCGTGTGGGTTAATCTTTAAGAACTGGTTCTGCTGGCTCCATGGCTACTATAGCACCAGCTTCAGGAGAGCTGATCAATGTGTTAGGCATTTTCTCAACTGGCTTGTAAAATTCCAGAAAATGTAACAATCAGATCTTGCGGGCTGGTGCTCTCCGGCTCCCACACCGCTGGGTGGAAGACTGGCTAGATGGCCTAGGCCCGATATAGCATGACAGCTCTCATGTTTTCAGTATGTTTCATGTAAAGTATGTTTCATACTTTACAAACCAAATAGTTGTGTACATATGTACACACAATAGTTGTGTACATATAACACATTAAGTCAAAATCAAACACATTGCATTATGGTTCAAATGAAACATGAACCCTGTCTCATTGGCTGGTCAGATAACATGTGAAAATGTTTGTTTGTTTGTTTAATTAATTTAATTTATAGGCCGCCCATCTTACCTCAAGGTAACTTGTCCTGATTCATTAACCAGGCTTATCATGCGGTGTGAGCCTACTTATACTTTGAAATCTTATTATTAATAGAGATAATTAATTTAAATTAACTTTAAAACATAAACTTTTTGAAAAGTTGTCTCCCTCTTTATTTTTTCTGATTTCTTTTTTATGTTAAATAACTCAGCTGGAGCCTTTCCTGAAGAAAAATGTACACTTAATTTTATTCCGTCTTCCCATTCTGCCTTTTTATTAAGTTAGTTGTATTTATAGTATTATCATCGTCTTAACACCTATTCTCCAGAACCTTAAAATAGAAACAGGACTTGGAGGACTGCTCATATACTGGCCCATATGCTTTGATAGGACTTTCCATGTTCTTGGAAGCAGGTTATTGATTGGTGCTGTTGCCTTGTGGGGGCCTTTCATGATCAGCTGTCCTTTCTTTTGTTAGGATAGTGATATATGCTTTTGAAGACAGGACAAGTATGAGCATCCTGTGCAATTAATAAAAAACATGGCAATATTAACCTTTTAAAAAAAGTTATTTTACTAAGATTGTGGTTATGCACTTGTCCTCTATGTTTAGACTTTAAAACATTTTAAAACCGAGAGTATTAAGTCTTTCTGTCCAAAAACAATTAATTTCACTTTGTTTACCAAATTCCAGTATTGTGGGTAGCAATTAATACTAAAGTCAATTTCATCGATTTAATTTGAACTTAAATCCCATTTCTTTTCAATGTAATTCTATTAACATTAAAATGTAGCATGTTTTGATTGACATTTCAAAGAAATGTCATTTTCTTAATTGAAATGTGTCTCTTTAATGTTTTAAGGATTTAATTTCATTGCCTTCAGTTTAATATAATTCAGTTTAAACTAAATGGAATTTTTTGTTATTCCTAATTCATATATCCTCATGTTCAGTATGTATCTCAGGCTCATATGCTTATAAGAGAAGGAAGAGGAACAGTATTACTCTTTAATATCTTCATAAATGGCTTAGATGAGGGAATAGGAGGGGAACTCATCAAATCTGCAGATGACACTAAACTGGCAGGAATAGCCAACACCCCAGAAGACAAGCTCAGGATCCAAAAAGATCTTGACAAACTTGAACAATGGGCTCTATCCAATAAAATGAATTTTAATGTGGAGAAAAGCAAAGTTTTAAATTTAGGCAGGAAAAATCAAAGGTGTA
Source organism: Azemiops feae (assembly GCA_023970755.1). NCBI lineage: Eukaryota > Metazoa > Chordata > Lepidosauria > Squamata > Viperidae > Azemiops > Azemiops feae. The sequence continues at coordinate 430,182 of JALGBA010000294.1, read as the reverse complement.
AGTACAGATTAGGCGAGACCTGATTCAAAAACAGTAACTGTGAGAGGGACCATGGAGTCCTAGTGGACCATCACTTGACTATGAGCCAGCAGTGTGCAGCAGCAGCCCAAAAAGGTAATACAATCCTGGGTTGTATAAACAGAGGCATAGAATCAAGATCACGTGAAGTATTAGTACTGCTTTATAAAACCCTAGTAAGACCACACCTGGAATACTGCAACCAGTTTAGTCACCATACTACAAAAAAGATGTTGAGACTTTGGAAAAGGTTCAGAGTTAGACCAACTAAAATGGTCAAAAGCCTGGAGACTAAAACATATGAAGAATGGCTGCAGGACTTGGGGTTGGCTAGTCTAAAGAAAAGAAAAAACAGGGGTGACATGATAGCAGTATTCCAGTATTTGAGGGGCTGCCACAAAGAAGAGGGCATCAAACTATTCTCCAAAGCACCAGAGAGCTGGACAAGAAACAAAGAAGCAATCTGGAATTAAGGAGAAACTTCCTGACAGTGAGGACAATTAACCAGTGGAACAGCTTGCCTTCAGAAATCATGGGCGCTCCATCACTGGAGGTTTTTAAGAGACTAGACACTCACTTGTCTGAAATGGCATAGGTTCCCCTGCTTGAGCAGGGGGCTGGACTAGAAGACCTCCAAGGTCCCTTCCAGCTTCTATTCTATTCTATTCTATTCTATTCTATTCTATTCTATTCTATTCTATTCTATTCTATTCTATTCTATTCTATTCTATAGCTGCTATGAAAAGAATCCTTTATTAGTATTCTGAATCCTGCTTTAGTGTTGGATAACCACATGAAGGACTCATCTTCTCAGAAATCTTTTTAAAAACTGCCAAGATCAAGAATATTTGGGAATTTGGCATTGTTGTGTTGAATAACAGAAATGGAGACAGGTTCTCTTACCACTTCAGTGATAGTTGGGGAATGTGCTCATCATCACAGTTATTTTTGTGCAATAATGGTTAGAGAGAATATGACCCCTTCTGATGAATATTTTCTTTTTTGCCTGTCATGTCTCCTCCCTAGGTGAACATTACAAAATGCTTATAGAAAAGAGATAATGGTACTTTTACAAGTGGCTACAACACTTGAGAAATTAAAGTTTCTGGCTTTGGCTATAAGATTCCACAACTGCTTCAGGTTTATACCGCATCGACTGTTCTGCAGTGCTTCTGGATTGATTCTATAAATCCAGATGTAAAATGTCTCAGCTGTAGATCCTTGCATGAGCAGAGGATGGCTTCCTGATGCACTAGAACAGGAGCTGCTGTTGGTTGGTTTTGCAAAATAGCTTATTTCTTTGGAAGACCTTGATGTATTTATTTTATGTATTTATTAATCAAATTTATATTCCACTGCAGAAACAGAGACTCTTGGTGGCTCACAAAAATAAACACAGTTACAGGACATAAAAATATAAATATAAATGCCATTAAATACTCACACACAACACAAAGACCCCCCAGAAAAAGCTCTGCCCAACTTTTTCCAGAAGGCAGATAATGTTGGAGACAAATAAACCTTCAGTAGGCAGCCAGTCTCATCACTGAAAAAAAAAACACATTTCTGGATTTAATCCCAGCATACTGAACTATTTAGAAATGAAGAACAATTAGCTGCTTCTCCCACCACTATTAAAGTGATTGGATTGATTCTAGTGAAGAGACTAGGTTCTGCATTTAACGTCAACTGTTCTATGGTTATCTCACAGATGCACCTCATTGATTTCTTGTGTTTTGATGTTGATAGCACTGAAGCCATCTCCTTAACCATCTACTTTTGGCTTATTCAGTGATGTTATCAGAGAAGACTTTAGCACAGAGTTTCAGTGTCCCATCCCATGTATGGAATGAGTAAGGGGACCCTGAAACACAGCTGGGGTGATTTATTATAACACAAAGGATGCTATCCAGAGTTTCTAATGTCACCTTCATTTGTGCTTTACTATGTAGAATCCAGTATACTGGATTCTGTTTGGAACTGTTCCAGACTTGGAGATATGCACTATGTTTAAACAAACAGATAAGATAACATAAGTAAGTGTATAACTAACAATCAGCCAAAGTCAGACCTCAGATACCAGAGGTAGTTTCTGTATCCCATTTACAAAAGCAGCATCCTAGTGATGTCAGCATGATTATGTCTATGGAGCTATGTCACAAACACTATTTGACAGCTTTTGTACAAGAATGTCTGAACATTAACCCAAAAGTCAATTTACTTACATATAGTTGAATGGTCACGATAGGACGGAGTTAAAAATACTGGTCAATACTTTGTAAGCTTGTGCAACTGATGCATGAATTAAATTTTACTTTATTTTTTGTATTTTTATTTCAGTAGCTGTTACCACAAAGGAGCTGTAACTTATTAGGGACAGACATACCTACAAGGAGTCTTTTTCCTGTGTGGTTTGTAGTATCCAGACATAATTTCTGCAGCCTAGTAATTGTTTTTATGGTACTAATACTCTAAATTTCCCCAATCAATACACATAATTACTCTTGCACATGCAACCTGCTGCTTACTTCCCTGTATTTAATAATAATTTGTGATGGAAAATTGAGGTAATAGTTTTTAAAACAAAAATATAGAGCAAGTGATCTTTCTTCAAAGCAGCTCAAGCACAATCTCATTCTCTCCTGCTGCCCCACACTCACCAAGCCTAGAATCTTCTAAAATATCAGACTTTTTCCTGTCAATAAAAATAACAATGGGAAGGTGTGGAGAGAGATATTTTATTAAGATCAGAACAGGACAATGAGAGAACTGAATCTCCCTTTCCCTGTCCTCTCCAAGATCTAATGATACTCTAGTTGTCCAGGCTATTCATTATATTCTTAAAACTGACCATGTGATTTACACTGAAGTAAATCTGTTCCCATATGCTTTACCGTTAAATAATAATATAGAGAGTGAATGTGCTATCATTCAAGCATAGGTGCCCTCATTTTTCCCTTAAGCAAAGGCGAATGTTTAATGCCCATGAATTAAGATTTAATCCTCACATCTGCTCTTCAGCAATACTACTTTCTCATGTACCGAGAGCCTGTTTCTGAGGTTTAAAGGCAGCAGCAGTGGGACAGGAACTCAGAGGTATCCATATTCTTATTTTGAATTAAATATCTTACTCTGTATTTCAGTTCCAAAGAGCTCACTTATGGGTAATTCAAACAAGCCATCTACATGACATGAAGAAAGAGGTGGGGAGGGGAAATAAAAAAAGCCCAAACTATCCCATTTAGATATTACTCTTAAAGTTAAATTGTAATTCTTTAAAAGATCAGTCAAACTATGACCAGGTAGCACATCGCACTGGAACATAAGTTTTAGTAGAGCAAATAAAAAAAACCTGTAGATCTGTTCTCACTTATTTGTCTTGGAGATGGCTGGGAGTATATGTCACTTCAACTAAAGGAGAGGAAGGCATATTGGAAATCTCATTGCATGTTCTTGCATATATCATTCTAACTGCACAATTATTTAGGTCTCTTTGGATATGCCCATGTTTGCTCAGAATTAAGCTTCACTGCATTCAGTGGGCTTATTATCAGATAATGGCCATAGAACTATAACCTAAATTGCAAAAAGGCAGTGCTATTTAAAACTCTTTCATAAATAATTATACCAATATTTCAGAAACATATTTTTGTGGAGAATGTTTTCCTTAAAAGGCACAGTTAACTACTGCTTTTCTGATGGCAAGATTTAGGCTTAATTTTTAAGGTAGAGATTCTGGGATCAGAAAACTGCATTTCCCAGCAGTCAATATGTTATGCTGTGTACATATCAGGAATACCTCTTAGATAATTCCAGAATTCCTAAAATTGACTTGTTTTTTTTTTTATAGTATTCCTTTATTATCGTGTTCCTGAGTATCTGTGGGTTATGTGTATGACATCTTCATGCAACTTATATAGTTGTATCATTTGAAGTCCTGATATAAATTCACAATTATATCCTGACACATGCAGTGTCATTTTGGTTTTTACTAGAGATCAGTGACCATATTTGAATCGGATGATATATACATAAAAAACAAACACAACATATTGTAAACCATTAATTAAAAACAGATATTTTGTTTATTTGAGGGGTCCTTGGTGCTTTCTGAGCTTGGTTGTTTTCTTGCAGACATTTCATTACCCAAAATAGGTAACATCATCAGAAAAAGGCTTCTTTATTGCTGAGCTTTCGTTAACAACCTGTTAACATCATCAGAGCAAAGGGCTAAATGGCAAGGGAGCATGTGCATAAATTCATATAACAGTTGGAAAAAACGGTTACATTGTGGCATGTGCTTAAGAAGCTCGTTTAGAAAAAATCACATTGACAACAGCAGGTATACAGCAGTAAGTCTCCCGACAAGATTTAAAAGTCGCGCTTATCAGCTGTTAGGCGCGCAAGCCGGATCGTGCCTGTCAGCTGTTCGGCGCGAGGTTAACAGGGGGCCGCGCGAAGTCTTGTGCCGGCTGGATTCTTTCAGTGGAGAGCAGCTTGGATGTTCGTCTTGCCCTCTCACGTGCAGGTGTTGTGGGACTGGATCTATCAGCTGTTTGGCCCGTAAGTCGGATCGCTCCCATCAGCTGTTCAGCGCGAGGTTTTTCGGGGCGTTGTGTGAGGTCTTGTGCCGGCTGGATTCCTTCCGTAGAGAGCAGCTTTGATGTTCGTCTTGCCCTCTCACGTGCAGGTGCTGTGGGACCGGATCTGCAGGGAGAGAAAGTAGATGCCCTCACAGGGCATGTAAGTGGTTTGCTCGTCTTTATTCTCCCCCCCTTTTTTTTGGACATTGTGAAATCGTCACCGTTGTAGGAGTCACTCTTTTGGATTTTATAGTTTTTTTAGAGTAAGGTTGCTGCGTGTGTATGTCTTGTTGTGTATAATCAATTGGAATGTTTGTGTGTGGTTGTTTGTTGTGTTTGTCTGTTGTGGGTGGTTTTGCAGAATTTTGGAATTAGGTTGTAATAGCTTGTTTTATTGCAGGTGTCAATTCTGGTCTAGGTCTTAATATTCTGCTTTTGTTCAGGTCTTGTGTGTGTATGTTTTGTTGTGTGTGGGTGTCTTGTGAGATTGGATTTATGTTTTGGATGTTTGTGTCATGGATGCTGTGGTCAGTAGTGTTGTTGCTTCTGTGTGTGAAAGTGTCAGAATGTGTTGTGTTGGTTGTGCAAGTTGTCATGGTTGCGTTAGAGTTGTGTTCTTTATTTGGATTAGATGAAAAGGGTTGTGTTGAAGAAAGGATGCCTGTGATGCTGGTTAGGGGTTCGGCATGTGGGTGAGGTGGTGTTATTGTGTTGTTGTTGGTTGAGTTGAAGTGTTTAGGTGTTTTGTGTTGCTGTAAGTGACTTTTTAGGGTTTGGTAAGGGGGTAGTAGGTCAATATGTCTGTTGATGGAATGGCAGTCTGAAAACCAAGCTTCTTTTAAAAGACGGCCGCCTTTGGTGGAATCTTGAGCGATGACTTTTGCCTCTTTAAAGTTGAAAGTGTGGCCATGTTCGGATATATGGGTCCAGACTTGGGAGCGTTGTTCCTGCCTTTTTATTGCTAGAATATGCTCGTGTATTCTTGTTTTAAGTCTTTTTGATGTTTCTCCAATGTAGTTACATTGGCATGTATTGCATTCGATTTTGTATATGATGGAGGATAAATCACTGGTTGGTAATGGTTCTTTGGGCCGCATCAGTTTGGAGCGTAATGTTTGGTTGGGTTTGTGTGCGATGTTGATGTTATACGGGGCAAGAATTCTGGCAGTGGCTTCTAAGACTCCATTGATATACGGGATTGTTGCCCAAGTAGTAGTAGCTAGAGAATTGTGGATTGAGTGTGGTGTCCTATCCTTGCAGCAACGCCTAATGAAACTTAGTGGGTAATCATTCTGTTAACATATGCGGAGTAGGTGGGCTTTCTCTTTAGATTTTGCTGTTTCTGTGCTGCAGTGGGTCTTGATTCTTTTGAATAATGTTCTTATACAGCTGACTTTGTGTGATATGGGATGATTGCTTAAGTAGTGAAGGATTCTATCTGTGTGGATGGTTTTACGATATATGGACGTTGATAAACTTCCATCTGGGAGGCGATGGACCAACACATCCAGGAAGGGTAAGGAGTTGTTGCTCTCTTCTTCTGCTGTAAATTGAATGTCTGGATGGAACAAATTTAGTTTATGTAAAAACTAAATTGTCACACCGCTTAATGACCGCAAAAGTGTCATCTACGTATCTAACCCAAAAGCTGGGTTGATAATCAGTCATCACAACACGTTCTAGATCCTGTAATACAACTTCAGCTATGATGCTTGAGATGGGAGACCCCATGGGTGTGCCTTTTACTTGCTTATATATTGTGTCTTTATAAGTAAAATAGGTTTTAAGGCAGAAACCCAGTAGTTGTATGTAGTCCTCCGTGTTAAGAGAATTGGGGTGTTGAAATTCTCCTTTCTGTAAAAGTTTTCTAAAAACAGAGGCGGTTAGGTCTTGGGGGATAGATGTGAACAGGGATACCACATCGAATGAGATCATGATCTCATCGTCTTTAACCTTTAATGGACGTAATCTCATCAAAAAATCTTCTGGGGATTTAACCATGGTTAGAGAGTCACTGATCAGGTGTTTAAGTTTTAGGCTTAACCACTTTGCTAGGCCATAAGTGGGTGTACCTCTGAAAGACACGATAGGTCTTAAAGGGACTCCTACCTTGTGGATTTTTGGGAGTCCATATATGCGCGCCATGGCCGTGTCCCTGGGTCGGATGGATCTGTGGTCTTCCTCCTTTATTTTGTTCTGTCTCTTTAGTCTGTTTAAAGTGTTGTTAAGTCTGTTGGTGAGTGATGTCATAGGATCCTTGTTGGTGATGTGGTATGCGGTTGTGTCACTAAGTAGGTCAAGGATTTTGTGGTCATATTCATGTTTATCTAAAATCACTGTAGATCTACCTTTATCGGCCGGGAGGATGATGGTGGATTCATCGTTTCTTAAATCTTCCAAGGCTCTACTCTCAGATTTTGGTAATGTGTGGTGTGTTCTGTGACTGATGAGTAGTCCTGATATTCGTTGCCTGATGGTGTTTTTGACGTTTTCACTGCTATCGATGCGGTGTATGATCGGTTCAAATGCTGCTGCAAAATCAAGGTGTTTGGCATCTGTAAGGTTAGTACCAGCATCAGGTCGTAGTACTGAGGTTTGTTGACTGGTCAAAGTCCTCGATGAAAGGTTATGTACTAATTTCTCAACAACTTCTTTATTGCTTGAGGTGGTTAAGCTTTCAGTTTTTCTTTGAAGTATCTCTGTTTTGTGATGTCGTGCTTTTTGGGTTGTGTGGTATATTAAGAGGTTAATATACCTATAATAAAGGTAAAAAAGAATATATGCAGTGTTATCTTCATTTTAGATGTCAAAAGGGTCTCTCTGTCTCTCCCTCCCTCCGTCTCTCTTTCCTCTCCCCCTCTCTTTCCTCTCCCTCTCCCTTTCTCTTTCCTCTCCCTCTTTCTTTCTCCCTCTTTCTCTCCTCTCCCTCCCTCTCCCTTTCCTCTCCCCTCTTTCTCTCCTCTCTCTCCCTCTCTTTCTTTCTCTCCTTCTCTCCTCTCCCTCCCTCTTTCCTCTCTTTCCTCTCCCTTTTCTTTTTCTTTCCTCTCCCTCTCTTTCTCTCCCTCTCTCCCCCCTCTCCCTCTTTCTTTCCTCTCTCTCTTTCTCTCCCTCTCTCGCCCCCCCCTCCCTCTCTCCGATCTTCTGCTCACCTGGCAAGCTGGCTTCAAGCTGTTCTGCAACAGGCTAGCTCTCTCCTCCCCTTCCTGCTTCCTGTAGAGATGCAGCAAAGGGAGGAGCCCCGCCCAGTAAGCTTGTCAGCTCTTTGAACAGGGTGAGGCCACTCTCTTTTTTATAGACATCCGCACACACACACACACACACAGAGTGAGTGTGTGAGAGAGAGAGAGAGAGAGAGAGAGAGAGAGAGAGAGAGAGAGAGAGAGAGAGAGAGAGAGAGAGAGAGAGAGAGAGAGAGCGCAAGTGCCTCTCTCTGTCTCTCTCTGCAAATGGCAGAAGAGGCTGGGAGCCGCAGGAGAAGGCTCAAAGAGCCACATGCGGCTCTGGAGCCGCAGGTTGCCGACCTGTGTTCTAGTCCAACCCCCTGCTCAAGCAGGAGACCCTATACCAGGGGTCTTCAAACTTGGTTGGCTGGCTGAGGAATTCTGGGAATTGAAGTCCACAAGTCTTAAAGCAGCCAAGTTTGGAGACCCCTGCTCTATACCATTTCAGACAAATGGTTGTCCAATCTCTTCTTAAAACCTCCAATCTTTGTAATACAGACTTAAAATAGCAAAACTAATAAGGTTTTTCTTGCTACTTTTCTTTTAGATTGCCATGCCTTCTTCTCTTCTAGTGGCTGAGCTTTATGTGATTATTATGATTACTGTAAGAATCTGAGTTCAGCCCTTCCCTGCAGCCAAGACACTCCTCATAGTTTGTGAGAAGATATACTGTGATATTGTACCTTTAGAACATTTATAGGTTTGCTACATGCTGTCAATTATCAGTACTTTACAGTGGGAAGCTATCATAAGGATTACATAAATTTATTTAGATTTGTAGGAATCAAACCAGATGTAGAAACTATCCCCTCTGAAAGGAAGATGAAGTTATTGTTGCACTGTATACTTGTACTTGCTTGGAAATAAATCCAATTAAACTCAGTGGAAGTAATTTGCAATCTATTGTGTCCTCAAGAGGAGATTTACTTGAGATTTTTCACAGATGTTTCCCAAAGTATTTTTATGGTGGTAGGGAGACCTGAGGGAAAGGGACATTTTATCAGCAAAGTCCATGGTGTTGTAATTTATTTCTGAGCCATGAAACATTGCCAGGTTGGCAAAAAGTAAGTGAGCAAATGTTAAGAAGTCAAGTAAGGCCAGGACCTCAAAAGGAGAGGGACAACGTGGGCAAAATTAAAGAAGAGAGATAGATAAAAGGGAATATACAGTGCAATTGGGAGACATAAAGTATGCATTAAGGAAACTGCTGTAAGGAAAAATTAGGAAAATAAAAGAAGTCTTTATGTCCTAATGGCACTCTGCATGAAAACCTCTAGGTATTACATGAATTGATCTTCCAGATCTACATCACTGCTAAATGAAATATTAAGGCTATATACTTTACAAAACCTGCTAAAGCCAAAGAAACCATAGTGCTATAACATATTGGGTTATAGGGATGTTATATGAACATGGTTTACATACTGTGATAGACATCTATTTTGCCTTAACATATACATATAAAATAAAAAAGCATATTTACAGGAATGACATTGTTAATATTAATTCAACAGAGAACATTGGTGTATTCAGAAAAGAGGAAACAAAATGTAAACTAGGAGTTTTACAGTAGTCTCTAACAAAAACTACAAATAATTCTGAAACATGATTAATTTTGTAAAGGAAAAAACTGCAACTTGCTGCCAGTTTCATCTGATTGATAACCAGAGAAACGTTTGACTTAGAACCCTCAAATTTGGGAAACAAATGAGACAAAGAACAAATTAGTGAATAGAATTTATCCTCTATATTACGTAGTAGCTATCTTCTGTCCTTCAATTTATACTTTCGAAAGGGGGAGGGTGTCCTCAAATTGTATTAATTTATGTACAGATTTTAACAAAGTTTTGCAGTATTATTACATGTGAAAAATATAAAAAAATGCTCCAGAGAACATTTTCATGGAAGACAGCACAGGCAATATGGGATCATGTAAACTGCTGGCCTAGAAAGCAGGAGACCATGAGTTCTAGTCCTGCCTTAAGCACAGAAACCAGCTGAGATATCTTTAGGTCAGTTACTGTCTCTTTGACCAACTCCATCTCACAGCATTGTTGTTGTGGAGAAAATAGAAGGTGAGAATATTATGCAAAGTGTTCTACTAGTATAAATAAAAGCAAGATAGAAATCAAATAAATAGCTAAATAAATATCTGATTCAACCAACGTCAGAGTTGATGTGGGGAATATTATATTATATATTATATATATAAAAATGTAGGATAAAAATCAAATAGTAGTAATAATATACCCTTTTTTAAAAAAGTGTTGTATATCACCCAGAGTCACTTTCATGTGAAAGGAGAAGCTATACAAATATTATAAATAAAATACTAATCTGTGCTACAGAAAACAGGATAACCATTAGACCATGGCAAACACTGCTGCCATCTAGTGATGCTTTGGAGTTTTACAGCACAGATTTGGAAGGCCCACTTGAACCTTTAGATACTTTGCAGTTCTCTTAAGTCAGAATGGATTGTGGGCAGATCCACATATTTTGGAGGGACTAAATTTGGAAAGGATGGCTTAGTTTTTTCTTCATGCAGTATTTCCACATTCAGAATAACAGAGTTGGACGAGACCTTGGGGGTCTTTTAGTCCAACCCCTTGCTGAAGCAGGAAACCCTATACCAGCAGCCCCCAACATTTTGGACACCAGGGTTCCATGGAGAAAGGTTTTTCTGTAGATTGGAGGGAGCACGGTTTTGCACGCTGCTTGCATCTTGCAGATGGGGCTTCGCTTGTTTGTGCAGCTTGATTGCTGACATGCCGTGGATAGGGCCGGTCCACGGACCGGGGTTGAGGCCCCTGCCCTATACCATTTCAGAGAAAGGGTGTCCAATCTCTTTTTAAAAACCTCCAGTGCTGGAATACCCACAACATGGTGGCAAGTCGTTCCACTGATTAAGTGTTCTAACTGTCGGGAAATTTCTCCTTATTTCTAGATTGATTCTCTCCCTGATTAGTTTTCATCCATTGCTTCTTGTCTTGCCTTCAGGTGCTTTGGAGAATAAGCTGACCCCCCCCCTTCTTTGTGGCAGCCCCTTAGATATTGTAACACTGCTATCATCTCATCCTTACTCCTTCAGTTCTTCCCTTTCCAGATTCCTTTCTAGTTTCAGAAAGACTGAAATTCGAGAATGAAAAGCCACCCCCCCGCCACCAAAGGAAATCGATTAATAATTATTACTTGATAGTGGGGAAAACTGCCAGCGGTTCCAAATAGGAGGAGACCCTGCTTAGCCTATCGAATAATCTCATCCAAGGTTTCTAAGGTACAGTATTTTTTTTTAACTGGCATAAACTGATTGGTTAGAAGCGGAGTTAAGGTCCGAAACTAAAAAGGTCAAGGATAGTGGAGCCAGCCAATAGAAAACGGAAGCTAGAGGGGCAGGCAAGAACCCTGCGCCCTGATTGGCGTGATCGGGGAAGCGATACCAATGAGGTACCTCGCTGGCGGCAAGTCTTGTTCGTAGGTTTGTGACGTGATCGGCCTTTTTTGCTCTGACGGTCACCGGGATAAGCTGTGCTGTCTTTCCCTCGAGGTGTTTTGGAAGTCCGGAGAAAGAGAGGCGGCTTTCGGAGGTACCGGGGAGGGATTGGGCGCCGGTTAGCGTCCGGTTTGGTATCTGGGGAGGTGAGAGGATGCTGACTTTCCTCGAAAGTCCATTTCCCGGGAGTTCCCGGTCTTCTGGATGGCGAGAAAAGAGAGGCTGGGAGTTCTGGGCAGAGCTTGTTCCTCTTGACGGATCCTCCAAAGTCCTTCTCAGTTTTTGCCCTTGTTAGTGTTGTCGCTGCATCGCTTCCTCCCAAGCCCTCCTGTTGAATTCGATGTCACTCTTCCCTTCCAGTTGTATTCTGATTGATTGATTGACTGATCGATCGATCGTATGGACTACGATCATATATTCTGAGCATGTCAGGAGTGTAGGTGCATACAATGGCTATGACTAAACTAGAGGGAAGGGCGTCTGTTTTATTCAGCTGCAGTCGGGCTTGCTAAAATAAAAATAAGTGCATAACAGCATCCCTTAGTCCTCCTCTGCATTGCTTGTGTCCTTGTAATTTTTAGCAAGAATCAAAGGTCTCCAGGCATCGCTCTGTCTGGAGATTTGGTTGCCCTCCATACACATCTGAGGATCTCTTAAACACAATAAATAATGTTTACCAAAGAATAGGGGGTTTCGCTGACTGTGGTTATATATGGCAATCTCTTCATCAAAGGCAAGCGGTTCCAATACCACAGGAGTGGCAGTGAGAGATGAACAATGTTTTTGAGAGCAATTTGATTAATTAGGTCTGAATAGAATAGAATAGAATAAAAACTTTATTGTCACTTTAAATGTACATTAATCGGCATACATTAAAATGTATGCATTCTTTACATTCAGCTCTCAAAAAAAATACCATTATGCATATACCCACATACACACACATATATGACACAGAAACATCACAATCTAGTTTGAATGTATACATATACATGGCGAAAAAAAGAATCCTGCAAATTTGCAAGACGGATGGCATAAGGAACAAAGCTGTTACAGAATCTAGTAGTTCTGCTATAAATATTTTGAAACCTCCTCTCAGAGGGGAGAAATAGAAACAGACCATGAAGTGGGTGTGTGGGGTCTCTAACAATGCTTCAAGCTCTAAGCACATAGCACTTATAAGCAGTATCCTGAATAATGGGAAGCGAGCTTCCTATAATCTTCTCAGCTGTCCTTACCACTTTTATCTGAGGTACTGCTAACCACCAAACCAAATATATATTGTCCAAGTAATAATACGGGTTAGACAGGCTTTTGAGGCTTTTTGAGATATTACACCAACATGTCAAAATACGCAAGAGAGATACATATCTTAAACAAATTTTCCATACTGTGTTCCAGTTCCCCAAGAAATAATAGTGTTTGTTTTGTTCCACCACATATGTCCTATGCTGGGGCTGGGTTTTGAACTATAAAAATATCGCTTCTTTTGCATGTTTTAAAAATCAACATCATTTGTTTCCTTTAGTATTGGAGGCAAATTGAATGTCTTGTATAACTATTTGGCACCAAGGTATGTCTATTAAAAGAGTTTAATTATTCAACCCTATTAATGGATATATCTTGGTGCCAAATAATTAAGGATTAACTATGAAAAGGAATTTTTAAAGCACCACTTTTAGTGGCTTTACTTTATGTTGAAAAAACCTTTTCAAGTTTTCAGGTAAAGAGGATTAAAAACAGTATATATGCTTCATCAATAATATAACTCAGTTTTGATTTTTTAAAGCAAGGGAAATTGGGTTTTTATAATCGAGGTTTTAAAAATCATTCTCTCTTGCTTTCTGTTTTTAAAATGTGACCATGCAGTTTTGTGTGTGTGTGTGTATCAGATTTTACTATTAAAACAAACCTGGTGTCAACTTTAATTACAAAGCAAGCTAATTTAGGTTGTTTGAGGAAGTGTGAAGGGCCAGATCTGTACAGTCCCATTACATTCATACTGATGCAACTTTGAATTATGCAATGTTAAACCTGGATCTCATCCAGATTTTATGTGATCTTTTTCCTTGAAGTCTCTAGATGTCATATTTGAAGTGCATTGGTACCCTGTGTTAATATTAACAACAGTACTTACTGATACATCCTGAACAACTAGAATAGTTATATAATCTCCTTGGAAGCTATTTAGCACTATCCAGAGATATGGAAAGACTGACAACTGTTGTGGTAAAGTCATTGCAAAGATAAGGAAACCATTGGAAATGGATGTTGCTCTTGTATGTAGTCATCTTGTATTAACATATTACTAGAAGAATTGTAAATACATTTTTAGCTGGTCCAGAAATACTGCAAAAATACTGAATCTTTCCCAGTAGCCTCATAATTCAGATTTAGCTGGTTTGGAGAGTCATTTGGAATGTATCATTTTTTTAAAAATAGCATTCTTTCCATAGCAAATTATTTGTTTTTATGTTTAACTAGACAACTTGTGACTCAGTGGGCCATCCTTTTAGGGATATTTCTTTACCAGATACCTCAATGCCTTCAATAGTGACAGAACTTCTAATACACTGACTTCACTGGAAAAGTTGGGATACATTCAAAACTGTATCTGTCTTGAAAATAGCCCACATTGAACTATATAGCAGTTAAACATCGGTGCAGGAAATGTTTTATGACATTTTGTATTATGTCATAAAATGTTTTATAAATTTTATAAATTTGCCCATTTTCGATTCATAGGAAGCATGGGATCCCAGATTTTGGATATGTTCTATAAGTTAGCCCATTTGAAGTACCTTGGTTCAAAAACCATTGCTCTATGATGCACCATTTCACCTGTTATAGGTTTAGTAGTATATGGATAGTTGTATCAAGGAAATAATCATGTATCATAAACATCATAAACAACGGGGTCTCACTGTGGATATCAATTCCTCGTAAATGTTAAATATATGTACGTCCAAACTCTAGTACTATTGTCTGATCTTCCTTTTTCATCTATGAAGGGCTTCTTACTCCACAGCAGTAATTGTGGAGAGGGGAAAGTTCGTAGAATGATTCTATCATGTTGCCCCTTTGCAGATCTCTAGTGCCTGCCAAACAAGGATGCTTAACAGTGGATATATTTAGCTAATATTTGATCAGCTAATCCACTTGTGACCTGTCAAGCATATTTGAACTGAACATGTAGATAAGAAACTAAAGTATTTCAGCAAAACTGGGTGATTTTCCTCTCTCTTGCAACACTTGGTGAGAAATTCCAAGGGTAGCTTTGTTTATTCAGAACGGATTTATGGTATGTTACTGATATTTTTTACTTAGAATGATACAAAAGATTAAAAGTACAGACAAATGGATATTTGTTCAAGGTAAGTATGCTGACTCATGTGACATCTGTGGGAGAATTGTGAAACTCGGGATGCTTGAATATGGCTTTGTCTCCATAGTCAGACAATTTTTTCATACTGACGACATTTGCATAATGTGCAAACATTGGGGTGGCCACCCATAGGGAAGTGAGTAAGGAAGATGACTTGATGGAGATATGTAGACTCCATTACCAAGGCAAGAGGGGCTAAAGCATTTTTTAAATCAGGAATGTTGAGATAATGTTCAGAAGTGGCTCAGTCGCCTCCCTAATTCATTGAACAATAAGGAGGAGGGGGTACAGCACATCAGACTTGCAAGATTATATTGTTATAACTAGTAAATACAGTAAATAGTAAATACAGTTTTAGCTTATTTGTTAAATTGATACCTTTATTTATTAAGTTGATACCCTAGTGCAGGGGTAGGCAACCTTGGCTCTTTTATGACTCATGGACTTCAACTCCCAGAATTCCTGAGCCAGCTATGAAGTCCATGAGTCATAAAAGAGCCAAGGTTGCCTACCCCTGCACTAGTGGATAGTAATCCATATGTAGATCCCTCCCCTCCTCCCTGAGCCCGCTAATATTATACTGCCAAAATTCAAATTTTTTTATTGTACATTATTATTATTTTTGAGATTCAAGGTATAGACGAATGCATGTATTTTGTTCTGTATGTATTTGTATATTCACCACTCAGCTTAGAATATCAACTCTGTCACTCCAGTGACATAGCCTTTGCCACTCAGCCTCAAAAGATATGAAACTAATACTAAAGCATAGGTCCAAACCAAAGCATGTTGCCCAGACTTGTGCTAAATCATGCTTTCTTTAATCTTAGATTGTTGAATAAACCATAATTAGTTAAGCCAGGGGTTCCCAACCGGGGATGCTCGCACACCCTGGAGGTGCGAGACGATATTCCAGGGGGTGCGAAAATTTGGGTTTTCAAAATTATAGTGTATATGCATAATTCGTTGACGTTATTTCGAAGTTTTGTAAGGGGTGCAAGAATATATCAGAAGCGTTCTAGGGGTGCAGGGTATAGAAAAGATTGGGAACCGCTGCTCTAAGCCATAAAACATGGCGCTTAAATCCTGGAAAGGGGGGTTATAATAGGAGAAGCCAATGCCAAATAAACTATATTATAATTTAGTTACAATGTGTTAACCCAGTTTCTATATTTTCTGCCTGGTCGTGCTCTCAATCAAGGGAAGTGAATTCCTGGTTTAGAATATACTTGCAACTATTAAAGGAATAATAAAGCTATTGTTTTACATTTTATTTCTATCAAATGTCACGTTGATTTTCTTTGTAATGTCTTTATTTTTATTTCTTCTTTCAGGCAACTTTGTTAATTTTTTTTAACCAGGATGAAATAAGAAAATACAATTAAAACTATATACAAGAGACAGACACTATATTTCCATAAGCAGCATACAGTAGTACTAGCAAACTGTATAGGTTATGAGGTATTAACAGATACTTACTTGTCTTGGCACCTAAAACACTCTCTGCCCCACATTTTTCCTTTTTATTTTAAAAATAATTAATTTTTGTTTAAAAAAATAAAATTATTACATAAATGGTATTGTACCGCCCAGCAAAGCAAAACAATGTCCTGTAGCTTAACATTATATGCAAAGATTACATGGATTCCACACAGGCTTATAAGAGAAAACACTGTAACTAGTTGCAGCAGTTCTCATCTGTTTGGGGGAAAAGAACCCAAAACACACTGAGTAGCAAGGAACTTAACTTCCTCATGGTAGTTGAGGAAGGTGCAGACAAAACATCTCTTCCAGTAAACTAACTATATCAGTTTCCTTATGACAGTCATTTCATCAGAATCACAGTACCTTTTCAAAATTTCAAATGTCCCAATAAGCCAAAAAAATAATAATCATACTTTTAGTATGAGTGATCTTCACTTGATAACATTGTTATATACTGTACATATGAAAAATCAAGGCTGGGACAGAAGCAGAGAGAGAGAGAGAGAGAGAGAGAGAGAGAGAGAGAGAGAGAGAGAGAGAGACCTATATTTGCTTTCAGAGCTAAGCAGAAGATTTTACTTCATATATAAAGTATTGCTCCACTTCCTGAACTGCTGCCAATGTTATTTTGAGGAAGGAAAAAAAATAACCCTGTTTTTATGAAATTGTAGGCAGTTAAAAAGGGTTTATTTGTCTGTGAGTATTTGTCTCTTGTCAATTCTCTCTCTCTCTTGGAGCGGTCATATATTAGGCTTGTAGAGCAATTACAATGAATTGCTCTTTAAAAGCTGCTTGGAAGAAAACTTGCCACACAGTTTAGCAAACTGGAAAAATGTTCTTAATAGCTTGCATCCAAAATCTTTGAAACAAAAAAAGCAGACCTGGTTTTGATTCTCACGCGTTTTCTTTTAACTGTTGTTAAATGCCAAATGAAAGCGTGTTAGGAATGCCCCTTTTCAGTTTAGAAGTTTCAGCGTGCTTTTAAATAACCAATGCTTTGGCTGAACATAGAAAATAGTTGTCTGTGTTCAGTTAGTTAGTCCTTTCGTTACAACCATTCATTCAGTGACCATTCAGAAATACGACAGGTCTGCAAAGTTGCGGCCATCACAGTAAGGTTGCAATCATGTGATTGCCACTTGCGACTTCCACTGCTGGCTTTGCTTGAGGAATGTCAATGGGAAAACTTGCTGGGAAGGTCATAAGTCATTCCTGGAAGTTGCTCCTGCTACCTTTTCTCCTGAGGAGCCCTGCTTCCATAGAAACCCATGACCCACCTGCGGCCCCCACTAGCACATCCACTACTCAGTAGTGCTTGCCCATGGCACTCACCCACCTTCCTGCAGCTCTTGCCTGGCTCTTCGGTGACTTGAGGTCCTCTCATAATGACCTGCGTGGTCTCTGGGTTACAATGGCAACCGAGACTGTTGGGATTGCCATTGCTAAGTGATACGGTCCCATGATGTCACATTTTATGAATGCATGGCTTACCAAAGGAAACCACAATCCAAACTGCTGTTGTAACCTGGGGACTACCTGTACAACCAATGGGAAACCAGATAGACATTTGATCTGATCTACCAGTTTATATTTTGAATTTCCACCCTGAATAGATGTGTCTTATTCTTTCTCTTTAACATGTCGTTGGTGATATTTTTCCGTTGGCCTGTTGTTGTAGGTACATTTGTACATTTGAACTTTATCCTGCTGCTCTAGTAGTTTTTCTTATACAGATAGTCCTCGACTTGCAACAGTTCTTTTAGTGACCGTTTGAAGTTAAAAGGGTACCGATAAAGGTGACATGACCGTTTTTGTACACTTACGACCGTTGCAGCATCCACATGGTCACGTGATCAAAATTCGGCTGCTTGGCAACTGACTCATATTTATGGCGGTTACAGTGTCCCTGGATCATGTGGTCCCCTTTTGCGACCTTCTGACAAGCAAAGTCAATGGGGGAAGCCAGATTCAGTTAACAACTGGGTTACTAACTTAACAACTGCAGTGATTCACTTAAGAACTGGGGCAAGAACGGTCATAAAATAAGGCAAAACTCACTTAACTACTGTCTAACCTAAGAGTGGAAATTTTCGGCTCAATTGTGGTCGTAAGTCAAGGACTACCTGTAATCTCTGTAATTAACCTATGAATCCTTCAGGTTTCCATAATTTGGTGCCTTTGGGTTTATAGACTTGGAGTTATTTATATTGAAGACTAAGACATCTGAAAAACACATTGGAGAAATTGATCTTAAGTAAATTACCAGTTCTTCCAACTCTATCTCATTGGAAGTAACTTTCAAAATTGTTCTTCTATCTTTGTTTTACGTGTTGATTTTCAAACTTCAGAAGTGGTATGTATCATAGACTGAGGTATCATAACAGATCAATGGCGCATATTAAGGTTTTTATTGTGTACAGCTAATTTGGTGTAGCTTTGTCACTAATGTAAAACAATAGAATAGGAAGGGGCTGCCTAGAACCATTATTCTATCATTCATTTTAAAGCATGTTTATCCATCCTCATCTTTCTGACCTTTTCATACACAAACATACATGCTAGCAAGTAGCCATTCCTTGGGAGCAACACCTGCCTGTAATTTATTAGAAAGAGATTAAGAATGTTTGTTTATTTGTGTCAGAAGCATCACAGTTAAAATAAGGCATGCTATATGACATAAAAATTAAGATATAAAATACAAGATTAAAATAGGTACACATTAAACAGATCTTGCCTAGAAACTAGCAACATTAATTGCGTTCTGTCGCGCTGTCATGAGGTCCTGAAGTGTACACTGATCAGGACACAAAGGGCAGGTATACATATGTTTTGTTGTCTGCATGTCACCACAATCGCAAAGAACCAAAGCCACCGGATAGCCTCGTTTGTTCAGAGTGTCTCTGGATCTTGTAAAGAATGAAAGTTTAGGACTGAATCTTTGATGTTCCTCATTGTCCAGTTTATTTATAGAGCCATTTTCCTAATTCAGCATGCTCCAGTGGACACTTGCAGTTAATTCTGTGATTTACTCCAAGATATCTGAAGGATGGGAGACTGGGGAAGACTGCTTTAGACATTTTCCAACTGTCTTGGAAAGATTTTAACAGTGTCCTTAAGATTTAGATTACCTGAACAATATTAAAATGCTTCAAAAATGTTAATAAGCTGGTCAAACTCCTGAATCCATTGACTATTCTTGCTGGAACTTAATGTTAAGTGTTTTTTTTTTTAAATATAATTTTTGTGATAAAACTGTGGCTCCCTAGGAATCTACAGGTTTCTTACCGTTTTCCTTTGGTTTCAGATTACAACTGTACTACAATCATGCTTTCTAAACTGGCCCATCCACAATGCTTGGCGGTTCTGCGTCAGGGTATCCGTACTTCAGCAAGTTCGGCTACATCGGTCGCAACAAAGAAAACAATCCAAGGCCCACCATCCTCAGACTACATATTTGAGCGCGAAGCTAAATATGGTGCACATAATTATCACCCACTCCCTGTGGCACTTGAAAAAGGAAAAGGTACATCTTTTTAATTGATGTGATTTGTTTCTAGGCGTTACTGATTTAGATAATATTGGATTATATTGGTCTTAATCTTTCACTTTCCATCCCCATAGTAGCAGGTGCTCGCCCACTAAAATACTGGTATTCAGGGAAACTGTTTAGGAAGAATAGGGCTCTGTAGCTGCTGTTTCTCCTCTCTTTCCCCATGTGTCCTCCGAAGAAGGAAAGAACTTACTGTGGGATCAGTCCTCTTTTTTTTTTTTTTTTGCTAGCTGGCAGATCTAGCAATAGCAATAACACTTAGACATATACCACTTCATAGTGCTTTTACAGCACTCTCTAAGTGGTTAAAGTGTCAGCATACAGAGTCAACAATCTGGGTTTTCATTTTACCGACCTCAGAAGGGTGGAAGGCTGAGCCAGCCTTGAACTGGTCAGGATCGAACTGCTGGCAGTTGGCAGAATTAGCCTGCAATACTGCATTCTAACCACTGTGCCACCACGGTTCTCGATCTATGAAGAACGAGACAAAATAAGTTCATGTGTGATAGGAGAGGGCAAGGGAGCAAGGGAATGCATTGGCAGGGATATCTTTCGAGAAGACTGATTTCTTTTATTGTATTAAAAAGCAGCCTTACAACTGAATAAATAAGGAAGCTAAATGTCCTTCTCATACCAGCAGCCATATGCCTAGAAGCAGCCTTTACAGCAGCCATATGACATACAGTATGCAGCCATACGACTAGAAGTATGATGAGCAGTTTGACAGTATCAAGTTTGGAACCGTTCTGCTCATCAGTTGCCTCATATTAGCAGCTTATTTATGCATATGGATGAGTGATAGACTGGCTGTGCTCTGCCCCAAAGATTCCTGATCCAGGTATTACAATCAGAATATTGGCTGACATTTAATCAGCTATTTGTGTGTGTGTGTCATATGAGAGAAACCTGTATCTATAACTGGATGAATGTATGCTAAAGAGCACAGGATACATTTCCTAATTTTACTGAAGGCCTGTTCCAGATATTTGCATGAATATCCAGATTTCTCTTTACCCTGTAAGCTCATTCCTTACACATTACACATTGCTGTGCTGGTGCACCTGACAAATGCTCCTAATAGATCTTAGGGGGGAGAAAATGTAAATTCAAAACTGAATTTACCTGGAACCCTGGCATATTTCTTACACAGTTACTTGTATGATGTTGTTGGTCATGTTGCCTGGAATTGTGGCCATTATAGCCCCATTTATTTAGAGAGCATTAGGCTGGGAAAAATTGAGGTATATTGTGTATGCCAAGGAAGTTGGCTGTACAGTTAATCCTTGCTTAGCAACCACATATGTGACCATTCAACATTACAATGGTGCTGAATAAGGAGACTTATAATCATAGTTGTTACTACCACAGTGTCTCCACAGTGATTTGATCATGATTAGGCAACCCTTGTGCTAACCCACCAGCATGTTATTGCTATGGTTGTAGTGTCCTGCGGTCACATGATCATCATTTGCTTCACTGCTGGTTTCTGACAAGTACAGTGAAGCGGGGTCCCCAACTCCCAGTCCGTGTACAACACCAATCCACAGCATGCCAGAAACTGGTCCGCACAAACAAGTGAAGCCCCATCCACGGGATGCAGGCAGCACATGAAACCACACCCCCTGTGGTCCACGGAAAAACATCTCTCCACGGAACTGGTCCCTGGTACCCAAAAGATTGGGGGCTACTGCAGTAAAGGCACTGGGGAAGCTGACAGGAAGTCACAGTCATGTGATGTTCTTAACGACCACATGCATTTCAATTCATGACTACAACTGCTATCATAAGTCACTACTATGATCATGTGATTTTTCTATTGCCAGCAGAGTTGCTAATCCCTGTAGTTAACTGAGGATTATCTGTAGTTGTATGTTTTATCTGTAGCCATAATGAGAATTGCAGTATCAACTAACCTAGAATTAAGGAGAAATTTCCTACAGTGAAAACAGTTAATCAGTGGAAGGAGTTGCCTCCAGAAGTTGCGAATGCTCCAACACTGGAGGTTTTTAAGAACAGATTGGACAGTCACTTGTCTGAAATGATATCGAGTTTCTTGCTTGAGCGGGGGGTTCGACTAGTAGACCCCCCAAGGTCCCTTCCAATGCTTTAACTATGTTAAAGACATAGTTGACCTATGAAAAACAGAATGCAAATCATTTGTCCAAAGGCTGTTATTGCAAAAGCATATCATGTTTAAAGAAGAAGATAAGTATTTTGAAAACCCATCAGATAGTGTGTCACAAATAAGAATTGGGTAAGTCAATTCAGCTGTAGAAATGACCTCCTGAAGTTAAGCTGAGACTACTGCTACAGCTTCATCCATAAGTAAGAGAATGATGGAAAGAGTCAGTTCTGACCGAGATTCTTTTCCTGAAGGCTGCTTAAACTTTGAGAAATACATTAAATGTTCCCAACCCGTGTCTCCTTCCTATTAGAAATATACTACTTGTTGTCTGAGAAATGTTAAGTTACCTTGTGGTGCAAGTGCCTCTTCCCCATCTAGTTTTGTATTTGTGGCTGTTGGAACACTAATATTTCTCCTTGTAGTAGTCCACTGAATAACCTGAATAAAATACTAAAAAGCAAATAAAACTAGCATAAAAGTTTCAGTTGAGATTTATGTTCAGATTCAAATCTGTAAGCAGGAACAGAATTTTAATATCTGATCTTTCCCTCTCATCTCTCTCTTTCTCCTTCTGTTTCCGTTGTAAAAATTACAGGGCCTTTGGTTTTGCCTTTCTACAAAGACAGAACATATTTTACAAGGCTGTCCAGGATTTAGGACACCAATAATTTGCAACACTTACCGCCTCATCCATGGTGTCTCTGCTTTTGTTCCACTTAGCAAGCTTCACTACTTTGTGAGAATGTTATCATCGGTTTAATTAGAAGCTTAAACGGTGTCAAAGTCTAACTATTTCCTTGCTACCATATTGCCTCATAATGTTAGATGAAAGCTTGTTGTACAACACAAGCAGCTGGAAACTGTTTGTAGGTCAACTCTTTTACTGGTTTACAGCTGCACATTAGCAGGTTTGTGGGATAATATTATCTCACCGACAGTGTGCTTGGCAACTAGATAAGTAACAAGTAATGTGCTTCCTTAAGGATAAGTACACAATTCTTTTGCCTTGGTATCTTGCAGCCTGCTGAAGCATATTATTCTGGGAGAGAAATGCAGCTATCTAGTCTTCTGCTTACCTTGCAAAGATGAAAGTAAGCAATCTTCCCCTGGTGCCATTATATCAGCTCATGCCAGATATTCACATTTAAGCCCATTGTGAGCTCTCCTATAACAGAAAGATCTACCCTATGTTAGATTTGGTTAGAAATCGCATTTTAGACAATGAATTAAAAAAGAGGGTAATGACTAAGTATAGAACAAGTCATCCAGATATGTAGGAAAACGTAGGTTTCTCACACCCTTTGAAGAAATCATGCCCTCCTGTTTTCCTGATTTTTGTGAGGAGCTGGTCATTTAGAAGCTGGTGTTTCAGCCAAGAATGAATTATTGTCTTTGGAATAGATTTTTTTGAGTTTGATGTCTGTATCAATTAATGATAGTGTCTATTAACTAAAATTAATATAGAATACTATCTATGGTTGAGACTGCCAGATTATCATAGACCAGGATTGAGGTACTTCTAGATTGTGTGCAGCTTCTCTTCTTATTTGTTCCAGCATGCATTTCCAGTCCTGGGAAATGGGGGAAACATGGGGCAGAGTTCTCCAGAACTCCTGCTATGGAATGCATCAAAAAAGTAACCCTTGATTGGTGCTAAGGAAGGAAGAAAACTGGCAGTTCCCTCAAATGAGAAGGTTTTTCTTAGCAAAAGTATGCACACAGGCATTTTCAAAAGAAGAGAGGATCGTTCTTTGTATTTCATTTTATAAACTTGAACTTTCAGACTTCAGTGTGGTCTAAGTATCAGTAGAATGTTTGTCACAGCACAGCTTCATTGATACCATGTTGTCACTCTACTCACTGAGTGAATTTTCTGTGAATGCAACACAGGCTATAAAAGACAAACCTTTAATTTTTGTGTTCAAACATGCCAGAAATGAGAAAAGATTATCTCTGTGCTATTGTCATTCTGATTACGTTTTGCTAAACAAAATAATTTCATTTATGAAGTATATTTGTGATGGAAAGCCACTTTAGAAATCTTGATTATGTAGCTATAGTAGTTTTATCAGATAAATGACTGTCAATGCAACCTGTGCACAATTACTTAAAAGTAGGTCTCATTTTGTTCAGTGGGATTCTAGGTAACCAAGAATATGATTTCAACTTCCAGCAGTACTGTATTTGTCGCTTTGTACCTGTCAAATGATAGCTGCTTAATTTTTTTTCATGCAGATAGATCATCTTGAAATAACTAAATTTTGGTTGTTTTAATTCCTTTTCAGGTGTTTACGTATGGGACGTAGAAGGCAAAAAATATTTTGATTTCTTAAGTTCTTACAGTGCTGTCAATCAAGGCCACTGTCACCCAAAGATTGTAGCCGCTTTGAAATCCCAGTGTGAGAAACTAACTCTTACCTCAAGAGCATTTTATAATGATGTGCTTGGTGAATATGAAGAATACATCACGAAGATGTTCAAATACAATAAAGTGCTTCCAATGAACACAGGTAACATTTCTTGACCTCTCCTCCAATCAGAATGCAAATAAGCATCTGTATAACATCTGTGCTATAGAAGCAAGCTGCAAATTCTAAAATGTGAACTTACTACCTGGAACCTTGGAAATCTGTTGGATGCAACATTCTGTGTTTGTTCTGATCCCATTGAGAGAGAGAATGCCTTGTTTCTTTGTTCATTCTTTTATTCAATTTATACAGCTACTCCTCTCAACAAGTGATTCTGGGTGGAAAAGAATTAAGGTAAAAACAATTACAAACATTAAATAAAATTGAAATACATAGCAGTAATTCCATGGGGCTGACTCCTCCATATCCCAACTAGGATAGTCTTCCTATAGGGAATCGACATCTCACATATTCCCTTGAGAAGTACAATTAAAACTACTGTATTTTTTTTTATTTAGCGAGAATCAGGTGCTACCTTTATTTTTTATTTTTTTTCCAGAGCGATGCCCCTCTTACCCCTCTTTCCTGGATCTTAGGAAGGTGGAATTTATGTGTCCTTTTATATTATTTTTACCTTATTGGTTTACATTTTTTAAAATCCTAAATCATAATTTGCCAATTTAGACATAGGCTAAAGAAATATATTTGATAGCTGGACTGCCTTAGACACCATACCATCTGTGAAACCACTAGATGGCACTTGAAGACCAAAAATATTGAAAAGAAAATAATGATTAAAGATTTAATTTTTAAAAAATCATGTTTAATCCATATATAGGATCTTTTGGATATTGTGGAAAAATCCTGTGGTAGTGCCAGCCCCCTGAAAAAGCCTGAAAAATGCATGGTTTTTTTCCACAGTACTGTGGATATGGTTTGCCAATGCTTTATTTGGGTTATTTTTAAACGTCCTACCTTAGTCTGCAACTCTGGTATTATCTGTTGAATGAATGAATGAATGAACCTTTATTATCAAAGTATAACATGTATACAGTGAGATTGGCTGAGCCTCCCTCCGTGCCACCACCACAAGTCACAGTGACTACAAACCCCCAACTTATTACACCCTATGAGCTAATTGCACAGCACGCTGACCTCTCGGGTCTGTCATGCATAAAATTATTATGTCCCATTCAAGAGCCTGACAGCCCATGGATAAAAGCTGTTCTTCAGCCTGTTGGTACGGCTGGCTATGTTTCTGTATCTCCTACCCGATGGTAGAGTAAAAAGGTACCGACCAGGGTGAGAGTCATCCCTGAGAATTTTCCTCACTCTACCAAGGCAACGGGCCCTGGCGATATCATCCAGTGGTGTCAGGGAACAGCCCACGATGTGTTGTGCCGTGCTCACCACCCTCTGTAATACTTTCCTGTCCGCGGCTGTCAAGCCAGCATACCAAACCACAATATAGTATGTGAGAACGCTTTCGATAGTAGACCGGTAGAAGAGGGTCATGAGTCGTCGTTCTACCCTGTTCTTCCGCAAGACCCTGAGGAAGTGGAGTCTCTTTTGGGCCTTTCTGGCCACCTGGGCTATATTAATTTTCCAGGTAAGATCTTCACAGAGATAGACTCCCAGGAATTTGAAGGAGGAAACTCTCTCCACACAGTCCCCTCCAATGTAAAGTGAGGCAGGTTCCTCTCTTTTCCTCCGGAAGTCTAGCACCATCTCCTTTGTCTTGCCGATGTTCAGGTGCAGGTTGTTCTCTAGGCACCATGAGGATAGTTTTTGTACCTCCCCCCTGTACGCTGTCTCATCTCCACCTTTAATGAGACCCACCATGGTGGTGTCATCTGCGAACTTGATGATCGCAGTGGATGGGTCAGATGATACACAATCATATGTGTACAATGAGTACAGGTAGGGGCTAAGCACGCAGCCCTGTGGCGAGCCAGTGCAAAGCTTCAGGGAGGTGGATAAAACAGACCCAACCCTCACTGTTTGTAACCGGTCCCTCAGAAAGTCTTTGATTCAATCACAAATGGAGGGATGAAAATTCAAGTCAGTCAGCTTTTCAATGAGGATACTCGGCAGAATGGTATTAAAAGCCGAGCTGTAATCAATGAAAAGCATCCTGACATAGTTTCCAGGTTTCTCCAGATGACTTGCTACCGAATGTAAAGCAGTAGCTATGGCATCGTCTGTCAACCTATTTCCCCTGTAGGCAAACTGATGTTTATCAAAGTCCAGTGGGAGGCATGTCCTAAGATGTTGGAGAACCAATCTTTCAAAGCATGTTGTTCTCCTATCCAAGAGCCACGCAAGCCAGTCCTTGCTTCTGACCCCAAACAGGGACAGCCATGAAGCTGCTAAATGGAATTCCAACAACATCACAGTATAAACAAAAGTAACAGCAGCACAGATCTACCAGAGGCTAGATAAAGAAATAAGAATCATCTAGTGCTTACAACAGAAAGCACTGTAATTGAGCAAGGGAAAGTTCCATAAACAGAATGGACTGGTCTTTTTGTTTCCTTCTGAGCTTTTTTATTGCCTCTTTTGAATGGTGCATAAATGTCTCTCTGTCTCTATGTGACTAGAACACATCCTCTCCAGCAACCAACAATCTGATAAACAGGGATTAGCACTAGACAAACAAGCAAGTAGAAAGCAGTACCACAACCAAGGAACTACCAAGAAGAAACCCATACCCCCGCCAACACTGGCAGGGCAAGCTATTGTCTCTAACCAGGGAGCAAATCCCACATTCACTTGCACTAATAATATTACCTAGTCAGTTAATGAAATGTCTGAAAGCACACCAAGCTCAGAGAACTCCACAATGTTTATTTCCTGCTTTCCTTCCCATCTCTGTTATATATGTGTGTTCTTTGTCTTAGGTGTGGAGGCTGGAGAAACAGCATGCAAACTGGCTCGTAAATGGGCTTACTCAGTGAAAGGTATTCCAAAATATAAAGCAAAGATTATTTTTGCAGGTGAGTAACCAACTAGAATCAGCATATTGGCTGAAATGCTTAAGAAGCATGTATAGTTAACAAAACATAAGAGTTCTCTTTTATAATAATAGTGCTGGAGGTTTATGATGGACATGTAATTTAAAGTTGAAAATTATAATATGTAACATTGTTCTATTCCTCATAACGGTAGAAAACAATGGTCAAGACTACTTTGGGATCTGCTCCAGTTGGGTTGGTACTCCATGCACTCAGTCACCATCAACTTTAAAGTGCTATCGTTTACCATTCATGACCTTGGTGTTATTATATTGCAAGGTGTTTATAATGTAAAGATAAATGTCCCTTCTTATGAGTCGATATTAGATAGCAGCATTTTGCTATAGTTGGAAACGAAAAATGTAGGTTAAACAGTGTTAGCTATAACATGGTACCCACTACAAATATAATAAAATTGTGACAGAAATCATCAAGATGGTGGAATTCGATCGACGTTCATCCATAATAAAGGTGACAGTATATTTTTGAACATATAGTTACTCATATCTTTTCTTATCTACATAAAAAATACTGAACAGTAAATATAGGTCCCTCTCTTAGTGTACTCGTCTTTTCCCCCCTACTAGCTGGCAACTTCTGGGGAAGAACATTATCAGCAATCTCAAGCTCTACAGATCCTTCCAGCTATGATGGGTTTGGACCATTTATGCCAGGTTTTGAAATAATTCCCTACAATGATTTGCCTGCCCTTGAGGTACCTCACAATTTCCCAATCTGTGTTGTAAGATACTTAGCTGAATGTCCTGGAAGGCTGAAATAGCTTTTGCAGATTTGGCTTCTGAGTAGTGTCTTAAGGATAAATGTTGCACATGGAGATTTCTTTAAATGATCTTGCTTATGAGGCGTGGACTTGCCTATGGATGAATTTTCTCACAGAACTGGTGATAGAATTGAACTGCTTCAGCATGAGAACATGTGGTTTAGTAACAGAAAATGGTTTTATAATAGTCTGTAATAGAGTTATACACAAAACTCCCACTTGGTATTGTCCACCCTCCCTGCCTATCAAGTGGGAAAAATCTCTCTGGGATCCAAATAGTTCCTATACCAGTTGCTTTGGAGCAAAATATGACAAAAACAAGGCTTCTGCTTATTGGTATGTACTGTAGAATTCAATAAAATGTTTAAAAATGGAAGCAAGCACTTCAGAATTGAAAAGGTGAATTGGGCGTATACGATACATGTTGAAAGAAGGAAAGGATGTGAGGATGAGATACAGCCTATTGAAGAATGTGAATATGGTCAGTGTTTGGCCTCAGGGTTTAGAAACCCAATGCTGCTCAATTGATATTGGCCATGAAAACCTACGCCAATTCGAGTATGATTCATGGTGAGGGACTGAGATGCTGGCTCTCAACTTGTGGAGAAGGCAAGGAGAGTGGATAATACAAGAACAAAGGAGAATAAAAAAAAATGAAAATAAAGCAGAGTCGATAGCAAAAAGTATGTGAAACAGAGATTGAGGAAGAAGAGAGGCAGAAGTAAAGGGCCAACTTTTTATTACAAGTTTTACTTGTTTCTAACTAAAATTTCAACTTTTGGTAAAAGTTAGTATAGGGAGAAATTTGCCCTTGAAAAATTTACCACTTGAGAACTGGAGAAGAGGAATACTAAGTACTATTCATTGGCATGTATTTTTCAGGTATTGTTTAACTAGTGCAGTTTTTTTCTCAAGACCATTTCACTTTATAAAGCTATTCTATGCATTTCCCATGCTGAGAACATTTCAAATGTTTGTTAATTTAAAGTGCTACGAAATCAAATTGCTTACATAGATGGTGACATATGCTTGTGCGTTGCACTGAAAAAAATCTGCATTTTTTTTAATATTTAAAAGAATCTGGTATGAGCTGACCTATTCAGAAATAAGATTCAGTATGTTTTGGCTGAAGATCTTATCCAAGACTAGAATTGCCCCTCTTCTGAGTTGTATTTAGTGATTCTGATTCTTCTATAAATGTGCTTGTCCTTTTAGCGTGCGCTTCAAGATCCAAATGTTGCGGCCTTTATGGTAGAACCGATTCAAGGTGAAGCTGGTGTGGTTGTTCCTGATAAAGGTTATCTCACAGGAGTGCGAGAACTTTGCACAAAGCACAATGTAAGTTATTGTACCAAAAAGACATTGTAAAAGAGCATGTTAGTTTATGGTAGCCAAAAATCAGAAGAGGTCTGGTAACACCTTTTCAGACTAACAAATGTCATTAAAAGTCATAAACTTTCATGGACTAATAACTGACTTTGTCAGATGTTCTAAAATGAGAATACTTAAACTTTGGGAAATGGCCAAGCTTTGTAATTAACCGACACAATCATTTCTTTTAGAGCAGAGGAAGGAATTGTCTATTGCTATTACATATTTCAAGACACACATTAGGATATCTTCTGACAGTACTGTGTTGTACCCAAAATTATAGATTTTCTGGATCTTATTACTGTATTCAGAGCTAAAAACTCATTACTGGGCTGCAATAAAACTATTTCTGGGCTGGAGACTAGATTCCCAAAATTAGGCAAAGGCAGGATATAAACATGGATAGAGTGAGAACACAAAACTAAAATTGGTTTTAATTTCAGGGCATTTAAAATGACATAACCTTTGATTAAATATCATTAATACAGTATTCCCTACGTATTTCATAATATCCTTCTTTTCTTTCAATCAGAATTAATAATTTGACAGCAACTTTTGAAAACTTTCACCTAAAGCTTTTGGGTTACCTTTTGTGCTTCTGGGGCCTTAAAGTATAAAAAAATATATTTTTAGGTATAGTATAAAAAACAAAATGCCTTGGAGTTAATACCATAGTATAACATATTTTGAAAAATCAATGTTCCTTTTTCTCAGTAATGATGCTTGTATTGTTCTGTTGGAATCTTATTCTCAAAGATGAGACATTACTCAGCTCTACTATCTTATCTGCTCTGTGCCTATCTGAAGCAGACAGAAGAGTTTGCTTTGTGGGTCCTTAAGCTTGGATGTCTAACCCACTTCTAATCAACTAGTAAACTGC
Organism: Azemiops feae; assembly: GCA_023970755.1. NCBI lineage: Eukaryota > Metazoa > Chordata > Lepidosauria > Squamata > Viperidae > Azemiops > Azemiops feae. The sequence goes on along the minus strand of JALGBA010000294.1, from coordinate 399,868 downwards.
CTTTACTACTCATTTTGTTGACAGAGCTGTTTTAACAACTTTGTTTACTTTTGGTTATAGCTTGGTTGAATATTGTGGCATTTTTATATTATACACGTATCTTAGATTTAACTGCATAGTAGTGGCTCAGATAAAAATTTGCACATATTATTAGCTTCCAAACAGTTAAAAGAAAAGGATTAGCAGGATATATAAAGGACTATAGACTTTTTCTGCTGAAATACATGGGTATTTTTAAAGATTGGCCTTTGAGAATGCTCCTTCCCTCCCTCCCTCCCTCCCTCCCTCCCTCCCTCCCTCCCTCCCTCCCTCCCTCCCTTCCTTCCTTCCTTCCTTCCTTCCTTCCTTCCTTCCTTCCTTCCTTCCTTCCTTCCTTCCTTCCTTCCTTCCTTCCTATTCATCTGGGTATTTTCCCCCTTTTCATCCTCTCTATTCCCTTCTCTGCTTCCATCATGTTTTTGCTCTTTCTGCTGTTAGGGATTATACACTGTGCAATTTGCTGAATAAGATTTGACTATTTGTGTTGAGAGAATGGTCTGTGTATACAGATGGGATCACTTAAATTTATAAATGGGGTAACTTATTTTGAAATAGGTGATTTTAATCAGCAGACGTTAGGGCCATGTGGCAATTTTGAAAGGTAATATTATGTAATACAGATCTATGATAACAGTAATATTATACTTCTTGGGATATGATCGTATTACCTTCTTGAAATAGAATTGTTTGGAATATTAGAATAAACTTGGTATGTTGAAGAAATATTAATTCTTGAATTTCCATAGAAGGCTATTGTTTGATTCTCTTTACAATTAACAGGTGCTCTTTATTGCTGATGAAATTCAGACTGGATTAGCCAGAACAGGGGAAATGCTAGCTGTTGATCATGAAAATGTTAGACCTGACCTGGTTTTGCTTGGAAAGGCGCTGTCTGGAGGTGTTTATCCTGTAAGTACTATATTTTTAAGTACTCCGAATTTGTTTTTGAATTTTTGAACAAATTAATGATAACGAGTAATTTGTAGAAGGCGGAAACTACATACCTACCCTGAAGTTGTTACAGCGTGGCAGGACTTCCACAAATCTTTCCTACGCGCCTTAAAAAAAAATTAGTAGAAAGGAAACCTCACATATCTCTTAATACTGAGGTAGGGGTTGCTCTTTAAAAATTATATATATTTTTATTTTCATGAAACACTTTTTTAGAAAGGGGGGAAAAAAGATGAACAAAGAAAAAAAGGCAGAAAGAAGAGAAAAAGTAAACACGAAGAGGGAACTTACAAGTTTAATGGATTTAAATAGGACCACATTTGTTAGAAAAAGAATTTAGTTTTATAGGACTGAGATAGTCTGCTGTCCTCGATGGGCCTGCACTTGCTGCAAAATAGATACCTCTGACTGAATTTGAGAAGCGCTCAAACCTGTGTGGAGGGTTGTCACTTCTTTGAACTCCATGGGATTTAGTTCCAAGCATAGGATTACATCCAAATCTTGCTTAGTGAATCCTTTGGGCTTCCAAGAGTAACTTAGAAATGACCTAGAGCAAGGGTGGGGAACCTTGGTTCTTGTATGACTTGTGGACTTCAACTCCCAGAATTCCTGAGCCAGCCATGCTGGCTCAGGAATTCTGGGAGTTGAAGTCCACAAGTCATACAAGAACCAAGGTTCCCCACCCCTGACCTAGAGCCTTGAGTTGAGCAAGAGGGACTGAAATGATGGAACATTCTCTGTGATCCATCTGCTAAGGAATGCTGTCTGGCGGGGGCCAGGAAGAGAGTCTTTTCCGTCATGGCTCCTGGCCTTTGGAATATCATTCCCTGAGAGATTAGATTGGCTCTGACCCTGATGGCCTTTCGTAGCGCTTTAGGAAGATAGGAGGTGGGGGCTGAGCCCATACTTTGGTTATGCTGATTGGTAATTTATGAGTCTGTTTTTACTTCAGCTGCTGTTTCTAGGTGTCTGGTTGCTTTTTAGGTTTTCTTTTAACACTGTTGTGCCAAGCATGAATTTGAGATGGGCAGCATATAAAAATTAAAAACATAAATAGATAGCGGCTGGCTGGGGCTGCAGCAGAAATGATTGGAGAAACTTTTAGCACTGCTGATCCTTGGCAAGACACTTTTCCAAGATATCGCTAAAAGCAGATGCAACTTTAGCATCTTCCAAGAAGCCATATGGCATCAGAACAACCAAATTAACACCTAAGGAATGAGCTGCTCTATGTTGCTGCCTTTAGTTGTATATAGTAGGTGTTTAGGTGGAAGGCACCAAAATATTCTGAAAGAATGTTGGAAAGCAAAGAAACGTTTCATTTTTTTTAAAAAAAATTTCAATCTTACGGCTTCCATAGGTGTCAGCAGTTCTGTGCGATGATGAAATTATGCTCACCATAAAACCTGGAGAACATGGCTCCACATATGGAGGGAACCCACTGGCCTGCCGAGTGGCTATGGCAGCGCTTGAGGTATGCAAGTAATGATTCATGAAAACATCTGTTAATACACTGGAATATTTAGGCAAATTGCATGTTTTGAAGCCCAGATACTAACAAACACTGCAGAGTAATTCTATATAGTTTTTTTTTTTTAATGTCTTTCAAAAGAAGACATGCCTAATTTTGGGAACCTCTTGATTGCCTGTCATAGCACTATTCCATATCAAACTTCTTATTGAAAACGTTATGATGTCCCCCGTGTTCATCTTTTTCAACTTCATTTTAAAACTGTTTTAGGTCATTGAAGAAGAAGAATTGGCTAAAAATGCAGAAGTCATAGGCAGCATATTGAGAAACGAGCTCATGAAGACGCCGTCAGATATTGTCACGCAAGTCAGAGGAAAAGGATTATTGAATGCTATTGTTATTCGGGAAACTAAAGGTAAAACGATCGTTATATTGTGCTACCACACATCACTGTGACAGAAAGTCCATCTCATCATTCCTTCAAGGAAGATTTGCAGGATCAGTTCTAAAGCGATACCCAAATATTCACTGCATCCTTCCATCTTTCTTGGATGGGAATCAGGATGGTGTGGCTTCACTGGGAAGATGGTTTTCTCCCCCTACCCTCACACCTTCATCCCATTACCTTAGAACACAAAAATATGGAGTTTGCCAGTCTGGGAATTGGAAGTTTAACCTATCAGGAGGGCACTAACTTGGGGAAAGGCTGCAGCTGCTGCTATGTGCAAAAGGGGAAATGTCGAGAGAACTCTTACCAAGTTCAGATTAACAATATATTCACGGCAAAGTCTAAAGCCCCAAATATGTTGTCTTCATCACAACCATACAGTAGTTTCCAGTCTTCTTCCAAAATTGTTTTGTCCCCTTGCCGGAAATGAAACCGAGTAAAACTGCGACTTATTTGTTGTGTGTTTTATATTGTAATAGATTTAGATTCTAAGGAAAAATACCAGTTTTTTTCTTTTTTTAATCTTTCTGAAGATTGGGATGCCTGGAAAGTCTGCCTAAGACTCCGTGACAATGGACTGCTGGCCAAGCCGACACATGGAGATACAATCCGGTTGGCTCCCCCACTAGTGATCAAGGAAGATGAGATCAGAGAGTGCATTGAAATTATCCACAAAACTCTTCTCTCTTTTTGAAGGCATCGTGTTTGACCTGTGCCCGTAATCAGATGACAACCTCTGTAGCTGAAGCATGGTCTTGCACTAGCTCGGCCAGATCCTTCCTGGTTTATTTTATTTTTTGCTCTGTTCAGCCACAGAAAATCAGCCTTTGAAGATCAAATTAAAACGTTTATTTTATAATGGATCTAAAGGGGAAAAAAAGACTAAATTTCGTCCCTTTTTTTTCTGTTTGCGGACTATTTGTTCAATCTCTTTTAATGAATTATAATTTGAATAGTTATTTACATTTCAGCCAAAGTATAAATTATATACCTTCCTGTACCAAATATTACATCTAATGAAACTTTTCATTAAAAAAAAAAAGTATTGACATTCTTTTTTCCCATTTTGTGCCGAAACCTGAAATCTTAATTTACTGGGAGACAATGATTGTAATCTTTAAGAAAATCTTAGTTTTGAAAAAAGCGAATATTAGAATGCTTTACTGTTTGAAAAAAAATACCAGTTCATAAAGATTGATCAAATGGGATGAAATACAAGCAGCTTCTCCTTACTAGAACATGGATAAATTAACAACCTACTGTTTCTGTGTGTGGGTTACTACATGTGTGACTGCAAGTTCTAAATCAGTGGGAACTTCAGTATGATTCTAAAACTAATATTCCTATTTTTAAGTTTTAGTCTGCAGGTAAAAAGCTTTATGAATAATATTGAAGATAATCTACAAGGGATTTGTAATTTCGTTATCAGGATTCATATTGAAAACTCCCAGTAGCAAATTTGATAGTGCTTGGAAATTTTTCAAGCACCTTTTTTGTTGTTGTTGTTTAAATCACATTTTGAAAATGCCGCCTCTTTCTAAATGCAAAAGTACCTTTGCTCAAAACTGCTAATCCTTTGGCTGGGAATGTTCCTTTGTAGTTCTGGCTCCAGAAAGGGCAGATTTACTGCATATGTCCTGCCTTGTTTTTCTGGTGTTAAGAGCAGCCAAAGTTGCAGGAAGCTCTCTTTCTTTCTTTTCCATCTTTTGCAGGATGGCTCTTTGCTTGAAGAAGGATTTGCAGGTTCCTTAAAGTACGGCAGTGCTGCCGAGACCATGGCTGCAACAGGTTCTGCTGTCATATCTGTCAGTTCTGACTTTGCAATTTTTGCAAACGCATTTTGAACAATTGATAATTATCATCCTGTTTCTAATAGTGTTTATGTGCTCGTGGCAGGAACAATTGATAGCTATGCTCATTTGCTAAGAGGAAATTCTGTAACTGTAAGGACCCCCCTCAATTTGCATCTTAAGAAGACAGAACTCTTGGAACAGGTTTTCCAACAGGAATCTTTATTAAGAAAAACTGACTGAAGGTGTGCTAGACAGGATCTGGGGGACCCCCCTGATCATTCAATGTTTTAAAGCGTTCCCAAGCAGTCCCTCCCCACATTCCTTCCGGTCAATCCAAATTGGCAGATGGCTGGGTGTTAAATCCATCGGAATCCCAAACGTTTCAATCTTCCCCCCTTTTTTCCTTGCTGCCGGTAATAGGAGGCTTCATAGGGAGTGAGATCAAAGGCTGATGGCCGCATTGTTATTGTTAGTACTCCAGAGAGGGAATCCACAGAGGATGTTTATTTGTAGATGATAGAAGGAATGCCAGTCATAAACACCCGTGTTTACTCCCCCCCCTTTGTAGTATGACAGAATCCCAAAGAGAGTAAGAATTGGGTTTTCCCAGAGTAGATTAGTTAGAAATAAAATATAATTGGATTCTGACATCCGGCTCCCCTTAAAAATAAGAGAGGTCCACCTGTAGAGAAAACAAAACAGGTATAAAAGTTAGTCTGGCTTGTTAGGATACTCTGTATGAAACTTCTTTAAAAGCTTCGGGGCTTTGACATGATGTTTATGGACCCACTCGTTGTGAGAGGCGGGGAGGTGCTTCCATGCTACTAGGTATTGAGTTGACCCATGATATTTTCTAGAGTCCAGGATTTCCTTTATTTCGAAATGTTGTTCCCCTTCTATCATGATTGGTGTTGGTGGGGGGGGAATTTTTGGCCGTAAGGGTGACTGTTGTTCTCTTTTCAGCAAACTGCAGTGGAAAATTGGGTGTATTTGCCTAAGATTCTTGGGTAATTCTAATTCTACTGTTACCGGGTTTATGATTCTTTTAATTGGAAAAGGCCCTATATATTTTGGTCCAAGTTTTTTACAGGGTTGTATGGATTTTAAATATTTTGTAGACAGATAGACCATTTCTCCTATAATGAATGGTGTGGGCTCCACCCTTTTCTTATCTGTTTGTGCTTTGTATGCTTGCCTAGCTTCTTCTAGAGCTTTTCTCACTATTGGCCAGGTGTTTTGTAATTGTTCCATCCATTCTTTCAGTGATGGGATTTCTGGTTCGTTTGGGGTTAGTTCTGGCATGGGGTTGAAACTTTGGCCGGTAGCTATTTGAAAAGGAGTGTAACCTGTGCTGGAGTGGACTGCATTATTGTAGGCAACCTCTGCAAACGGCAACAGGTCCGTCCAATCTGACTACTGGAAATTTAGAAAACATCTTAAAATATTGCTCAAGTACTCCGTTACATTTTTCTGATTGACCATTTCCCTGAGGGTGATGGCTAGACGTCAGTCCCTGGGTGGTCCCTAAAAGAGATAGAAATTCCTTCCAAAACGCAGATGTAAATTGCACTCCCCTATCAGATATGATGCGTTGGGGTGCCCCATGCAATCTGTAAATATGTTGCACAAAAAGTTTGCTAAAGCTTTTGCGGTGGGGATCTTTTGGCAAGGAATAAAGTGAACCTGTTTGGAAAATAGGTCCGTGACCGTCCAAATGACAGTATTCCCATTGCTTTCTGGTAATTCCACTATAAAATCCATGGCTATTTCCTTCCAGGGGGCTGAGGGATTTGCCACTGTTTGTAACAGTCCTGGTGATTTCCCTTGCAGCCTTTTTGCCATTGCACACTTTGGGCAGCTGGCCACGTAACTTTCTATGTCTTTTTTCATGGATGGCCACCAAAATTGCCGTTTAATTAAGTGTAATGTTTTTACAAATCCAAAATGCCCTGCTGATTTTGTGTCGTGGCAAAGTTGCATGAATGTGATTCTTTGGGTGGTCGGTATATATAACTTCTCCCCCACCCAAGGCAGTCCGTCTTTCATTGTGCACACGTGTTTATTTTTCTGGAACCATTCATCTGTTTCCAAACTTTTCCGGAATTCAATTCCGGTCTGGCTATCCAGCTGTGGTTTTAATTTAACTTGGGCTCTGGTAGTCACTGGCGCTGCTAGTTGTGATTCTCCCATGATCGGTTTAGAGTCGGTGGCTCGTGTGCTGTTATATTGGGGCATGCGAGATAATGCATCTGCCAGAAAGTTCTTTCCCCCCGGCAAATGCTTGAGCTTAAAATTGAATTGGTGAAAATGCTGGGACCAGCGGGCTTGCTTGGGGCTGAGTTTTCTGGGTGTTTTCAAGGCTTCCAAATTTTTGTGGTCTGTCCACACCTGGAAAGGGATTTTATTGCCTTCAAGGAATTGGCGCCATGTAAGTAATGACCAACGTATCCCATATGCCTCTTTCTCCCACACAGGCCAGCGCTGTTCCGTTTCAGTGAGTTTCCTGGACGTATATGCGCAGGGTTGTAACATCCCTTCCTCATTTTCTTGTAATAATACAGCCCCCACTGCTACATCACTTGCATCCGTCTGTATTACGAAGGGTTTATCCATGTCTGGGTGCCTCAGTACTGGTTCGGCAGAAAAAAGCCTCTTTAATCTCTCAAATGCCGCTTGGCATTCCATTGTCCATTTTAGTGGCTGGCTAGGTTTCACTGAGGATTCTCCCTTCGTTTTTAGTAAGCTCGTGAGGGGCAGGGCTATCTGGGCAAATGAGGGGATGAATTGGCGGTAAAAGTTTGCAAAACCCAGGAAACTTTGCAGTTGCTTTCTTGTGCGAGGTGGTGCCCATTCTAATACTGCCCTGACCTTTTCTGGGTCCATTTCAATGCCCTGTGGGGATATGCGGTAACCTAGGTAGTCTATTCTTTCCTGGTGAAATTCGCATTTTGATAATTTGGCATATAGGTGGGCGGCTCGCAGTTTCTTTAAAACCGCTCTGACTAGGTTGACATGTTCCTCTTTTGATTCTGTGAAGATGAGGATGTCGTCAAGATAAACCAGGACCCCCTTAAATAGGTGCTCCCTTAGTACCTCATTGATTAATTGCATAAATACTGCGGGGCCCCCTTGTAATCCAAAGGGCAAAACTTTGAATTTGTAGCACCCCATTGGGCAATTGAATGCAGTTTTCCATTCATCTCCTTCCCTAATTCTCACGCGGTAATACGCTTCCCTTAGATCTAGTTTAGTAAAAATCTTTCCTTTCGAGAGGTGTGATAACATGTCCTTCATGAGGGGTAGGGGGTATAGGTTGCTTTCACTGATCGCATTCAGGAGCCTATAGTCAACGCATAAGCGTAAAGAGCCGTCCTTCTTCTCTCTAAAGAGGACCGGAGCGGCCACCTTAGGTTTGGCTGGTTCAATGAACCCCCTTTCTAGGTTTTTCTTTATAAATCTCTCCATTTCCTCCTTCTCCTTTGGGCTCATGGAGTATAATCTGGGCTTTGGGAGTTTTGCCCCGGGCTTGAACTCTATGGCACAGTCCGTGGGTCGGTGGGGGGGAAGCTCATCCGCCCTCTCCTCACTGAAAACTTCAGCCAGGTCTCTGTATTCCTCTGGTATTTCTGGTAGCCCCTTTTCTTCACCCATGGACGCTATTTCCGTTTTTAATTTTGATGGATCCCCTTGGGGTTTTAAGTCTGTAGGGTCCTCCTTCAGGAAATTGATTTCTTTCGTCCTCCAATTTACCCAGGGGTTCCATTTTGTTAACCATTCCAGCCCTAGGATCATCGGGCATTCCATGCCTGGGGTCACTATAAACGTTAGGTCTTCCTCATGATTCCCCAGGGATAGGTGGATTGGTAATGTGGCTAGGGTAGCTGGCACCCCCCCTGCTATGGACCCATCTAACTGACCAAATGAGATTGGTTGTTCCAGCCTCCTCACTGGGATGCCCAGATTTCCCACTAGAGTCGGGCTAATTAGGCAGCGGGTGCAGCCAGAGTCTATTAAGGCTTTCACTTTTACAGCTTCGGGCATGGAGGGGGCTAATATAGTCACTGTCTTGAGGATGGGTGGGATGGATCCACTTACCAGTGGTTCACCCTCCGAGGTGTCATCTGAGGCGTCCACTGGCCCTGCGGTGTAGGCTGGGGCTCTTTCCTCACGATGGGTGGAGGTAGGGGATTCCACAGCTTCTATTCCTCTCATGGCAGATTCTTTTGACTTAGCTGGGGACTTCCCAGATTTGCTGGCCAGTGGTCTGTCTGGGTTGTGCTGGGGGGCTTTTGAGCGGCATTCTACAGCCCGATGCCCCTCTCTCCCGCATTTGAAACAGCCCATTGGTTTCTTGGCCATAGCCGATGGCTTTGCTGGTTCGCGCGTTGGTTCAGGCGGTGAGCGGCTCCATTGTTTTCCTCGGCGGTGCCTCTTCAGTAGGTCGATCTCTGCTTCCTCTGCCAGGACGTACCATTCGTCGAGTTGGTGTGGGTCCCCCCGGGGCAGGCAAGCGTCATATAGGTCGTAATTCAGACCGTCTTTGAAATGGCTAAGGAGGATGTCTTCCGGCCAGTTCAGCTTGCTGGCAATAGTTCGGAATTCCTGCGTATATTCAGCTACTGGCCGTCTGCCTTGCCTCATCGTTTTGATTCTTTCGCGTGCTTTGCGATCAGCCAGGTGGTCTTCAAATCGCCTTCTCAGAGAGGATATGAAACGGTTGAAGTCGTTGAGCTCTGGGGCATTGGAATCATGCAAATTCACCACCCAATCGGCGGCCGGTCCATCCAGAGCAGATTGCACGATCCGGATACGGGCTTTGTAGCTAGGGATGTGTCGCCCGTGTTCCTCCATGTAGCCAAGGACTTGGGTTAGGAAGAACCCCAAGCGTGTCGGCTCCCCCTTGAATTTTGCGTCCAACGGCGGAAGTCTTTGAATGGAGCGGTGTCTTCTTCGTCGGTATTGTCTTCCATCTGGATTTCCTTCTGCAGGTCGGCGGGGGGTGGGGACTACTGGATCAGCGGATGTCCCCGGGGCTGCAGGTTCCAATTCCCCCTCAGTGTCTCTCCAGTTGCGGCTCCAGGAGTTGGTGCAGTCGTGGGGTTCAGGATTCTCCTCTCCTAGGGAGCTGAGGGTTCTCTTCATCAAGTTGATAGCTTTCTCTAGGATCCAGTTCGAGTGCTGTGCCCAGCTTCCTTCATCTTCGCTTGTGTGCAGGGATCTCTCCATCTCCTGCTTCCATCCTGGTTGGTTGGCCCCCCGTCTCAGGGTCACCTTGCTTGATTTCTTTTCCCACTCGCCTTTCTTTCCAACGCCCATTGACCACCGAGGCTTGTGGTTACGCGTCTCCACCTCCTCTTCTCCTGAGGAATCTGACCCTTCAGATCCGGATATTTGGCAGGTTTCCAGTTGGGGCAACGGCTCCCTCTCCGGGGGGCTTTCCCCCTTCCCTGCTTCGTCGTCTGACATGGTAATTTTTGCAAAGTCCCCCGGCAAGGTTCTTCCTTCCAGGTTGACTAATTTTGCAGATCCTGTCTAATGTAAGGACCCCCCTCAATTTGCATCTTAAGAAGACAGAACTCTTGGAACAGGTTTTCCAACAGGAATCTTTATTAAGAAAAACTGACTGAAGGTGTGCTAGACAGGATCTGGGGGACCCCCCTGATCATTCAATGTTTTAAAGCGTTCCCAAGCAGTCCCACCCCACATTCCTTCCGGTCAATCCAAATTGGCAGATGGCTGGGTGTTAAATCCATCGGAATCCCAAACGTTTCAATCTTCCCCCCCTTTTCCCTTGCTGCCGGTAATAGGAGGCTTCATAGGGAGTGAGATCAAAGGCTGATGGCCGCATTGTTATTGTTAGTACTCCAGAGAGGGAATCCACAGAGGATGTTTATTTGTAGATGATAGAAGGAATGCCAGTCATAAACACCCGTGTTTACTCCCCCCCCTTTGTAGTATGACAGAATCCCAAAGAGAGTAAGAATTGGGTTTTCGTAGAGTAGTTTAGTTAGAAATAAAATATAATTGGATTCTGACAGTAACACAGGTAATAGGCAACTTTCTGGGAGTTGCAAATGATGAGTTACTAGTTGTGAAGCAGGATGGCCAAAGGAACAAAAGTGTCAGTACTGTGAAATAGTTTACGCTCATTGATATCTGGAGGAGTAAGGTTCAGGAACTAAAATGCTAGGCATGGCATTTTGATCCAGACTCTATCCCTTTTGTACACGTACATGTATCAGTACATGTACAAAACAGGCATGATGCAGATTGCATCAGTGCACCTGCCATTTTGCAGATTTTGACACTCCCCCCCCCCCCTCTCTCTCTCTCTCTCCCCCCCCTTATAGTTCTCTCTTCCATTTATGGTAAATTTCCTGTTATTTATACATTCCCCAAAATCTTGTAGTACTGATCATAATGATTTTTAACACCACCCACTTAATCTTTGTTTAATCTTTAATGTGTTTTCACTGACATTTGTTAGGGTGGGTATGCTGTTACAGCTAGGTTGAACCAGCTGCTTAAAAGGGCTTTTGTAAATGGGCCAGGTGTTCTCCATCTTTAATTTAATGATGTGCAGCTGAGGGACATGTGAAGTCCTGGAAATCTTGACAGCAGCGCCTAAAATGCCTGTAATGACTTTTTTTTTTTTTTTTATGTGACAGATGAGAAAAACTATTCAGTATTTGGGGAGTAATCACATTCACTGTATGTGAATTAAATTAGATGAAACCAAATCTGGCCCTTCCTATTGGAAAGTTTTCTTGAACTTATTAGAAAGGGTGAATGAAAGAAGGCATAACTAGAACAATTTGCACAACCAGATTAAGGAACTAATGGTTTGTGCTTCTATTTTGATATATTGTATGTTTCCCCCCCCCTCCTTTATGCTCCAACCTATCTTTTAATGCTTGGAGCAGCTGGCCATTATAACTTACTTTTTTTTCAGCTTGAAAGTTGTAAATATAAGGTAACAAAGATTAGTTCGTTGATTTTCAGTGGCTTAGAATGTAAACTACTAGTGGGTATCTTGAGTTTGCTGTTTTCACCACTAAACGTGTGCTTGTTCTGTAGCTACCAGAAGGTGGTGCTACATACTCATCTTTGAGTTGTCTCTGTTGGTTAGGAATGGGAGAATTATGGTAAGTATGCCTATATTTAAATGTTTACAATGGGAAGACTTAGCAACTTTGCAGCTAAGCCTTCATTGCATTTTCTAGAAACTAGAGCAATAATTCAATTGTTTAAAAATAATGCCATAGCACAGATAAAAAGTTAAATGCAGAAACTATCAGGGTTACCCACGTGATGCTTCTCTTTTGGAATGCAGAACGTGTTATTCTTTCTTGAATCCAGCAAAGGTGGGATCAACACAATTTGAGAATGTGGGAAATCAGCCTCCCCCAAGAAAGAAATATTTTTGGGAATATTAAAAGGCAGAATATTATATTTCTCCAAAGGATCTTAAAGGCAGAAACCAACCCCCCCCCCAAGTCTCTCTGCCCCAAACAGAAACCAGGTCTGCCGAAATGCAGATGTGATAATCTTGTCAGAAAGTTCAGAGCCAGAAAGACAAAGATCCCTAGAATCAACAATCGCTCACACCCAAAAATCCAACACAGCACATGGTCATCAGCCACAGCCCCAGGGAAGCAGGATATGACCTTTGGGACATAATAGGATTAACCCACCACCATCAGAATACCAGGAAGGCACACTCAGACTCAGGTCAAAGTTCATGCCACAGGAACAACTCCAAACAAAAGCTCAAGAAGGTATAAAAACCCACCACTCCCTACTACATGTGGTCAGCTTTCCCAGAGCCATCTTTTTGTCTGGCTCTGCTCTTCAATAAACTACAACCTTCTTTCTAAAGCAGTCTCCATTTTGTTTATTCCCAGCTTAGACTGGACCCTGATGAAAATTTTTCTTTCAACAAGAAATACTATAAAAACTGTAGAGATTATAATGAGCAATAGATATGGGCCTGGTCTGGTTTTATAGTTACTCTATTCCATTCATTCATTGGCTACCTTGAATTATTGTTTCCTGGCTTAGTCAGTTGAGATGGCTATGTAGCCACTGAATAAGTTGCAGATTTCTGCAACCAAAAACCCATAGTTAATCATGGCTCACTGTTTTTGTCCACTTTGGGAAAATATTTTATCAGGTTTGGAGAAAATCAGGATTTGAACCAACACTTTAGTGTATGATGATGACCTGTAACATTGATAACTAGACCTTCCAGCACCAGTTGTGACAAACCATGATTTCTTCCAACCGTACTGAAGAAGGAAGGGTTAGTAGTTTTGGCAAACATTTCCTGAATATTTTGGTTTATTTAAACTGCAATATAATTGTCCAAATTGCACTACTGTGTAGTCTCAGGTTTCAGCTTCATTTCACCATGCATTTTTAGAACAAGGTGAATGAAGCCTTGTCCTGAATGCTATATAATGCTATATACAGTAAATGCTAAAGAGAAGTTATAACCATAATAGTTGTGCATTTCTGAAATATTTTTACCAGCTTATAAAAATAAAACTACTGTGTGTAAAATCAGATGTAGAATATAGTGAAGACTGAGATTTATAACACATCCTTCAGTGCAATGATTTTTCAAAGCAATTTGCAAACAACAGATTGAAGCAATTAAAAACCAGAAATTGTTTGTCGTCTGAATGATAAATACCAGACCCTTGCTTCTGTTTCATTCTGCTCTTACTCTCAATACAGGGTGAATATTAGAGTGTTCCTCCTAGCTGATAGAGCAAAAGCCACCTCCTTGTACTTGCTCCTTAAATAGCTGGCCACACAAGTATTTCTTTTCTTAGAATATTTCTGAGAGAGATGTGTGTTCCCACCAAAACCCTTCTAGATATGTGATTAGAGTGCTGAGCTTTATCACTGAGTTACTGTGAGGTCCATGTGAAGCTGCCCTTGAAAAGGATGTGGAAGCTCCAAACAACATGCAGTGGCTATATTGCTTTCTGACAGCATTTTGCTGACTGTATTATATTAGACTTGGATCAAGGGTAGCCCAAATAAAATTCCAAGTCTTTGTTTTTAACCAATAAAGTCTGAAAGAGTAAAAGAGCAAAATACCTGAAAGAGTACTTTACATGTGTAGACTTGTTAATTGTTTAAAGTCTGCTTATGAGACCCATTTGTATATTCCAGTATCAGATGGGTTCAGGATGGCAATTTATTGGAAGTAAAACTGGATGAAAAATTGTCTGTTTAGTTTTCAGCTGGTTTGCTCTTTGAGTTTTCCAGAGGGGTTAGTTTTACTGTATTTTTTTTTAATTTAAGGGATGTTTTTTGTCCTCTCGATATAATGCTTTACGTTTATAAAATATTAATAGAGTTTAAGCCTTATATTGCTTTGAGGTAACCCAGAAATCTTACAAATGTACAAAAGACGGTTATAATCTATTAGAAATTGGCAGAACTCTTAAAGCATTGTTAGCTTGAGCTATCTCTCATCCAGCATTTATGCTAGGGACTAATTATTTTATTTTGTATTTAATTTTCATTTATTTGAAGGATTGTATTATAAGATGTTACCACATCCCCATCCATATTAATTCTGTGTGTTATTCCTAGTTGGTTTTTGGAAAAGATGGCATGAGGCTGAAATGCTGCTGCAAATATTTATTGTAGTTGGTCTTTTTTTTTTTAAGTGCTATAAACAAGTTATACTCAACATGAATTCCATCTGATGGTTTATCAGTCTATGATTACAAGCTGACTTGGCTCTTGTATCTTTTTGGTTGGAATATTCAGGGCTGATACTGCTTTTACCAACTGGTTAAAAATACTTGATTTTTATCAAGAAAATATATTCCTGCATTTACCGAAAAGCCCTCTTAATTCTAACTTTAGCCAGTTCCTATGTTCATTTGGGTTACATGAAAATTCGTGGCTGGAACTGAAATCACTTTAAGGAAGAGCCAAAATGGGTGCATCTTGTTTTCGAAATTCTCTTGTTAAATAGTACTTGTTGGTTTATTACACCTTAGGCTTAATAGCATATTTGAGACAAGGTTCTCCTGTTTTGGTGAAACTTGGTTCCATAGAGTTGAAAAAACTGCAACCTCTTTTAAAAAAGGTATTCCTCTTGAACAAACTCAAAGAAGGAAAACAAGTACCTTATTTCTCTCCATGATTTATATGTGCAATTGCTAGTTGATGCAGACGCCCATACAAACTTAATTGTGAATATGTTCCATAGAACTCATAGGATGTCTGAGCAAACATATTTTCAGCTTGCTAGCCTTCATTCCTTCCATTACCATAGCTGGATACTCGTTCTTCACAACTACAGTCTTGTCTCTGAATACAAGGAGAAATAGAGCTGTAGAGCTGTACGTCACTTGCAGAGTGATAAAAACACATCTCAAGCCAAGAAGTACTACTGCAGGTTTGCTGAAAACCTGATATAAACATGTCATTTTTTTTAATGGGGAAAGGAGGGCAGAATTAACAATCCTTTTCTTCTTAGCCAACATGAATAGAGGCAAACATCTTTCTGTACCCAGAATATGACAACAGCTGAGCATCAAGAAGACCAACAAGAATTTATTGGCATTGTTTATCCAAGTTAAAATAATGTATCCAGGCCAAGAAAGATAGACAATACTTT
Source organism: Azemiops feae (assembly GCA_023970755.1). Classification (NCBI taxonomy): domain Eukaryota; kingdom Metazoa; phylum Chordata; class Lepidosauria; order Squamata; family Viperidae; genus Azemiops; species Azemiops feae. The sequence continues at coordinate 384,518 of JALGBA010000294.1, read as the reverse complement.
ACATGATGCATAATAAAGGAAATGTGATGAATCTGAATCCAGTGATGGTAGGATGTAGTTGGAAAGTACTTGGGTGCCTGACTTCAGTCTCTGGATAAAAGGGAAATGATCACTGTCATTTTTAAAGATGGGGCAGAATAATTTAACAAACCACATACAGTATTGTGAATTGGACTGAACTGTTTAGATATCTTGAACTGCAAGAAGAACAGATTGTTCAGTTCTAGATAAAGTAGACTGCTGATTAATAATGAAAATAATGCTTAAATATTTTGGAAGTGTAGTAGGTCAGGAGTTACTGGAGAAGATCTTGATGCTTGAAAACAATAAAAGGCAATTGCAAAAGAGGGAGATAAAAGACAAGATGCCTACGTACTATTATCGATAATACTCTATAAGCATACACGTACAATGGTCTCTATCGGGTGTTGAAGAGCTTATTGACTGAAAACAAATTTTCCCTTCAATGCAACAATATAAGAAATATCAATCCCGAAATGCTCAAGGTATACTGTGTTGCTTATTCCAGTAGCATTCTAACTAGCTAGACCAGTGGTGGCGAACCTATGGCACGGGTGCCAGAGGTGGCACTCAGAGCCCTCTCTGTGAGCACTCGCGCCATGCCCCGGAAATGGCAACCATCCCTCTTCAAGCAGCCGCCCGCTAACTCGCCGAGGTCCCACATGGCCAGATGCATCCCAGCACAGCTGGTTTCCCTCCCCCCATCCCATCCCTCCTGGCCTCGCATGTTCTCCTTTTCCCGGGCACGACCCACTGCATCGCCTCCTCAGCTGGCCGGCCGTCGAGCTCAGAGGCGGCTTCTCTGAACTGCTGGCAGCGGGCTGCGGAGCCCTAGAGTGCGCCGGTTCAGGGGCCAGCAGGCTGTGGCTGCTGACCGACACCGTTGGCCCCCATGCACTCGCTGGCCTCTGTGTGCGGGGGCCGATGGTGTCAGGCAGCAGCCGCCCTGGCCCCTGCATCGCCTTGCCCTGCGACAATGGCACCCCCGCCCTGCCTCGCCTGGCCTCGCCCCGCAGGACAAGCCTCCTGCCCACCGCCCCACCTGCCAGAGACCCCCTGGATCTCCCCCAACCCTGTCTGGCCCCCACAGGAGGAACATCGAGGTGACCACGCCCACCTTGGCCACACCCACCCATTCTGTCATGTCCACCACAGCCATGCCCACCCAGTGGGCCACGCCTACCTGGCACCCGGCGATAAATAAGTGGGTTTTGGGTTGCAGTTTGGGCACTCGGTCTCTAAAAGTTTCACCATCACTGAGCTAGACTATTCTGCATAGTGATTCCATCTATTTGCCACGTGTGGGATAGATCGTCTAAAACTATATACCTCATTTAAAGAGCTTCATTTCCTAATTGGACAACTTTTAAGCAGTATAGTTGGTGCTCAGTACTCAATTTAGATTGCAATCATATAACATATATACATTAAATGATAGTGAGCTGCATGAAACTTAGTTGATTCCCCCCCCCCTTGTACTTGTATTAAAGTGTGCTGTTAAAAGCTACTTCTGATTTCTAATTTCCTCTCCCAGATGTAAAATGTTGAATTGGAATTTTGGACTGACTTTACTGTGAGTGAGCATCCACAATAGAACCCCTCCTGCCACCCTCATCCCCCATGCCCACCCCCCATGCTGAGATACAACTTCCATCATGCACAACCAATCTGGTCATTATTTTTTTTTTACAGATTGTACATCTTGACCACAGGTCAACTAGATGATGCTTTCAGGGTCTTGTCTGGTTATCTGGAGGATGTGGGCACACAGACAGGGCTTAAGCTCAACTGTTAAAAGACTGAATGACTATGGGGACCCAGGTTATTTTCACCTTAAAATGCTAAATGGGCTTGCAATTCTCCCTTTTCAGACTGGTGGAAAATTTGGGAGTCTTTTTGGACTTGCAACTCCTTGAGGAGCTGCTGGCAACTGTAGCTAATGCAAATACATCTTGTCTGCCAATTGTACCCACCTAGAAAGGGGGGGGAGGAACCCTTCAGACAGGCATTAATTCCTTGGTCACCTTGTGTGTGGACTAATGCAATGCACTTTCCATGGACTACCTTTGAAAACTGCCCCAGAATGCAGCTGCATGGGCAAGCCATGTTATGCTCATGTAACCCCTTTGTTTTTCGAACTGCACAGGTTACGGTAGGTTTTTGGGTGCAAGTCAAGGTGCAGGTTATCATCTATAAAGCCCATCATGTTATAGGGCATCCCTTCCAGAGTTTCTGTCCATCTTATAGGACTGGGCAGAGTTGGCATGCTCCAATTTTCACAAAGAGTGTCACTTAATAGGGCCTAGAAAGTATGAATTCTCTCCATCACACTGCTGGTTTTCTGGACCCACATTCCCCCAAGATGTCTCCGGTCCCTATACCCTGACTGCATTTCAAAGAACCCTTGAAATTTTGGCTCTTCCCAAGGCCTGGGGTTATAGTGAGTGGCAGTCTGGTCCCATACTGTTTTTAGAATGGATGGTTCCCAGAACCCTTATAGAGTCAGCAGCCTTGTAAATTAAAAAAAACCCAAAACAAAACATAAAATGGGAGGAATGCTGTAATTATGATCTGGCTGGCTTCCCATCAACTTTGAACAAGTTTGGACTTGTAAGAACATCCTGAAGATCCTCTTGCAAAAAGACTCGTAGGGTCAAAGAAGAACTGCCACCCCATCTGGTTTCCTCTTCTAAAGTACATGACTTTCTACTTCAGGTAACTTTTGACTTTTTTTTTTCTAGGACTACATAATGAGAGACAAATGCAGTTATTTCAATACATTTCTAAGGAGGTTTATGGAATAGAACCCATTTGAAATTTACACAGAAGATGTTGGTGATTTGCAGCATGGCAGCTTCCCATTAAAAAAAACCCCTTTTAATATACAAAGGAGCCTGATGGGTATCAAAAGAGCATCTATAACCACACTTGTGGTTCTGGGTGCATGATAGGAATCCAGCTTTATGATTTTGAACTACTAATTTATCTAGCTCACTCTGCCTATCCCAACATGGGGTTTTCCAACATAGTTGGAGGCCCCTGGGTTACAAATACTAAGTCAGCCATTACTCTATTGTAAATGGTCAGAGGTACCTTGCAAAAGACAAAGTGATTGTCTTTTGCTTCTGGAGTTGCTTCTGGAGTGTAAAGATGGAATTAACTTTGGTCTGGTTTTCCTGCCTTAGCCAAGATGTTGCTTATCTGATAATTGCTTATCTGGATAGAAGGAACTGTTGTTTTTCTCTCTAAGATAGATGGTAAATATCCTTTCAATGCTGATTAATTGCTTCAGCAACATCTGGCAAACCTATTCAGAGCTTTGGTATGAGTAAACATACTGATAAACCTCTTTGCTACTTATTCCTCTGTCAGCAAACAACAGCCTCTTCCCTAATGGTGGGCCAGGCTTAAAATGCATGGTAGAAAAGTTTTGTATTCACAGTGCAATAGAAGCTCTGAATAAGATAAAGCTCCCTGCACTCTAATATTAACCTTCATATGCACAGAAACGAAAATGAGATTAATGTCATTTCAGCTAAGCACTTGAGGGCAGATAGTCAATATTCAGCTATTATATTTTCATTGTTGAGATCATGAACGTAGCAGACATTCTGTGAATGTTTTCCTTTAATGGATGTAGCTAATACACAAATGAAACTAAAACAGAATTTTGTATAACTGTTATGTAGATAGATTGGAGTAAAGTTATTAGACAGCCTGTCTGTAGAGCTGCTTTCTTTTCTATATAATTGGCATGTTTAACAATTTATGATTATGGTTATGGGGAATCATAACCATTTTTATTTGCCCTGCATGCCATACAATTTAATTTTTCTGTAGAGACTTTTTATAAGCAAGACAAGCAGTATGATTGTGCTTATTTTTTTCTAAGAGAGTTTTGTTTTTGTTTTTTAAAAAAATGTTCTTCTGTTTTGACAAAGGATGTTAACTCTTTTTAAAATAATATTTTATTAGATTATAGCATCAAACGTTAAAATACCAACAAAGAGAAAAGGAAATAAAACAAATTAACAGTGACAAAAAATTATACATCAAACAAATATAATAATATTGATATATGTTAGACATACATACAACGTGATGTTGACTTCTATTTTATAGCCCAATAATAAACAGATTTCCATATAAAGTATTACATAAAATAAAAATTTCCTCTAGTGTTGTTTTAAAAATTATGTCTTCTTGTAGTGATACTGGAAAAATACAATATTTATGAATTTGATTGATTTCCAGGGATTCTTCCAGGTGGGTAAGTCTTAGTACCAACAACAAAGAAACTTAGTGCAACTGTTTCATCCATTCCTTATCTGTTTTTTAATTAATTGAAATAATGCTAAAAAACATAGAAGACCTGTCTGGAATCCTTCTAAAATTTGATGAATAAAACAAGAAAAGCGTTCAATAAAAGTGTTACTTAAGAGCAAGCTGACAAAGTGGATGTGGTTATGAAGCAGAGAAGGATATTTATAATTTGCCTAGCCCTGTTTGAGGTTTTATATACAAAACCAGAGTTGAAAAGAGCTACTACTTGCTCAAGACAAGAATATATACATATTGAATCATCCCTGACAATTACTAATTTCTGTAAAAGCAGATGCAGTGAAAAGGAGACTACCAATCTGATAGGTTACTCTACCTACCTACCCAGATAAATATTTTCAAACTATTGATTGGAATATAACTTACTGTAACTTTAGGGTCTTGGTGCGCTCTGAGCTCGATAGTTTACTTGCAGATGTTTCATTACCAAGCTAGGTAACATCATCAGTGTTATTAGGGAGTGGGGTTTGCAAGAAAATAACCAAGCTCAGACAGCACCAAGGACCCCCCAGTTCAACCCTGAGCTACAAATACTCTTCTGTCTTCCTGTAATTCCATTATTCTGTGACCTGAATTCTGCAGTGAGGAACCAGTCATTAGTTTCTTTTCTGTAACATCTTTTTGGCATTATAACTCAACTTCTTTTTCCATCTCTCTTCAGCTTCTTCCATCTCTCTTCACAGGACTTAATTTTTTTGTTTCCTGATAATTCTTGCTATTTTCCTCTGAACCAGTTCCAGTTTCTCTGAAACATTTTTATGGTGTGATGCCTGGATCTCACTAATGCAAAATAAAATGCAATAATTGTTTACTATGGTTTTGAAATTATACTTATACTGAAATTATAGTTTACTTTTACTAACTCGGCCTAAAATTGCATTGTCTTTTTGCTGCCCATTACACTACTGTATTCAATTTGCATTCAATTACTATTTCAAGTTCTCTTTCAGAATTACTACTAGCAAGTCAATCTGATTTTATTTTGTAAGTGTAAGTGTAAGTTAAAAGCTTTGTTTCTGTCAACATTCTCAAATTTTATTATTTTGATACTTTTACTCAATTGTCTAACCTGTCAATAATGTCTTACTTTTGTGCTATCTACAAATTTGACATTTGCCCTACCTCTTCCTTAAAATAATGAAGAATAAAGAGTCCCAAACTGAATCTCATGGCAATAAACTCAGTACGTCCCTCATTCCAGTCCATCAAACAACTCTTGTGGTAAGACTTTTTTAAAATTAAGATGTATCTCCTTAATTGTCATGCCATTCAGTTCAGCTTAATTAGAATGTCATGAAATGCTTTTGTCAAATGGTTTGTTGAAATGAAGATATATTTTGTCCAGAGCATTTTCACAATCTGCTAAGGAAGTTATCCAACAAAAATGGACACAAAAGTCTTTTCTTGACAAATCCACACACTGACGTCTAGTAATTACTGCATTGTTTTTTTTCAAGGTAATTCCAGATTAACCACATTCTGTTATACAATTAAATCTTCCAGGTATCAATAGTGGACTGACAGCTTGGTAATTCCTTGCAACTCCCCCCCTCCAAAGAAAAGGCCAACGTTTGCACCTCTTCAGTTATCTGACTCTCTGCTAGTCTCCAGGATTCTTCAAAAATTAACCAGACCATAAGCTAATTCTTTTGATTCCCTAGGATGCTATTTACCTGTATCTAGAGATCCAACTTATTCAGGCATTGTTATATATGTTATGTACATTTTTATTAATCAAAGCTTCAAGCCTATCTTTTTATCCTGTCTTACACAATTTCCTATGCAACAATATTTCACATTGAAGAAGATTGAACCAAAATAGAAGTCAAATGGTTCTATCTTTTTGTGCCTATAAGCATTCCCCCCCCCCATTTTTATTGAGTAGCTAGTATATTTTCTTTTCCTTTCCCTTCCTTCCCATACCGGTGGTCCTTGACTTACAACCATTCATTTAACAATCATTCAAAGTTGAATGTCAAAGTTGAATGACTTATGACTGGTGCTCCCACTTGTAATTGCTGCAGTTCCAAGGGTCACATAATCTCCATCTGAAGCCTTCTCAGGGGTCTTCCGACAAGCAAAGTCCACGGGGGAAGCTGAGTTCTCTTAACAACCCTAGCAAAAAAAGTTGTAAAATCAGGAATGACTCACCAGTCACATCACTTAGTGATGGAATTTCTGGTCCTTATTGTGATCATAAGTTAAGTTTAGAAGTATTTGCTGCTATCAAGGGCTTGATAGCCTGGATATGGATGCCCTAATAGCTACTGAACCCTTATTGTTACTCTCATTTTTTGTCTTTCTGAACTTATACACCCTGCCTATATTTTTGGGGAATCTGTATACATCCTTCCTTGATTATCTTTCCATGCCACCTTTTAACCTCCAGATTTGCAGTAACCTCAAGTATAACCACATTGGCTTCTGCTGTTCTTTTTCTTTCCTTCTTTATTGGAACTGTCACAATAGTGGCTTTGATGTCTTTTTAAAAAGAATTTCTACCCTCCTTCAGCTGTTTTCTCCAGTAGATATTCTTGCCAGACAATCTTGCTTTTCTTTGGTCTAAGTTTTTTGGAATCTAGGTTGTTATTTTTTTTTTATTTGAAAGCTATGATATATGTCTGAGTAAATGCAGCAATTGAAAAAGATGCCAAGGTGGCTAGACACGTTTACTGACATCACAAGCATAAGGTTACAAGAGTTCAAAGAAGCAGTTACTGACAGAAAGTTCTATTGAAATGATGTCCATCGGGTCATGAAAAGTCAGAAGTGACTGAACAATAAAAAATTCAGCTTTAGTTCTCCTTTAAATGGTCAGTTCCCCTTAATGTTCTGCTAGTTACATTTCCTCAGTCAAGCCTTCCCTATCCCTTAGTTCCAATTCAAGGATAGCTGATCTTCTTGCCCTCCTTCCAACTTCTAAAGAGAAAATTGATCTTATAGGGGATTTTCTGGGAGGATCATGCTTAGCAAGTTTTCTTCCCAGTAGATGTTAGGCTAAAGTTTCCCTTTAAGTCTCTTTGACAGATCTGTGTTTTGTTTTTGGAAGGCACCACCACATTTTATCATTCAGGCAATAAAAAGTACAACAATATTAATTTTATTTGTTCCTCCACTTATTTTAATTGCTTATAAAAATTCCACGTTCATTCACTGGACTTTTAATGGACACTTTTAACATCCAACGGGAACTCCTCTTCTCTGCTCTGTGTTTCTGTTGAGCAAATTATATTCTTTAACTGCTGTATTCCAGTTATGGAATTCATCCCACTAGGACTCTTTGTATCTATGAAATCATATTTGCTTTCCTGTAAAAGTTCAAGCTAATCTCGATTGTTTCCTGTACTCTGAGATGGTGTATAGTTGTGAAGCTCATGAACTTTTAAGCCAAAGCTTTTCCTGATATTTTTCAATTAGTAGTTTACTAGGCCAAATTATACTGTGACATTCCCATTTCTTTCTATAGTACACACATCCTTATCTGAGATCCTTACTTTAGGATTTACATTTCCTACCCCCAGGATTCAATCTGAAACCCTTCTACTCAAACTCTTCATGCTTCAACCAGACATATTTTTACCAGTCCTTGTGAGCTGCAACCCATCTACTGTAATGTCAATGGTTTATCATCTAGATAATTCAGACCATAGTTCTGGAAATTAAATCTTTTTTATCAACATTTCCTCAGCCAGTTATTTATGTGAAGCATTCTTCTTTTCAGGCTTTTTCCATGGATTAGAAGAATGGATGAACTATGATTTGAATTCCCATGGTCCTAAACTTCCTCCTTAGGTCTTTAAAATCCATGCTGATATGGTTGCAATGTGTTTTTTTTAGCACTATCATTTGTTCCCACATTTATCAACAGAAGGAATTTGTATTACCAGGTACTTGATAAGCTAAGTGAACTTTACTGCTGGCAAATAACATACTTCATGGGTTGATAGGTCAGTTGGTAACCTTTTATTCTCAATTCTTTATAGTGACTTCCCAATGATCATGGTTCTTTGTCTTCTTGCCTGGCATAATAACATTCTTCCTCCTTCTTCTCCCAGCCTGCCCACGGTTCCACAATCTCTCACCCATCACTCCCCCAAAAGTCTTAGATACTATTTTATATGCAAGAGACTGAAAATTATTCACGGCAAAATATCTTGTTCACTAGCCTTGTTTCTTTCACTATCTTCCTTATGATCAATAATTTCTGTTATCAATTTTTGATATAGAACCTTTTTTCTGGATCTTGCCATTCTTCATTCTCTATCTCGTATAGTGTAGCCTCTTTGATCTTTTCTTCAAGAACCGATACAAATTGGCATTTGGGGGCAACTATATGCCAGATTGTTCTTGACAGACAAACACAAACATGACTCAGCATTGCAGGCCACACTGCAAGCTTCTGCCCATTCATTTTTATTTTGGTTTTTATGGCACCATCAGCAGAAACAACCTACCTTTTGCTTCCTGCTCAGGTCTCTCAACTTAGTTAAGCACAAAGCTTTTAGGATTCCTCTGTTGATAAGATTAGCTTTCTCTGCCTGCTTACTTGGTGAATTATTGAAAGGCTACCCTTTTCAAATGTAATAATTGAAATTGGGCAGAAGACAAGGCAATCCCTCAGGTATACAATGTTGGGGCCATTTATATGGTAGGCTTTCAGTCTGCTATATGGTTCCAGATTTTGCTTATGTAATCCTGGTGGATATGGAAAACATTCATGGAATGACTTAAATAGTTATAAGTGTGTGGTTTGGGGATTTCTGGAAGAAACAGTGTGAGCATACAGTCACTTTATAGAATGTAGAGCTCTCCAGGTATCAAAGTGTATGTCTCCCATATTCTCTTTCTAGCATGGACATAGTGACAGTCACACCAGGTAGGATTATAGGTGCAGAAGAAATTAATGTCTCAACCAATCAATCAGAATAGAGCTGGAACAGACCTTGGAGGTCTTCTAGTCCAATCCCCTGCTCAAGCAGAGACCCTATACAATTTGTCCAGTCTCTTCTTAAAAACCTCCAGTGATGGAGCACCCACAACTTCTAAAGGCAAGCTGTTCCACTGGTTAATTGTTCTCACTGTTAAGAAGTTTCTCCTTAATTCCAGGTTGCTTCTCTCCTTGATTAGTTTCCATCCATTTTTCTTGTCTTGCCTTCTGGTGCTTTGGAAAATAAGTTGACCCCCCTCTTCTTTGTGGCAGCCCCTCAAATACTGGAATACTACTATCATGTCATCCTTACTCCTTCTTTTCTCTAGACTAGCTATAGCCAGTTCCTGCAACTGTTCTTCATATGTTTTAGTCTCCAGGCCTTTAATCATCCTAGTTGCTCTTCTCTGCCCTTTTTCCAAAGTCTCAACGTCTTTTTTTGTAATGTGTCTCTTCAGGTAGATTGTCTGTCTGATTTCTAAAGGCTGGATAGAATCTGTATTAATTTGTGATATTGGATTGGAAGAGCATTCTTCCTTTTCCTTAACAAGATCCTACTCCTTAACCGCTACATAGCCGGGATAGGTCCCGTGATATTCTTCCTGAAGGAAATAAGAACCTAATTGATCAGTCCAGATGGATGAGAATTTGGTTTAGTTTATTTTTTGAAGAGCAGTTACCAGAATGTTTGCACATAGATCAGAATGAATTTAATTAGGCAATGAATATGATAGAAAGTGAAACTGAATAATTTCCTAGTCTTGTACAACCCACTTAAAAACAGATGGCTGTTTGACTAGCAGCAACCCTGAAGCAGTTTCATGAGTTTTTTTTTCCCTACATGAAAGCTTTGTCACAGGAAGCAGCTGTTAGTCCAATATTAAGGGGAACCTCAGGGTAGATACTCTTGTTGTTGCAGTTCCAACCACAGCTAAGACCAGAGAGTAGGCCATTATCAAGTTACTTGCTATTAACACACTGAATGAACTTCCTGATGGACATGGGGGCATTTCTGCCTGAGAACTGAGCTACCAATTCCCTAAGGAAACATGTCCATGATTATGCACGAGAAAGTGCGATTAATGCCACAGGTGATTGCCAGTGGTGGGATTCAAATATGTGAACAACCGGTTCTCTGTGTGGATGCTGCTTTCGGAAGACCATTCTGGGCCTGGGCAACAAAAAATTAGCTACCAGTTCTACCGAACTGGTGCGAACTGGCTGAATCCCACCACTGGTGATTGTCCTTTCTAATGAAAAGAAAACTGGTGAGATAAATTTCTCCACATGTGATGTCCAGTGTTGGATGTTGTATTTGGGGAATTATAACATGGAGGTTGGCCAGTTTGGAATGGAACTAAATATTGACATGCCTTCTCTTCAAAAGCACTGCCATCTGTGCCATCCAGCAATGCTCTTCTTGATCCCATTGATTTATGTCTGTTTGATTTAATAGCTTGCGTTTGCTCCAACAAACAGCATTCAAAGCCATCGACAATGAGTGAAGTTTTTAAAAAGCACAATTAAAAAGAAAAATATAAAGCAACTCATTAATGAAATAAGCAATATCAGCCAGCAAAACAGCCCAGGCATTGAAGGGTTGCGTGAATAAAAATATTTTGTCTGCCTGTCAGGAAGAATAACAGAGACCTCTCTGGGCAGCTGCTTAGCTTTCTGATTTTCTCTTATTCTGGGCCTATATTAGCTTTGTCATTTTTTCTCTTTTGTTTGGAAAAATAGAACTGCATTTTTTGCTCTTGCCCAGAACCTAAACAAGCCTTCTTGTAAGCTTTATTCCAGCTCTGCACAGACATTAATTCTGTTAGCAGAATTATTAAGGGGAAAAGAGATTTTCAGAAATTCATAGTTGCCCTTCTGCTCTTTTGGACAGAGAAGTATGGAAAAATTGCAGTTAGCCAGTTTGTGAGTTGAAATCCACCAGCCATCTCTACACAGATTTATTAGCTGTTACTTTGGCTTTCATTTTTAATGTTAGTGATTTAAACTCTGGTATAAATAACCCCCTAACATGTACGATTCTAGAACTAACTATGCTTTACTGGTAAGCCCCATTTCAGGAAAAGTCTTAAAACCTGCTTGCACGGGGTCATGAAGGAGAAGCTGTTGGCTGGAGGTGGTTGGTGTAATAACAGAGAAGGCACTCCACCTCTGCTCTCCAAACCCTTGTTTTTTTAAATTTATTTTAGTTTTTATAACTTTACTCTGTTTTTATATTTACAATTGTCTGATGTTGGCATGTTTGATCTTGCTGTAAACCTGCTCAGAGTTGCCTTGAGCCCCAAGATTGGCAGCACATAAATTTGATAATAATAATTTCTTTCTTTTCTCCGCATAGTTTTTCAACAGCTTCAGGAAAAATGTCATTTCCTGGCTTATTTGAAAAATGTCTCCAACTGAGCTTTTTCAGCTGCTCAAGCTAACACTAAATGAATAGATGAACAAATAACTAGGTGATTTCCAGAGAAGTTCTGTAGATTACCAAAAACGGGCACTGTGTTTTTATCCTGTCTCTTCCTCGTAAATGAGCTTTGCCGGGGAGGGGAGTCAGTTTAGAAAGAAAAGAAGTGATTGGAAAGCAGGATATTGTTGCAATTGGAAGATTTCATATTCTTCCCACAATATCATAAGATTACAGAAATGAGGTGAGGCATCTGTATAATAAAAACTTGGTGTGGAAACAACTGCTTAATATTGGGAAATGATATTGGGAAATGAATTGGCTTGCTTTATTTTGGAGTTGAAAACTTCTGCATATCTTCTTTTCCTTTCTTCTTCCTTTCCTCCTCCATCCCTCCCTCTCTCCTACTACTTCCCTTCCCTCCCCCTCTTCTTTCCCTCCCTCCTACTACTACTTCCCCTCCCTCCCTCCCTCCCTCCCTCCCCCTCCTCCTTCCTTCCTTCCTTCCTTCCTTCCTTCCTTCCTTCCTTCCTTCCTTCCTATACACAAATGTGTGTTGCATTTCTATATTCAACAAGAAATGGAATTACAATGATGGCACTTGATACAGCACTATTTTATCAGGCAGCATGTAATGGCATGTGCAAATGATCTTGGGAGTAGGGCAAAGAGACACAGCCAAGGGAATGGTCAAGGAAAAGCTAACTTAGCCTGCAGCAAGAATGTAGGTGGGCAAGTGGCTCAGAAGGAACCTGTGGTGGCATTGCAAAAGAACATTATTTTTCGAGAAGTTAGTGACATTCATTTTAGGAAAAATTAGCACTAATTTATTCTGAACCTGTTTATTTTCTTCTTGCTAAAAAAAAAAAAAAGGGAGAATCTTCACATAGCTATAGAGAGCACTGCCGTTTCAGACTTTGGGTCTCATTCCAGAGTTATCTAGCTATGATCAGATCTTGCAATCTTGTGAGAGAAGAAGGCAGGCCACAAAACCTTGATACCAAATTTCAATAAAAGCCCTGAAAATTGCTCATTAAGATGGAGCCTCTGCACAGTCTTGAGTGCTCAGTGCTGTGCATCAAGGGCTTCGGAATATCTCTGATTCTTGAAATGGGGCTCCTAGCAGTTGAAGGGGGAGCATCTTGTTTGGTATGCTGCTTTTTTGTGTTTCTGATTAATTTACTTGTTACAATTAAACAATAATGCTTAAAATTCTCCTTAACTATTAGTGTGTTCATTGTCTCTGGACCCTCCAAAGAACCATATCCTAGCATCTGGCTTCTACCTGACACTTGGCAAAATAGGACCCTCACTAATTTCTAGGGCTATAAAGGGAATGGAGGGAGAAATATACTTTCAGACTTGCAAGACGGATGCCCTGGTGTGATAGATCAGACAGAAAACATGGCCAGATGAGCTAATTCTACTTTATTGTAAGGTTACATTAACATAATCTTGCAAGTTTGAAAGTATATCTTCCTCCAGCCCCATTTCCCTTTACCGTTCAAGAGACTATTGAAGGTCATTTCTGAGTCTCTTGTCCCACCTAAATTCCTGCTGTGGGCTAAGTTCATTTTATCTGACTATTTTATCTCTTGGCTGGGTCCCTTTGCCCTGTCTCTCAAGTCCATTCCCACATACCATTATATCAGGCTCATCTCTCTATCCAAAATATCATGGCCATAGAGCTCTTTCACATTAAGGAAGTAATTATTTATTCCTATCTGTGGAAACAGGAATTGACAGCAGTTAAGATGCTATTTAAGGAGCATTTGTGAAATTATAATGATAATGGCTGTCACACTCAACAGCAAGCAGAGAGGAATATTTTAATTCATGGTGATGAAGCTTCTACATTATTCTGTCTTCCCAGTCTCTATATTGTTTGTTAGTGTACATTCGACAAGCTGACACTGCAGTAGTGTTCTATCTAAAAAAGGTATATAAAAACCATATTCTGAAATATAAAAACAGAAAAGAATATTACCAATGAAGAAGAATATTTGTAGCACAGGGTTTAAATGAGGGATCCTTGGTGCTTTCTGAGCTTACTTGGTTTCTAGCAGACGTTTCATTACCCAAATTAAGTTATCTAGTTTGGATAATGAAATATCTGCAAGAAAACAAGCAAGCTCAGAGAACACCAGGGACCTCTCAGAAAATAATATTGTGGTGCAGGTTGCCAATAGTTTCTGGGTTGTCCATTAAAAAAAACATGAGTGAACACTGGATATCAATTCTGGATTCTAATATTTGTATCAAGTTACTTGACACAAATAACCAGCCAGTCCTGGACTTTTACTGTGCCAGACTGTTGGCTAATTTGCTGTTATGATTAAATAGATTCTAAGGTTTAAATTTGAAGGACAAAAGGTAATGGATTAAAAAAACCTGTAAGAACAAAAACAAGCATGTCAAAGTGTTAATGAGAGAGTATTAAAATACTTTGATCTATCCTTACTTGCAGATTAACAAAGTCTAAGTAGATAATTAAAATTTAAAAAATTTCTGGCAACATGGATGTCCTTTTGTCCATATGGCTTCATTCCCAAGTGCCATCTCGCAATTATATCTGCAAGTTAATAATTCAAACATCTGTTCACAAAAACATATCTCAAAATATTTAAAAAAAACATTTCCCTTCCTTTCACATAAGCTTAGGGATTTGCTTGGGTATAGGAGCAGAAAAAGCAATTTCACATTTTAACTGTGCGGCAGATGAGAATAAAAATTAAAATCCAGAGTAGATGCTGGTCATAGGCCCTGGGAATATCCACATGGGAAAACAAACTTCTATCAAAGACTTTTTAATGCGCATTATTTCTCTCCAAAAATGCCTTTCCAAATAACTTTTTGTAAACTGTAGACTGAAATTAATTGGAAGAGCAGTCGTATCTTATGTTTGGAGTTTATCTTCCCTGGGCTAGCAACAGGTCCTGGCTGACAGAGCTAGAGAAAAAGATACCCATGGGAAATGTTTGCTGTCCTTCTTCTGTCTGTCTATCTTTTGAAAACCCTTCCCACAGTGATTATTTTATATGTATTTTTATTCTATTTTTAATGAAGCATTTTTTTTTTAAAAAAGGAGGAAAGGGAAATAAAAGCAGATCCTTGTAAAAAGGGAGGGGGTTGGAGAAGAAGAAATAAGTGGGGGAGGAGGAAGAGGAGGAAGTAGAAGATAAGAGGAAAGGAACACAAAGTAAATAAATAAGTTTGCACCATCATGAAATTACCTTAATATTTTCAAAATTTCATTAATTGGCTTAGATAACTGTATGGAGAATAGTGCTGCTTGAGCTACCAATTATTCTAATGGAGAACCGATATGAATATTAACAGCCATAACCTAACCAGTCTACATCATAAAATAAGATTAAGCATTACAGTAATTTCTATCTGCGCAATTAAAGACTTTAATTGAGAAAAAGCCATTTTTGGGATGTGGTGCAAGACCATATATAAGAATCCAAAAATGGTTTCCAACTTGAAATAAATTTTGTGTCAGGTTTCCTTTTTGAAATATGAAATTATTTTAGACATTGAAGAATATTCCCACATGTTAATTATCCATTCTTCCACAGAAAGAACTATGCATATTTCCCTATAAGAATCATAAAGTATCCTTGCAGGAGTTACCAATACTGAGCTAAATAACAACAACAACAACAACAACAACAACAACAACAACAACAACAACAATAATAATAATAATAATAATAATAATAATAATAATAATAATAATAATAATAATAATAATAATAATAATAATAATAATAATAATAATAATAATAATAATAATAATAAAGTTGGAAGGGACCTTGGAGGTCATGTAATCCAACTCCTGCTCAGGTCCCTATACCATTTCAGACAAATGGCTGTCCAGTCTCTTCTTAAAAACTTCCAGTGTTGGAGCATTCACCGCTTCTGGAGGCAGGTTGTTCCACTGGTTAATTGTTCTAACTGTCAGGAAGTTTCTCCTTAGTTCTAGGTTGCTTCTCTCCTTGATTAGTTTCCATCTGTTGCTTCTTGTCCTGCCTTCCAGCGCTTTGAAGAATAGCTTGACTCCCTCTTCTTTGTGGCAGCCCCTGAGATATTGGAACACTGCTATCATGTCCCCCCTCGTCCTTCTCTTCATTAAAGTAGACATACCCAATTCCAGCAACCGTTCCTTGTATGTTTAGCCTCCAGACCTCTAATCATCTTTGTTGCTCTTCTCTGTACTCTTTTTAGAGTCTCAACATCTTTTTTACATCGTGGTGACCAAAACTGGATGCAGTATTCCAAGTGTGGCCTTACCAAGGCATTGTAAAGTGGTATTAATACTTCACGTGATCTTGATTCTATCCCTCTGTTAATGCAGCCTAACACTGTGTTGGCTTTTTTGGCAGCTGCAGCACACTGCTGGCTCATATCTAAGTGATTGTCTACTAGGACTCCGAGATCCCTCTCACAGTTGCTACTGTTGAGCAAGGTACCACCTATACTATACCTGTACATTTGGTTTTTCTTGCCTAAATGTAGAACTTTACTTTTTTCACCGTTGAATTTCATTTTGTTAGATAGCGCCCAGTGTTCCAGTTTGTTCAGATCCTCCTGTATCTTAAGCCTACCTTCTGGAGTGTTGGATATTCCTGCCAGCTTGGTGTCGTTTGCAAATTTGATGAGTTCCCCATCTATCCCCTCGTCCAAGTCATTGATGAAGATGTTGAAGAGCACTGGGCCTAGAACAGACCCCTGGGGCACCCCACTACACACTTCCCTCCATGTAGATGCAGTTCCATTGAGGACCACATGCTGAGTACGGCCGGTCAGCCAGCTACGGATCCATCTGTGGTGATGCTGTCTAACCCACATTTTTCTATCTTATCAAGTAGTAGGTTGTGACAGTATTTAATATTTATTTGCTATGTATATGTAGGGATGTGGGTCTATATATATGTTGTACATAGTATGTTTAGGTATGTGTCATGTATATGTTTCACTTTGAGAGCGGGCAACTAAATTTCATTTTTTATGTGTGCCATTGTGCCCACAATATAAACATGACAATAAAGGTTATCTATCTATCTATCTATCTATCTATCTATCTATCTATCTACTTTATCAAATGCCTTACTGAAGTCCAAGTAAATTATATCCACAGCATTCCTCTAGTCCACTAATTTTGTCACTTGGTCAAAGAATGCAATAAGATTTGTCTGGCATGATCTGTTTTTGACAAACCCATGTTGGCTTTTAGTAATGACTTGGTTTGCCTGTAGGTGTTCACTGATTTGTTGTTTGATTAACTTTTCTAGAATCTTCCCAGGTATTGAGGTCAGGCTGATAGGTCTGTAATTTCCTGGATCCATTTTTTTCCTTTTTTTGAAAATGGGAACTACATCAGCTCTTTTCCAGTCCTCTGGTAGTTCCCCAGTGCTCCAGGATCTTTGAAAAATATAGTTCAGTGGTTCTGAGATCATATTTGCCAGTTCCTTGAGAACCTTGGGGTGTAATCCATCTGGTCCTAGTGATTTGAACTCGTCTAGGCTGGATAGGTGCTCACTTACCATTTTCTTGCCTATCTTAACTTGTGTTTCTAATCTATTTTTTATGGTACTGTTTTTGATAGGTTGGACTGTTTTTTCCCTTTGTGTAAAGAGAGATGCAAAAAACGAGTTAAATAGTTCTGCTTTCTCCCTGTTGCTTGTCACCTTCTTGCCACTTTCCCCCACTAATGCACCAATCATTTCCTTAACTTTTTTCTTGTTTTTTACATGTTGAAAGAAGCTTTTTTTGTTATTTTTGACTTTGATCACAAGCCTTAGTTCATTTTGAGCCTTAGCTTTCCTCACTTCATCTTTGCAGGCTCGGACTGTTTGCTGATATTCTGCTTTAGTTATGTGCCCCTCTTTCCACTTTTTATACTTGTCCTTTTTATCTTTCAATTTATCAAAGAGTTCTTTATGCAGCCATGCTGGTTTCTTTTGAGAGCTGTTATTTTTCTTCTTTGTTGGTATTGTGCTAGACTGGGCTTTTATTATCTCATTTTTCAAAATTTCCTAAGCTTCTTGAGTTGTTTTCCCCTTGAGGATTCTCATCCATGGAATCGTTCCCAAGCTCTCTCTAAGTTTATTGAAATTAGCTCTCTTAAAATCCAAGACTCTAGTTTGATTTTGTTCTATTGCTTGTGCTTTCAGAATGTTGAATTCCAATATTGCATGATCACTCCCCCCCAAGGTTCCTGTGGCTTCAACACCTGTGTTGGGAATGTAAGGCTTAGTAATATTTAATTGAAAAAGCGGAAGTTGGAAAGGAAATTCAACTTCTAAAATTTGTTTTGTTCTATGATAAATCATTTTTCAATATAAAGGGGATTCCTAAAGGGACCTAAATCATTTTGATGCTTCAGATCCTGGAGAATTAGAATCTACTGGATCTTCAAGTCTAGTTGTTTTGTCCTGTATTGTATTTCCCTTGGTGTCTTTTTAAGTTCAGGTTTCCTAATCTGGAAAGAGCTAATTCTGAAGGTTAGCAGAGAGGACAAATCTAGTCTTAGATTTTTCTTTGTGGTCTCCACTGCTGGACATTGCTATGACCCCTTAAGAGCAGTTCCAAGCAGCGTTGTCTATAATAATTAATACCGAATTTTCTTAAAAATCAGTAATAATCAACACACGGTAACTTGCGTACAAAATAAATGTATACTATTAGAGATGGGCTTTCATTTATCAAGGAGAGGGAAACGTATTGAATTTTAAGTACACACTAGCTTCCATCTCTTGACCTAAACAGCTGGAGCATTTCTTGCAGGGCAGTTATCAATATAAACAGAAGTCTATGATTATTTGATGGGCCTTGAAGAAAGTGATAAAGGTCAGAGGAAACTAAAAGTAAGGTTATTAGGATGTTACATTCCTTGAGTCAATGCTATTGTGACAAGTTGTTGCTGAGTGTGATTGAAAACCCAATGCTGCAGTTTGTATGATTGAAATTGGAAAAGAAAGAATAAATACTAATGTTCCAATACTGTGGGATTGAACACTTAGATGGAGGCCTATTGAACTCAATAAAATTTACTTCAGAGGGCAAATTCACTTGATTGTGTTTCAGATAAAGAAAAAAAGGGGAAAAAAAGATTTGCCTTTGTAGAAAGGCCTGCTGGGATGAATGAGTACAATAATGACTGTTCTTCTTTTGGCAATATAAAAACTGTAAGTTTTTCAGATCTTTTATCACTAAGGTCCAGCTTTGCAGCTGAACAAGTTGGAAGAAACTGCTTCAGGCATGAATAGAGAGACACAGAATGAAGAAAAGAAATATTGCCCTGTTACGTGAAGGATGACATTTGGACACTAACTCAAATGCCTTTTGGGCTGACAATTACCATTAATTAGTATTAACCTGAAATCTGAGTTAAGTTAAATATGGTGAGAAGGAGCGTGTGACGCAATGTTGAAGTTTCTTGTTGTTAAAAAGGTGCAGATAGGAGAAGGTATTGAAATATTTTGCCTTCTTTTCCCACCTCTCAAAAATTACCTGTCAAGAGCTTGCAACATTTTTGAGACCTGACAGTGCTGGCCCAGAAATCTTTATTCTCGGGATTCCTTTTTGATTTGATGTATGACTCTTCTTGACTAATGATTTATCACCACCTATCCATGATGATATAAAGCTTGTCTGCATCAATGATTTATTGCCATAGCAATGGCTGGTGACACTACAAATTGCTAATCAGTAATGTAGTAGGTTGTCTCCCAGATAGCTCAGCCATTAGGGCATGTCACTGAAAAGAACCTCACAACCTATGCTATGCCACGAAACTTTATTTCTTGTATTTATTTGTCTGTAGCATTGCAAGCTGCTAGAGCAGGGGTGTCAAACTGCCGGCCCGCAGGCTGGTTGCATCATGCAGAGGCCACGCCCACCCCAGCTCCGGCAATGCGAAAAAAGTCACAATATGTTGCGACACGTCATGTGATGCGGCGAGTTTGACACCCGTGTGCTAGAGAATCTAAAACCTAATTTTTTTTTAAAAGATCAGAAAATTAAGCAATGTGTTGACACTTTCCTCAAGTTGACTCAGCTGTTGGGAATAAAGTGTTTGAAATATTTGCTGGAAAGCACTGCTTGGGTGCTGTTGGATTGTGCGAAGCCAGTATATAAGCAGGCATGTAGAAAAAAGAAAAAGAAAGAAAGAAAGAAAGAAAGAAAAAAAGAGAAAGAAAAAAAGAAAGAAAGAAAGAAAGAAAGAAAGAAAGAAAGAAAGAAAGAAAGAAAGAAAGAAAGAAAGAAAGAAAGAAAGGAAAGAAAACCTGTTATTAGAGGTTACTCAGAATGGAAAAAAGAGTTGGAAAGCTTTACGTATATAATGTCGACAGTGTACATTAAAATTTACAGGGAAATTTAAGTCAGAACACATAACCTCATTCAAGATACTGACTAAGGATTCACCTTCATTCTTGTTAATCCAGTGCTTATGTCAGCAAGATTTTACATCTCTGTACTCTTAATTGATTTTGTTACCTGGAGGATGGTGGTACCATTTTGCTTACTCCAATACCATTTTACGGTAATGGGTCACTTTCAGGTACCATTCTCTTGACTATATATTAATTTGGCATACATAGGGGAAGTGGCGTTCACAGCACATCACAATAACACCAAACTGATGACATGCATTCTATGACACATCACTCAAATGCCAACATTACCTACTTGCATCTTGACATTGGGACAAAGGTACCTAACTCACAGCATTTGCGTTCTTTGACAAGAGTCCTGCCTGATTTGCATTTTTTTGCCAAAGTGACAGATCAGGACAGATGGGTGTGGTGTAAAACACTATGGAGTACTGTAATATAAAAGCCTAAGCGCGATTGCTATTTATTTTCTCTCTTTTTTATTATATTCTTATTTTCTCTCCTTTCTTTTTCTTTTTTCTTACTTTTTCCCGTCTATTTTCTTTTCTTTAAGTTTAGTTTATACTAAACTTAGTTTAGTGTATGCACACACACACACAGTGCATTCAGAAAGTATTCAGACCCCTTCACTTTTGTCAATTTTGTTATGCTGCAGCCTGATTCTACAGTTGTTGAAATTTATTTTTTTTTCATTAATCTACACTCAATACCCTAATATGGCAAAGTGAAAACAGAATTTTAGAAATGCCTGTACTTTTATTAAAAATAAAAAACACTGCAACAATGCTTGAAATTTAGCTCTGGTGCCTGCCTCCCATTTTTCTTGATCATTGCTGACATGTTTCTACACCTTGATTGGAGTTGACCTGTGGTAAATTAAATTGATTGGACATGATTTGGAAAGGCACACACCTCTCTATAGAAGACCTCACAGTTGACAATGCATACTGTAGCAGACCAAAAGCCATGATATATATATATATAAAAAAACCAAATACACATTTTCTTGATATTACCTATTTTAACCGTATATGCCACATATGTTTCTATGAAGAAGGCATATATAACATAATAATTGGGGTGCAATTATGATTAAAAACAATACAATCAGCAATAGTAAAATGTTGATGAATAGGGACAACCTGATTCCTACTATGACAGTGAAGTACATTAAAATTTTGGGTGAGCTGTAAAAAGCACCTAAAAGTTCAGCTATAACATCACTAATATAATGCCCTTCCTATTGTGAGCTGTGGTTTTTTTTTACTGGTTTTTAAAAAATGTATTCCCCATTCTGCTTGTAAGATGGAGATGTGCGTGTTTTTTTAAAAAATAAGGAAAATAGATGGCTTTCATTGCATGCCTCACAGCTTTGTTCTTCATATAAATAAAAGGATAGCTTTAGTGCCTCACGTCTCCTTATTCCCTACAGCGAATATTCAGTGGATTTTATATGTTTTTAAAGGATGTATCAAGACAGTTGCTGGTTCCATTCGCTTATGATTTTTTTTTATGCCCAGTGCAACTGGGGCTGTGCTAACCATATTGATCTGAGAGAAATTGCTAATGCTAAGTCTGTCTCCCATTTCAGCATAATTGTATAGTCTTCTTCAAAAATATATGTATAAAAGAGCCTTAGGCAGAGTAATATTTCCACAGGGGAGGAAAGACGTTTTTGACAGTTAAAATACCTTGCCTTGCAAAACTGCAGATAAGTCTGCCTATAGCTAGAGTTATTAAAGAAAAGAAAAAAACCCTGAGACATCCAATACCAATTAGAGCCCTACATGGAAAGGGAGATGCCAGATATTCAGAATGATTTTAGGAAAGACCAAAGAACACAACACTGTTGTATACTAGATAACTGAGAGAGCCAAATAATACCAAAAGAAGCTAACGTGTACTTTATTGATTTATAGGAAGGCTTTTAATTATGTCATTCATATCAAGCTGGGGATAGCAGTGTTCCAATATCTCAGGAATTGCCACAAAGAAGAGGGAGTCAAGCTATTCTCCAAAGCACCTGAAGGCAGGACAAGAAGCAATGGATGGAAACTAATCAAGGAGAGAAGCAACCTAGAACTAAGGAGAAATTTCCTGAGAGATAGAACAATTAATCAGTGGGACGACTTGCCTCCAGGAATTGTGGATGCTCCAAAAACTGGAGGTTTTAAAGAAGAGATTGGACAGCCATTTGTCTTAAATGGTATAGGGTTTCCTGCCTAGCAGGGGGTTGGACTAGAAGACCTCTGAGGTTCCTTCCAACTCTTGTTATTCTGTTATGTTCAGAATGCTTTTAGGAAAGACCAAAGAACACAAGACTGTTGTATGCTGGATAACTGAGAGAAGTCAAATAATACCAAAAAGAAATTAAAATGGACTTTATCGAATTATAGGAAGGCCTTTAATTATGTCATTCATATCAAACTGGGGAGGGTACTCAGAAAAATGGGAATCCCAGAACATCTCATGTGAAATGTATACACAGGTCAGGAAGCCCCAGTTTGAAACAGACTATGTTTTCTGCTTGGCCAAGGAGAAGGCTGTATACGTTTTTCTTATTTATGCAAACTGTATGCTGATTATTTATTGAGAGAAGCTGGATCGGAAGAAGATAAGTACGGTTTTTAAACTGTAGGCAGAAACATCAATAAACTGTGGTGGCACTGATGTCACTGCTCTGATAGCTAAAAACACAAATGATTTACAAGCTCTAGTAATAAAAGTCAAAGAGAACAGTGGAAAACATGGGATGAAGATTAAATATTAAGACCAGGCTTAACAAACTAGCCTGTCCTGTGTTGTTGTTTGAATCTGATCTGAAAGCAGCAGAAGGAGCTAATGAGTCAGCTTGATAGTACTTAACATATGCTTGGGAAGAAGAAGATGAGTGCAACAAAGGAGAAAAGGACATTATGTTTCAGAGTTGTTTACAACAAGAGAGCTTCCATTTATGGGCTTTTCTTTTCAGAAATGGAAAAGAACTGACTCTAGCAGGGAAAAACAGACAATTCCCCCCCCCCCATATTCTGAATTTCCAAAAAGTTTGTAGATACTGCCTGAGTTACAAAAAGATTAGTGACTCTTCAGAGACTCTTCTTTGTTGAATGGCCACTCAACACCCATCATTTCTCACCACTAGCTATGCTGATGGGAGAAGAAGTTACCCATGGTCCATCTCAATTATATAAGCATGACAGGTCAAGCATGGCAAGTCATTGGCAAAAGCCCAATGATCTGACAAGTAAGGTTTCTTAGAAATATAGATAGGTTAAACTAAGATTGTAATTAAACCAATAGCTGGGGGTTGGGTGAAAGGGCAAGAGGAACAGGGCAAATGATTGGAATCTAGAAATGAGAAGGAGAAACAAAGGAAAAGGGAATTCAGTGCAGATCACAGATTATTATTATGGTTTGTCGTACAGCCAGCCAGATGTTCAGGTAGGATTTGGCATTTTTATTCACCTATTGAATCCTTCCTGAGGACCTGGGATAGCCAGAGGTTGATGTTTGATGGATGTCATCACAGGATGGAAGCTGTTCCAAGTAAAGCTGCCTTTTGCAACTGACTGATGGTGAATTTGTCAATGCCGATAGTATTCAAGCGATGCTCCAGTTCTTTTGAGATTGCACCCAAGGCACCTATCACTATTGGTACTATCCTTGCTTTTTTTTTGCCACAATCTTTCTATTTCTATTTGCAAGTCTTTGTCTTTTGTTATCTTTTCCAGCTCTTTCTCTTCTACTTTGCTGTCTCCAGGTACTGCCATGTCCACAATCCAGACATTTTTGTCTTTCTTATCGACAATTGTTACATCTGGGGTGTTATGTGGCAGGTGCCTGTCTGCTTGAATTCTAAAGTCCCAGAGCAACTTAGCTTCTTTATTTTCTATGACTTTCTTTGTTTCATGATCCCACCAGTTCTTGCTTGCAGGCAAATGATATTTCTTGCAGATCTTCCAGTGATCATTATTATTTGTATTATTCAATCCCATTTTAGAAGCTGATGCTCGGGGTGGCCATGGTGGGAGAATTCAGTGCTCAGGGGCAGAATCAACATGCCTTTCTTCAACTTTTTAAAAAATTGGCAGATCTGTGGATTCTTGGATGATGGTTTTCTTTGAAGGTCAGAGCTGGTTTGAATAAACATTGTATCTTGACGTTTGCCTCTCATTTTGTACTTTCCCATAATCCATTTTGTTTTCTTTTGTTTTTAATTCTTCTGCAGCTGCCCTGACTGCTTATATTCACAACACTTGCGTTGGGAAAAACAAAACTGCAGGGGAAAAAAAACCATAACTGTGAAACTTTTAAAATATTCAGAAATATTTTGCTTTTGGTATTTCTTTCTCTCCCGGCAATATATAATTAAATAAAACATCCTTCTAATTTTACCAATTTGTTTCTCCTCTTTTGCTTGTTCTTTTTTTTAAAGCAGGGGTACCAAAAATGGGGTGTAGCAGCATCCCCTTTATAGACTCAGAGCCCCCAACATGTGATGAGCTGCAAAGTTTGGCCCTAGATTCCTACTTTATGAGGAAAAAAATATTAACTATGAGCCAAGGTATTAAACAAAGGTGCTTGATTCTTCCCCACCCCCAAAATATACATCACTAGTTTGTTTATGTCTAAGAACATCAATTTTTGTGTCACACCCCCCCCACCTCTCTAAGCATAACAGAGTGTTGGTTAGCATGATCAGCTAACTTTGCTAATGAACTTCGCTAATCAAGACTTAAATTAAGCATCTCAGGGAAGATAAGACTCTCCACAGAAATCTTGTTACTATCTTCTGAAAGAAAATGCACCACAGAAAAGCAAAATGAGGATAGGAACAACTTCTTTAATTAGATGTTACCAAGGAGGAGATGTGTGTTAGCAGTTGCCATACCTTCCCTTTAATGTGTACTATGTACTAATTAGTACTAATGTGCACTTGTATTCCTTATGTGTACTTAAAGGAACTAAAAACAACTGAGTTATGAACATTGCTTTCCCTTCCTTTTTTTTTTAAGAATGGCTACCTATTTTTCTGTCCCCATGAACCTGCATATGACATGAAGAGAAATTTATTTATTCAATTTGTGTCCCACCTTTTCTTATTTTTGCAATAACTTAAGTTTGCAATAACTCAAGGAAGTGAACATATCCAACACACCTTCCTTCTCTTATTTCCCCCCATAACAACAACCATATGAGTTGGGTGGGCTGAGAGAGAGTAACTGGTCACCCAGCTGGCTTTTATGGCTAAGGCAGGATTTGAACTCACAGTCTCCTGCTTTCTAGCCTGGTGCCTTAACACTAGACCAAACTGACAGAACTCATGTATGTAGGACAATGTATCTCGAGTACTAGCTTTCAGGGAGCAGTAGTGAGGGAGGACTGACTCTCCTCTGTCAGGCTTATGAGTTTCCCTGAATGATAAAATGGATCATTGACTTGACTTAACTGGACTATTTGTATGTAGGAACTCTGTGTAGCATTGAAGCACATTTCTCTTTTGAGTAGTTTCACTTTTAACCTAATAACTGACTAGAAGAAACAGGAGGCTGAACACAGGGAATCTAATCCTTTATAGTCAACATCTCTACACTACTACCCACAGAGAAAGACAGGAGGAGGAGGAGGAGGAGGAGGAGGAGGAAGGAGGAGGAGGAGGAGGAGGAGGAGGAGGAAGAGGAGGAGGAGGAGGAGGAGGAGGAGGAGGAGGAGGAGGAGGAGGAGGAGGAGAAGAAGAGAAGAAGAGAAGAGAAGAAAAGAAGAAGAAGAAGAAGAAGAAGAAGAAGGAGAAGGAGAAGAAGAAGAAGAAGAAGAAGAAGAAGAAGAAGAAGAAGAAGAAGAAGAAGAAGAAGAAGAAGAAGAAGAAGAAGAAGAAGAAGAAGAAGAAGAAGAAGAAGAAGATGATGATGATGATTAGGCAGCAGTTGATAAGAAGCAAGCATAGGAACTCACATCCTATTTTGTTTCTGAATCCAAATTCATAGAAATAGAAATAGTGATGTGAGGAGCCTGGTGTGGTGAGATACAGTGATGTCTTGGAGAAATTATGCAGGGATGCTTATAACAACATATTTTAAGCCTGTGAAACAAAGAAAATGTTAGAAAGAACATCAGACTGGTTCTTCCTTAACTTCCTGCGAGATAAGGAGAGAAGGAAAAACTAGTCATATTTCTGAGATTCTTACTATAGCCTATAGCAATAAAGCATGTTTCCATTATCCTTGTGGAGTTTGTTTCTTGACTTGATCTACCTCAAAATGTTGACATCATTCCCTCACTGTTAGACTTTGTTTTTAATATTTTCTTTTTTTCCTGGGCTTAAGACATTTTTATGTACGAATGATGGTTCCTGCATAGTTTCCTCAGAGTCATTTCTGTGGCTCACCACATACAGATTAGGAAATATCATGACAAGGAAAATGTCGTAAGTAAGAGAATGGTAAAAATATCTTTTAGTGAATGAGAATGCCTTCAAGTTCCGAGGCTGTTATGAAATACATCCCAGAATACTGAAGGAAAAGGCTGAAGAGTTGTTGGCTTCAATCAACTAACTTTGAGGAGTCCTGGAGAACAGGGAAGTTGTCAGAGGACAAAGGAGGAGCAAATGTGGTCTCCCTCTTTAAGATAAGAAAAATAAGGACACCACAATTGACTGACTAGTGAGTTTAACACCAATATATGGAAAAATGTTTGTAGAGAACAAGAAGAGGACCTTGATGAAGCTATGCAGGAAACATCACTGAGGTTTTTTTCTTAAGTCCAGAATTATGACACAATAATTGTAAGTGGCTGAAGCAAGCAATTCCCTAATTCACTTAACTATAAAAAGGAGGAGGAGGAGGTACAGCATAATCAGACTTGCAAGATTCTGTTATTATAGCTCATTTCAATAAAATAAGTTTAGCCTTCGTGTGGTGTTCATTTCCTGATCTCATATGCTTAGTGAACCTGACAACATTAGAGGAAATAATAAAATAAGCTATGGGTAAGACAATGCTATGATTGCTAAGAGTTAGCATAGACATGCCATGTTAGACAAATCTCAAGTCCTTTGACAAGGAAATTATTAGGACTAGGGAAGATGAACTGAAAAAATTGTCCACTGTCACTGAAATTAGGAACAAAGATAATGGCTACCTAGATTTCATTTCATTTAAATGTAAGGAAACACTTTCTGATGGTGAGATCTATACAACAGTGGAACAGTCTCCCTATAGAGTATTGGGTTCAGAAGGAATGGGGATATGACAACTATCTCAGAAGACATTCTTGCCCTGCCCCCCTGTTTCTTGGACTATAAAGGTAAGGGGGGAAGAGATGTATTTTCAGATTCACAAGATTCTGTTATTGTAATCTTACAATAAATGTAATGTTAGTACTCAAGATTGGTGCCTGTTAGCTGGACTACCTTGACAAGCTTGTATCTCCCCATTGGATTTCTACTAGGAGGTGGATTTACTATAATTAAGTTATCAACAGGTGCACTTTAATATTGTTTTCCTTTTTAAAGTGAGTATTAATCTCCAAAGCTGCTGGTTATTTTTAATACATAGTAAGAATATTCCACTATGTTCATTTTGATAGTTCAAAAAAAGGAGACCATCATACAATTGTTAATCATAGGGAAGAGAACATAGAATTCACAATTGCATTTTGGTGATTTCAAGAGAGACAACAATGGAATTCACAAATGATTGCTTGAGCAGAGGCTTATGGAGAGAAGATGAGAATTTGAGAATTAGAATGCAGCATATGATATCTTTCAAGGGTAAAATGCACACTGCACACAGAAGAAAGAATCAAATGCTATGCTATTTGCTTCAAAGTTTTCTAAGCTATTGTTTGGGAAAAGACCCCAAGGCAATTTGCATGACAATGAAATGTGATAAACAATTAAATAAATCTAACTTGATCTGAAATTTAGCAACAAATTCAGCTGAAAAATCTATACAATTATTAAAGTGTTAATCTGAAAAATAGTTTAGATTAAAACCAATAAGAAAAACAGCCTAATTCACAGCAGGACGTGAAACTTTAATCTAGAACAAGGAATACTAAAAGGCCCTTTAATCTATATCATTCTAGTTTGTTTCTCTTCAAAATATGCTTTTTTCCAAGGGGAAAAATGAGTAATGAAGCAAACTTTTAATCAGTCTTTCCCCCAGCACTTTTGGTTTGATTCCTTTTTTTTTACGCTGAAATATTATTGCACATATATTAGAGTGCTTTGGATTGTCCTTGAGAGTAAAAGTGAATTTGGATTTTTAACATCTCCCTGGTATTTAATTTGAGGCCAAAATGGTAATAACATGAGACCTGATATTTTGCCAATTTTTTTTTTAAAAAATGGCTTAGTTTAGACCAAGAAATCAATCTTAGTTTTGAAGACTGCCATCAAATGTATCCTTAATTTTGCATTGAAGAACAACAATTATTTTGAGAACTGCATGTGACTAGAATATTGAAAAATGGATGCCAGGATTTCAGAGCTATGGTTCATCACCATCCATGGCTTTCCAGAAGATGCTGAAATCAAAACTTCCAGGAGTCACAGCTAGTATAGTTAACAGTAGGTGAAATTGTGAATTGTAATTCAGTAACATCTGAAGGGGCACACATTCATTAACTGTATTTTACATAAACGAAAATTCCTCCCCAGTGACATCAGTAATATATTTATTTATCATATTTCTTTCCTACCCTGTTTTGAAGGAACCCATAATTTTAGCATGATTCAGTTAAGGAAGCTACAGCCAATAAGTGAAGCTCATACAACTTGAACTTTTGTTCCCTGTTCTAAATCTAATCTTCTATTTCCTCCTTCTTCAGCCTGGGCACCTCCATATGTGTGAATTTCACCACTCGGATTTCCTTAGTTGGTGTGGGTACTGCTGAGAATTCTTAAAAATCAAATGTCAATATCTTCAGGATAAACCATATTAGCTCACTGATGTAATGTACTTTTCCAATCATGAATAATCTCAACTAGGGACAATGTGGTCCTCCTGCATTCTGATGTAAGCCATAGATCTCATTATTTGAAGTTAATTGAATTATGTAGTAGAGATATAAGGAAAAAGTATGCTAAAAGCTTATGATAATGCAAAGTATTTTCCCCCCTTGGGGACAAAATACATGAGATGGTATTTGTATTCTCTGTCAGCGTTTATAGAAAAAGCAAGGGCAGAAAATGTTAATTGATTATTAAGGCTATTACTATGCATATTTTCAACTATGAATAATATATCAATGAAAATAATCCATGCAAAAATAGAGATTCAGTTGAGTTTACATAATCCAAGACAGGTTTGTGCTTAAACACATCATTTATTTTAAACTGTAAATCCATTCACAGAATGAAATATCTGACTAAAAATCTAGAGTTC
Source organism: Azemiops feae (assembly GCA_023970755.1). NCBI lineage: Eukaryota > Metazoa > Chordata > Lepidosauria > Squamata > Viperidae > Azemiops > Azemiops feae. The sequence continues at coordinate 355,022 of JALGBA010000294.1, read as the reverse complement.
AGACTCCATTTAAGGTTCCATTGATGGGTTGAAAGGCTATTGACCATTACTGAATTGTTGAAGCATTTTTCTGAGTTAGAGCTTTTGCTTACTTAAATCAATTTGCACTTCACTGGTTCCCCTAAACCATTGGGATTAAACAGGAAAACTAGTACCACAGAAAACTCATTTCCTGAAGATTTATTTACAATCATGTCACTTACTGAAAAAAGGAATGAGACCGATGAATCTAGCCAAGCTTATGCAACTGATGTTGCTGATCAATATGGGTAAGACTGGGATATAAGAGAAATCTGTGCATCTCCTTTTAACTAACACATTTATTGATTTTTTAAAAAATTAATGACAAAAGAAGAAATAAACAGTATGACAAAGCACTAAGAATTATGCCACCATAACATCAGTAAAGTATAATAAAACTTTGCCTAGTTCCAATCTTCAAAGGCTTAGAGGTATACCATGATTTAATATCATCCAATAGGCATATTTTAAAATCCATGGTGGCATCATATTCTAGGGAGAAGGATGAAGATTGGTTTTAACTGCTCTCTTACAAGTGAATTGTCATTTTATAGAGAGAGAATTGGAAGTTGTACTCCAACATAGTTAGAGGGCACCAGATTGGAAACAGCTGGATTAAACCATAGTTGTTTTTACAGTATTCAGAATGTTTAAAGTATTTCCTGATTGTATTTATTAGGTTATTATTTCATAGCATTTTTCTGTTCGTCAGCATCCTTTCCCCCCATTAGAAGTAAATCTTTTGTCCTTCGTGTCTCCTTCTTTTGAAGAATGAAGCTCATAATTTTTTATAGCATCCATCCCATATTAAGCAGGACTAATTTGGCCCTGTCTTCTACACAATTCAATCTGCAGAGGATATCACAGAGCAAATAATTATAGAGAAGCAAACAGGGACTTGCTATTGCTTGACCTTGATATATTGAAAAATTGTAGACTGGATAAGAGACTGCAGTTCTATAAAACCGCAAGAGTTAAGCCAGCCATTCTTCTTCTAACTTATTTAAGAGACGGGAGAGATAAACATGTCCTTGACTCTTCCTCAACATGTTAAAAGTTAGTCATTAAGAATAATCATTGAGAATAATGAGATATCATCACTCTACAGAGAAAAATACGAACAGCAGCATTGGGAAGCAAGGGGGTCAGATTCATGAAAGCAATACTGTGTAGGTAGTCCTTGTTTAGCAATCACAATTGAGATTGGCGACTTGGGCATTAAGTGAAGTAGTTGTTAAGTGAAACTGCAGTTGAGCTTATGATTGGACTTCAGACCTGTGAATATCATAAATGTGAGGATTGGTTGCAAAGTTACTTTTTCAATACTGTTGTAACTGCGAATTGCTGCTGGCCAAGGCCTTTGCTAAACAAGGTCTAGTTGCATTGTGATAAAAGTTCTACATATGTTATTACGTTGTATCAATGCCTCAAGAACATTGTAGTTCTTGCAATGTGAAGTTGCTTTAAATATTATAACAAAAGCAGTGAGATACACACACACACACACACACACACAACCTTGTAAAGTAGGTTAGACTGAAAGAGAATTCTTGTCATAATTACCAATAACTTTTATATAGGTAACTTATATTTTTATCCTTGGCTGTGAGATGAACAACATTTTGCTTTGGGCAGAAAAACTAGAGACTACTAGAGAAGAAAGATCCAGCATGACATATGTATACAATAAGTTGGCACATCACATAGACAATCGTTCACCTCATATACTTACTCTCTTGTGCTGTCTCTTGCACCAGATCACAAGCGGGATTGATGCTTCAACTTTACCCACCCTCACAGAATTCCTGATACAAATGAAAACATTTCTTACTAATACGTTTTTTGCATTTGGCTCATTGTTCTCCATGGCATGATTCAACCACCCCTAAGCCTGTTTTGTTTTTTGTTTTTTTAAAAATGTTTTTGTCTAGTTTTGTCTCGGTTTTATATTTTTCTTTTGTACTTTGTGTTTTAAACTTTTGAATAAAATAATTGCAAAAAGAAAGAGATTCAATCAAGTTGTCAGGAAGATTTGAAAAATTCCAGAGATCAGGACCATGTTCATTTTTTTGCAGAACCATTGACCAGAATCAACAATTAGCTGCAATCTCTCACTTACTTTCTCTAAGTTTCTTTGTCTTTCTCTACACTTCAGAGTTTCTTCAAAATCATAAAGTCTGAGTGTGGTGTTATTTAGGTAATTTAGTTGAACTGAATTACCCTATTTGTATAAAGCTCTGGAATCTCTAATAATGATGAAGTAATTCTCATCCTCATCACCTTTGAGCACAATTTTAGATGAAATATTGTGGGAATACTGTGGGTCTAGGCCACGGGTGTCAAACTTGCGCCATCATGTGACGTGTCGCGACGTATTGTGACTTTTTCCCATTGCCGGCAATGGGGTGGGCGCGGTTTTGGTGTGACACATCCGGCCTGTGGGCCGGTAGTTTGACACCCCTGGTCTAGGCCCATCCAGGCCAATGTCAGAAAGCATCTCTAAAGAATAATTAATGTAAAGGTAATTTTCAGGTGAACATGTTGCCTTTATTAATTTCCAGCCCAGAGACAATATGCTTTGACTCAACCAACAAAGCTGAGGCAGAAACAGCACACAGATGAAGAGGAAGAATGTAGGAAACTTCCCCCATCCTCACTTTTCAGACAGCCTGAGTGAAGGGTGTCCAACCTTGGCAATTTTAAGACTTGTGAACTTCAACTCCCAGAATTCCCTAGCCAGCCATGTTAGCTGAGGAATTCTGAGCATTGAAGTCCACAGGTCTTACATTTGGCAAGGTTGGACACCCCTGGTCTGAGTAGAAAGAGGCAAATATGGGAAAGAAATATATCTTAAGGTAAAACGGGACAGAGCATCCTATATTCTCACTACTCCAAAGTTGAATGGAAACTCACAGGATGTGACCAACTGATTTCCTCTTTTGGAAAAGCTTCACTTGTTATTGTGCTTTCTACCTTCTGGTTGATACTACTCTCTGGTTAGATTTCTACTAGACTAGGTTAAAATACAGCTAGATTGATAAGCTATGGGAATCCAACAAATATTAACATTTTATATGAATTGGGCCATTATTTTGATCCATAATGTATTTATTTTTGGGGGAACATGTGTGAAAATAGCAATTATATTTTGTTAACCAACGTTTTATTGATTTATTGTATTATATAAATCATTATATAATAATGATTCTACTGATGGTATTTATCTTTTTGTGAGAAATAGCTTCTTCCTTTTGTCTGGAAGATATAATTATAAATGATTTTTTAAAAAAAATCAACATTGGTGAAAATAGTGGAAGATGATACTCCATCCATATATAGTTTCTCAATTCAATATAATCGTTAAAATAGATATGAGAGATACATTAGTAAGAATATTTTTTAGCCCCATACATCAAGTCTTAAAACAAATGAGAGATCAGAATAAACAAACACTTCTAAATATCTATTAAAGCAATACTTATCTGCTTAAAGCCATTGTGACAACGGTCTCTTTATTAGCAATCCAAAATATTCAGAAGTAATACAAGTGCAATAATTCCTTTCCTTCTAAGACTAGCCAAATAATGTTCCTACTTGGTTCATTTGGTGTGACAGTTCTGCTTTGATGCCTTCTTTGCAATCAAGTCCCTTAAAGTCTATCTTCCTGGTAAATCCAAGGAGTGGAACATTTGACACTGCCCTCTTTGATATGTGCAAAACACATAACACATCACTTTGAGCTTTGCTTATTTGAAAATAAAAATTGAGAAGCTGCAAAATCAAGTGTTGATGATAATGATGATGATGATGATGAAACTACCTAGCCTTTCTTAGGAAAAAAGGAGGTTGAGTGACTACAGCCCAATGCTTTGCTTGAAATTTTGTTGGAAGCTTATGTGATCTCAGAAAGAAGAAAGATAAGCATGACAAGAAGGCAGTATGCTGCAGAAGGGTGGTTTAGTAGAGCTGGCAGATAATATTCTGATATCTGATGATATTCCCCATTGTATTACCCATGGCAATAATTTAGTGATTGGGCAAGCTCATCCCAAAAACCAAGAATGCCTACATCATGGTTTCAAAATTTCACAGTCCCATTTAGGATCTAACCTAGTTTCTCTAGAGGTAATCAGATTAACTTTGCTCTATTCTTTTAATTACTTCTCAGCCTTTGGGCTAATATAAAGTGTAACATTATTCTTCCATTATATGGTGAATTTCCCTAATTTAGGAAATAAATGCACCGCCCACTCCCTTTGACTAACTATTGTATAAACTGCATATAAGTGTAATGTTCTGCTCTGGTTTATTTTTATTATCTTCATCATGAAGTGCTTTACAATTAAGTACAATGCAATTTGGTAAAAAGACAAATGGGTAGAAGATTTGTTTTCTGAAAACAGAAACCATTATTTCAACTTTGCACAGCATTATTATGAATACTTCTTTGCTTTAATCCTTTGTAATGAGTGTGATGCACATCAAAATATAGCCAAAATTAAGCCTCATTCCATAGCATGAATAATTGGAATATGATCGTCAAAACATTGCTTCACTTCTGTTCTGTACTGCATATAGCTGAGTGCACAAATACTAATTAATTACAACTACTTTAAACTGTATAGTTTAAAAGAAATTATACTGTTTTTACCAAAGCAAGAAAGACTTCAAGCCTGTTTAGGGTACTAGCTCAGTGAAATGTATAGCATTGCTTAGGAATGTAATGTCTACACATAAATACAGGCTATATTAAGATTGTCTAAATGCTTGAAGCAAGCAATGGACATATTAAATGCTTTAACCAAGCAACGAACATATTAAAATAAAATTTATTGAGTATTTTCAATTAGCCCCACCTTCCACCAAGTCACTCAAGTTTTCTTAGCCACTGAGGACATTAATGTAGAGAAAAAAGCCTTCTCATCTGTAACAGTAAATACATATGTTTTTGCTTGACCAAGCTCCTGATAAGGGAGGCATCTTACTCACATAGAAGCCAAACTACATATATACAGGCACTCTTTCCTGCAGATTTCCATATGACATGTATATTGGTATGAAGAGGAGAGTATTGTTAGAAGAGATGGGGCTTAATGAGATCAGGGTACTCTCATAGTGAGTAGCTATTTTTAAAAAACCCAATAATGCTATAGGTGACTGATATCCCTCTCAGGCACAGGAGATACTTCTTATGCTATAAAAAATTGATATTATTAAAACAGGAAACAGATGTGGACTGTCTCATTTCCCCCCCCAAAAAGTATCATCCTATGTACCCTCTCCAACCCACTTCTTGCTGCCTAATTTTTTTAAAAAGGAGGAAGAGTTTTGCCATTTTAAATTGCATATATAAATGTGATCATCATATGAATATGATCATCAAAACATTTATATATTTCTATCTATTCTGTAGAGTAGTTGCTAGAATTTGTGTGTTGTAACCTTAACCTTCCTTATAATTAATACTATCAATCAGGGTACACCCGAATCAGCCTACAGGACTCAAAAGTCATATTTAGAGTACACAACAGAATCAGCTACATGCCATCACATAATCCTGGTGGTGCAGTGGTTAGAATGCAGTATTACAGACTGTCTCTGCCCACTGCCAAGAGTTCGATCCTGATCGGCTCAAGGTTAACTCAGCCTTCCATTCTTCCGAAGTTGGTAAAATGAAGATCCAACTTGTTGAGGGCAATGTGCTGACTCTATAAACCAGTTAGAGAGGGCTGTAAAGCACTATGAAGCGGGATATAAGCCTAAATGCTATTGCTAAGTGCTATAGCATTTTAGATGCACAAAACCAAAATGTGGATGGGATGGGAATATGTGATAAGGAGCACAGGCTACACATAAATTAGAAGCAATTTCTCTTTGTTCCATTGGTGTTTTTGTCAAATCCTTAGGGAAAGAAACAAATTAGAAACAACTATGTGTGGTTCAAGAACAAAGCTGTCCTTTTCCTGAATTAACCATTGCCTGTTCCTAATAAGGTAAGCAGGAAGATAACATAAATGATCAGTGATATACTCTTGTTTGCATATAAATTCTGACTTCTATTCAGAAAAGTCTGTGGCTGCAGATCAATAAAACTTCAAGGCAGTTTTCAGTTATTTGGTTTTACTGCCTGAAATTGAGATTAAGAAGATTTTTCCTGTAATGCATACGTACAAATTAAATCATCAAAATACATATGTTTGCAGATAGAAAATTTAGCTTTAAAATAAACATTCGTCTTTTGCTGGTCCCCTGCTTTTCCTCAAGTAGTCTGTTACAGCCTTTAGCACAGATCTTTCTCAGTGGTTTGGTGATTTTAACTCTTGCTTAGTATGAAGCATATTCCTATTTTGAAACTCAGCAGAGTTTCTTCCAGTATGACTTTTCTTTCCCCAAACTTCTTCCTTTTAATAAGTCCATCTATGCAAATAGCTCAGAGAGAAAAAAAAGTAATTGAAAAAAAAAAGTCCTCCTAGGTTTCAAACCAAGAATGTGCTACATGTCAGGCAAATGCTACAACCACTATACCACTGAGAAGGAACTGTAAACTGGCTGCAGCAAACCATCTTGAGGAAAAACTGAGAAAATGAGGTGATGGGACTTTCCTCGCTGCGCACAGTAACAATCAGAGTGCAGGAAGTAAAGTTCAGCAGGCATATTGGACAATTGAGAGCTGGTGCAAGCCAGAACTGTCCCTTTGTCACTGTTTACTTTCGACTTGAAGTAGAACAAAATGGCCAGGCTTTGAATTTGCAAATTGATGACAATGAATAGAAGAAAATGTCCATCCGCAGGGTAGATTTGCCCTTAAACTCCACCTTTAACACCATTCTTGTCTCAATGTGCCAGCTGTGAAGCTCCTCTGTGCTTAATTTTTTAAAAGAAAAGTTTTAAAAATATTTATTGTATGGAATGTCTGAATAAAAAAAATGTAGTATTTTTTTAAAAAACTAACTGAATATGACACACACAGAACAAAACCTTTGTGTCCCAGGAACATAAAGATGCATGACAGAAAAAGTCCTTATACAGATAAAACAATGTATAACAGTTCCAAATTTGTGCAGCAACTAAGATTTGAACCTAGCTTGCTGAGCCCATAGTAGAGAATATTAACCATTGTACAACAACGATTGGATTGACTTTGCTGTGAGTAGCTCTTCAGATTGCAGAAATAAATTTGAAAAAAAAAATTGAAAAGAGCGGACAGACTTCACTCAGCAGAATGCACAGAATAAATCGACAACCTATTAAGAAGCCATCTTTTGCTTTTTTAAGACATTCATTAGAATTAATACAGTATTATTTTAGAATGAAAAGGTCTAGCATCAGAGGAAATGTAGCTAATAACAGAAAAAGTCAATGCAGAATAGCACGGAGAAAAATCATATATAAAAAGTGACAAAGGGACAGTGATAATGAATGGCTACAGAGAAGACAATTTGCAATAAAGAGCAGAAACAGAAGAAAACTTCAAGTTTAAGAGAATAGGAGAAAAATTGGAGGGTTTGGAAAAAGTGGAAACAATTATAACTTCCACAAGAAGAAAGAACATTGAGATATTCCCAGGGCTCTAAAAGAGTGACCCCTGCTCATTTTGGAACCGAAGCCTCAGTTGAATGAAAATACAACATCAAAGGATTTGTGTCCTTCTTTTACATCCCAGTGATTGAAAGAAAATGGAGGAAGATTAAAGAGACACATCAGGAGCTCTGGTTAATTTAAGTCACTGGAACATGCAGATAATACATATGTCTTTCTGGGTCAGAACAAGAAAGCAGTCCTTCTCTTGGAGAGATATGGCACAATCTCACCATTCAAGGGGAAAAAAAGATGATTTACATAACTGGAGGCAATTGACAGATTAGGACGAACATTTTGAGGGAAACAAAAAGAAATAAATAATAAAGGGTACTATTTTTTAGGAGTAACAGAATAACAGAGTTGGAAGGGACCTTGGAGGTCTTCTAGTCCAACCCCCTGCTCAGGCAGGAAACCCTATACCATTTCATACATATGGTAACCCAATTTCTTCTTAAAACCTTCAGTGTTGGAACATCCACAACTTCTGGAGGCAAGCCATTCCACTGATTAATTTTTCTAACTGTCAGAAAATTTCTCCTTAGTTCTAGGTTGGCTCTCTCCTTGATTAGTTTCTACCCATTGCTTCTTGTCCCGCCTTCAAGTGCTTTGGAGAATATATTTCTATTTGTCAGAACCCAAATTGGAGAATTGGAACCGATTAAAAATGCATTATGGAAAAAAGACTTTTTAAAAAAACATTGAAAACTGCATTTACAGTTCTAAACAAGGGCAATTTTTCCAATGTATCCATGATATGTTTCATGGCCCTGGTCTTGATGCAGCTTGATGTAAAGAGAATCATTGCAAAGTTACATCTTTTCCTATGGGAATTCAGTGTCAATTCTTTCCAAAGCAGCAGTTTCAGTGAAATAGTCTGAGTATGAACTAGCTTTACGTAACTAGCCACCTCTTAAAGTAACAATCCTGTAATCTTGATAAATATGGAAAGATATCTCGCTTGTTGCATCCTTGTGAAAAAATGAAAGAAAATTGTTTGGAATGCACGGTGGAGAGAATGGGAATCTGGTAAATACATCATGTCAACCAGCCTGGAGAATTCCCCTCCTGTTGCATGGGAGAGAGCCCTCTTCCTTTAAAAAAAAACAAAAACAAAAACAAAATAACATGTTATTGAATTATAGAGTAAAATACAAAATACAAAGCAAGTAGTAGGACACTATGGGGAGGAGAAAGGGAAAAGAAAGTGAGGGAAATAGGAGAAAAAGAAAAAAAAGACATTGACTTCCGACTTTCAGTTGCAGTAGAATAATAAAGCATTAATGTTGAGCCACAACTTTTTAACTTTTTCACAATAGTATAAACTGGCCATTTCTGTAACAACAAATCAATCTAATCGGTGAAACCCAAAATCAAAGTTTCATTTTTTTCCACCTCAAGCACAAAGTCCAGAAGCGGTCTCCATGTAGGGAGAGAGCCCTCTTCCAAGATAAGGAAGACTTGAAGAGGCCGCAAGTTAGTACAGGTAGTCCTCAACGTACGACCACAGTTGAGCCCAAAATTTCTGTTGCTAAGTGAGACATTTGTTACGTGAATTTTGCCCCATTTTATGACCTTTCTTGACACATTTGTTAAGTGAATCACTGCAATTATTAAGTTAGTAACACGGTTGTTAAGTGAATCTGGCTTCCCCATTGACTTTGCTAGTCAGAAGGTCGCAAAAGGGGATCACGTGACACCCGGGACACTGCAACCGTCATAAAGATGAACCAGTTGCTGAGTGTCTGAATTTTGATCATGTGACCATGGGGATGCTGCAATGGTCGTAAAAGTGTGAAAAGTGGTCATAAGTCACTTTTTCAGTGCCATTGGAACTTCGAACGGTCATTAAATGAACTGTTGTAAGTCGAGGATTATCTGTACTGTGAAAATCAAATTACATCTCTACAAAAATATCCTTTAGGAGATTTTTTGTAAAAAAAAATCCTTTTGGGGAACATAGATGATACATGAAGAGTGCAATCACTTCTGAAAACTTAACAATGGAACAGTAATTTATAAAGAAAAGAAGATGCTTTGAAGTGAGTGGTTGAAATAATAGCGGTTAGAATAATAGATATGGTTGAAGGAGGTCACATTTCTGTCATTTAAAATCTCAGTAAGATTGGTTATTACTGTTCACAATGCCATTTTACCTTTATATAAAATCAATCTATGTTAAATATATTTTGTAGTTGAAAATGGAATATATTAATGACATGCGAACTTTTTATATGAATTTTAAAACTGTGTATTCTTACACGTGTACATAACACAGTGGTAAAAATATAGGATGATGTGCAAATAAAAACTATTCTTCATCTTCTCTGCTCCCACATTCTTAAAACAATGAGCAGAAAAGCAACATATAAATGTTTTTAATGTAATGATACAATCTCAAAGTAATGTATTCAGAACGTATGCTTTTGGGTTCTAATAACGTGGCTATATATTAGTACAGCTGGCACAGAGTCTTCAGCTTTTTCCTGAAATATATTTTAAAAAATTCATGCACTTGCCATTTTATGCCATGACTCGGATTTGAACCGAGGTTGCTGCGGCCACAACGCAGAGTACTAACCACTATACGATCATGGCTGGCTGGCTCTGCTTTGTTCCAAACAGCTCTTCCTTACAGTTGCAGTGGGAATTGGCCAGAGCCTGCGAGATGAAAAACACTGAAGAGCAGTTTGATAATACTGCTGATCTCAGAAATCTCAGAGCCTGCCTCTTTTTTCCAGTTGTGCTTCTTTCTGTTATCAGCCAAATACAGTTTTTTTTTTTTTAAAAAAAATCCTTTGCTGTGTTTGCACTGGAAAATATGAGCTTCTTCAAAAGTAAAATATTCTTCCTATAGTGGGAAAAAGCCAGTTTAGGATGCAAGACATCAAATCATCCTAAGTGAGAATCATATATCTAGCTCAGGGGTGAGGATTTGTGATCTTCCAAAACCCTTCCCCAAATTAGACACCCTTCCAATGTGCGGATTTCAGATCCCAGATTCCTTAGGCAGTGTGGCTGTTGCTGACAATTCTAGAGGATAACAAGTTTGGGGAAAGGCTCTGCTGGCAACTGCAATTTAGAGACATCCCAAGGGTCATAATTTCCAAACTCCTAGTCTATACCAGAAATTCAAACTGTAGATTTCTTGGTTCAATGGAATTTACCAGCAAGCTTCTTTCTCAGGAAAAAAAAAGTGTACATTTATTGCACCTGCAGGGAGTGGGCAGGTTTTGTAGTAAGGACAAAGTAATGAAGAAGCTAAGATTTGGGCCTTTCCTACTTGTACCTAATCAGGACAGAAATGTGCCCGGGCATCCTCTTTTCTTATGACACTGTTTTATTAAATTTGTAAGACTACTCAACTGTATAAGGATTTATATTTTCATCTCATTCCCTAGCCCATGATAAGATGATTTCAAGTTATCCTTAGCTATATTGATGTTAAAATAGTATTTTCTTGCTTGTCCTTAATACTGTCTAAGCAAAACCTCAAGGTGTATAAAATCTGCCTAACCTTTGTTGTTGACTATTATGGAGGTAAGTTGGGGCACTCTAGTGGCTTGAAATAGTACCAATGGAAACACGATAGAGCTCTGCAACAAGCATATCAAAATTTCATGAGAGCAGAGATTTTCTGCCAGTTGAAGGATGGGCGGATAACATCCAGATGTTGCAATATCAAGCCCTTGGACCTTGATATCTGGAGGTAGCCAGTTTGATTTCAATAATTTGGTGCATATTTCTAAAGTTCCTGGAGAGCTGTTGGTCATTTCCTGAAAGAAGAAATAAATCTTTAAAAAAATGGGTTGTTCAAATTCAAGTCAGGGATGTTATGGACTTCATAAACATGATTAAACATATGATTACTTCTAGCTTGAAAATGTGATGCTGATCCAAGAGCAAATCTATCAGAAACCAAAAGGAATTGTAATCCTTCCTTCAGTGGACTGGGCTTTGAACCCAAGACTTCTTATATTCCAAAGGTGAATCAGGCTTGCAAGGCAAGCAGGAGATTGCTATATTAAGAATTTTGTGTCAGCTAGTCTTAAGGGCTTTTGCCCTGAGGTCTCACTGGCAGAATGTAATGTACTTTGCTAATGCAGCATCTTCCTCCTGTCTTTAGCATCTCACTCCTGTCTTTAGAGTGAGTGGCCTAAATTATAGCATGAGGCACCATGGCTAAGTTGGTTAAAGCACCTGTCTAGTAAACAGGAGATCCTGGGTTCGATTCCCAGTGGTGCCTTAAGAACAAAATCTTTTGATACTAACAAGATAGATACAGCTGAACAGGGCACACCTGGGTCTTTTTATTATTCCAAAGCAGAAAGAAAACCTGATCAACAGCCTGATTTTACATCATGATTGAGATTAGAATTTTGAATGAAATTCAAAGGCACAGGCAATGAAGACCTTTAACCACCATCCCATAATTTTACAATCACAGCTAGGATTCGGTAGGGAGTGCATCCCTCTAATTAGTTTGTGGACGTCGAGGATGGCGAGATTTATTAATTCAGCTCTGCCAAGTATAAGGCCTTCCTGGGTATCTTTCTGATGATTATGGCTGTAGCTTTTCATATCAAAAGCAAGAGTCATATCAATACACTAACAAGCCAAGCATGATATTTCTTTGCTTTGGAGGCTATACAACACCAATACTGAAATGTATGTATATGTGCATGTAAAGCTGGCTTTAGGCTAAGGCTGAGTAGGTTCTGGCCTAGGGCACTAAAATTTAGGGGTGCCGACACTGCCCCTCCTTCCAGATCATTCTAAAAATAGAAATTCTTACATCAGTAGCATTGATGCCATCAGGTGGTGTCATGAGGTACCATATTCCCTTGAGTTGGCACTGTATGTATATATCTTCTGGCATCAATTGTGCCACAACTGGCAATATGCCTAAGCTAATTAAAATGCTTGTCTGCTAAACAGGAGATTCTGAGTTTGACCCCCCAATGGGGACTTAGGGGCTATTTCTTTGGGTCTTGGGGATCTGGCTTTGGCTCTCTGCAATTCTCTGAATGTGTTTGATTGCTCACCAAGGGAAGAAAGAAATATGTAAAAGTTCAGAGGTTATATTATGATTCAGATCTAGTCTGCTGCAGTCCCAGTGCTGCAGGAAACGCTTTATTTCTGCACCTCCCAGGAGAACGTGGTGTATGTTACTATCATGCCAATTTAGCCTAACCTGAAGTTATAAATAAGCCAGGCAACATATCTAGGGCAATGACATTAAGTTAAAGTATCTGCCTCATAAACAAGAGGTGCTGGGTTTGCTTTGGTAGTAGCGTTTTGAGTTTTGCTGTGGTATTCTAACACTTGTTCCAGGAAGATTGGGAGCTTTTTCCCATTCCATGAAGTGGGAAAGAAAGCCATTTAAACCCTGAGTTTGTGTTGTGATTTGGATTTAAAGCAGCATGTTGTCTTGTCTTCTGGCAGGAACAAACTCAGAGTAATTAGTGTCTAAATGTGTTAGAGCTCCTAAATAGCAAAGAAAACATCTTCAGTTCAGTTCTGGACAGTGCCTTGGAGATATTTTTGTTTGACAGTGAAGAGAAAGCTGCTCATGATTTCTGAAAATGAAAAATCTCCTCCCTCCACCCTTTTGCAATAAATAGACACAATGGACAGTATTTTCATCCCCATATTGTGTTTTCATTGAGGCCTTTGAACTATGGTGCTGGAGAAGACTCCTGCGAGTCCCCTGGACTGCAAGGCGATCAAACCGGTCAGTCCTAGAGGAGATCAACCCTGACTGCTCTTTAGAAGGCCAGATCCTGAAGTTGAAACTCAAGTACTTTGGCCACCTGATGAGAAGGAAGGACTCACTGGAGAAGAGCCTAATGCTAGGAAAGATAGAGGGCAATAGAAGAAGGGGACGACAGAGAATGAGGTGGCTGGATGGAGTCACTGAAGCAATAGGCGTGAGCTTAAATGGACTCCAGAAGATGGTAGAGGACAGGAAGGCCTGGAGGAACGTTGTCCATGGGGTCGCGATGGGTCAGACACAACTTCGCAACTAACAACAACAACAATTTGAATCCCTATATTGTAGTGTGCTTTAAGCTTATCCTTATTTCTTACATTTCCCAAAAACACTCTGCAGTAAGATGGCAATGTAGCTGTCTCTGAACTGTTTTCTCTGATTTTGTATCTCTTTGGCCAAGGGAATTAGTTCCTCCAATGCCCTCAGGTTACCACAGCCACACATGAAAAGTGTAATCTTTGAGGTGGGAGCCTTTTGAATGGTTTCTTGGATTTTCAAAGCACAATTATAATAATGCAAACCCTTTCTCAAATGTATGTGACATGAAAATCCCATGCATTTACAATGAAAGGGACAGTTAATACATAGCAATTATATATTTGTTTTCAAATAAACTGTCTTGTTACTATCAATGCTTTAAAACTTTTATACAGCACTTTTTGCAACTTGGTGCTTTCCAGATGTATGAGTTTATAATCCTCAGCATTACAATTGCCATAATTCTCCAAAGAGTAACACATCCTTGGAGAACAGGCTATTCTGGATGGAATGATGGGGATTTTAATCCAATTCATTAGGGAAGTCTTCCACAGAATTTTAAGGCTGCCTCTTTACTTTTCTAAAGTCCCCAGTACCAGGAATTCAGTTTAAGCAAAATAAAAAAATCTAATTCTTCTGCTTCCAGAGTCACAAGAGAATGAGGACAGCAAGGTAAATTTACTTTAGCTAACCATTTTGATTTCCTAGGTTTGAATGTAAGAAGTAAGTGGTAAGAAAATGCAAGGCATTTTAAATTATTTTTATGTATGCTTCAAAGCCTCTGTTGCTTTAGTAATGAGTTCTTTCATTTACTGCAGTGCTGGGAGGGGAAGTAGGTGAACTCAAGCTCTCTTGAGTTTACTATATAAGTTGGCAGCACACACCACACATTAATTCAGGAAGGAACGAAGGAAAGTAATAGAAGATTAGGATTTTCAGATATTTGAAGGCAAAGGAGGACATGGATAACTGGAAAGGAAGGACAAATAGGGAAAGCGGGATTAAAAGTGAAGGACCATTCAAGGTCCAGAAATATCAAATGGCTATAGAAGGTGACCAATCAGAATGAGAAGAGATATTAGAAGTTTGGACTCTTGAAGAGAAGAAAGGAAGGAAGGATATAGTAAGGAGGTGGATTCCTAGGAGGGATGAGGTGCATTCTAGAGGAGTAAGAGGCAACTCAGTTTAGAATTTATGTGTAAGAGAAAGGGGATGAAGACAGCCCCTTCCTAATAGTTCACAGAGTGTAGTATAGATGCAGATAGTAGAGTGCTGAATCTGGCAAAATTTTGTTTATAGGTGTGAAACAATGAAGAACTCAGCTTGGGAGAATCACTACGTATCATTTTTGTTTGAGGCCTGTTGAAAGAAGGAAAGAAGGAAAGAAGGAAAGAAGGAAAGAAGGAAAGAAGGAAAGAAGGAAAGAAAAAAGATAGATAAATAGATAGATAGATAGATAGATAGATAGATAGATAGATAGATAGATAGATAGATAGATAGATAGATAGATAGACAGATTGAAGTCACAGTAGAAAAATTAGGGTGTGTCACATGGACAGTCTGATCATCATGTGATTATTATGCACACCTTCCCATTTTGTACATATGTTGGGACATCACATACATGTCCAAAAGAAGCAGAACTTGTGGTATTGCTTTTGCTTGGTTTGGAGGATTTTCACAATCAGTGCAGGTATAAGCTGAATCCATCCTTTCCTCATTCTTTGCATTTCCATATTGTCCAGCATTTGTCAGGCTGTGTCCACCCATGTTTCTGTGTTATAACTTTACTGAAGAGGTGATCTGAGTTACTAGGCAGTCCATTCCAAGAACAATAGTCACAAGAACAATAGAATAAATGGTTTTTTAATGAAATTTATTAGGTCTTCATTAAACAGTTCGAAAATGCCTGAGTAACAGAAAAGCTGTAATTGGAAAATAATCTCTGGACATAACATGGAGACCATATTTATGTGTCTCATCTTGTTTAAGAAATTGCAACAAATTCAGCTGACTTCCTGAAGAGAACTAAAATCTCCCAAAACTATCTGAATATTATCGCAGACAATGCAACACTAGAAAGTACAGAACATTGTAGAACTTGAATGAAAGAAGGAAAAAAAAATGACAGTTTCAATTTCAGAGTCATGGACTTTCTAGATCTTCTTGTCTCCCAACTGATGAAAAATCCATAACGTTTAGCAGGTCATAGTTCTCCATAATTCTCTTGCATACAGTCTCAATTCTTTAGATCAGGAGTAAGCTTCCTATTCTGGCCTTGGACAACATTTCAATTTCATGACTTTGGCATCTTCCCCAAATTTCCATTATATCAAGAGAATTCAGAAATATCCACCAGAAATGATTTTAAATTTAATTTAAATTGACTTGAATTAGGACATGAATTCATAAACCTTATGTTTGATGTTAAAACATCTGCAATGGTTTCATAAAATAATATTCTGTATCTTTTTACCATAATCCTAAAAGAAAGAGCATGAGGTTTTGTAATACCAACAATAAACACTTTCCAAATATACTTCCAACTGTTCTTAACAAACAGATCCTATTGCTGGAAGCTCCTTGTTTAGCCTTTTCACCTATTTCCAACTTAACTTTTTTTTATTTTCATCAAAATTATTCTGTGTACTGTCTATTAAAATCAACCACTCCTTAACTCTCTTGACTGCACTATTTGCAACTGTCTTTTTCTTTCTATGCACATAATGCAGCATCTTTCTCTCATTTTTTGTAACTATCATTTTCTTAAATGAATGTTTTCTTCATCACAGTTGTGATATTATAATATGTTATCGAACTCCTTCATACTGTTTTTCCGTGTCTTGCAATCTAAGAAATTTATTACTCACAGAGAGGCCATCTAGAATGAGACAGTTTTCCTCCGGAAATACATCTGTCATATAGATAAACAGGCTTAACGTTAGAAAAATAAATTTAGAAACACATTTCACAAAGACAAACTTAGGGCATTGCATTTATAAGGATATTCCATATCCCATATTTTTTCTCTCAATTGGAACAATGAAACAGTTCTAAATTCTTGAATACACACATGGGAGTACCTTCAACAGGCAATAACAACAACAACAACAATAAAATTTGATAAATAAGTAAAATAAATAAAAAATGAATTTGACAAATTCACCTTCAGTCAACTGCAAAAGGTGCTTTATTCGGAACAGCTTATATTCTGCGGTGATACATGTAACACGTTCAGCATACAGATCTGCCTATCCTTGGTCCTTGGAAAGGACTTGATAAGTAGACAGAAATGTCAAATCCAGTCGTGAACATCTGGCAGACTGTATGACAAACCATGACAACAACAACAGCATAACAACAACCAGGGGGGAAATTAATCCAAATAATCTCTAAGTGCAAGAAAGGTAGCAGGTTTAGCTCTATAATCAGCAATAAAAACAGCTGCCAGAGAACCAGATGCAAAGGCAGAAAAAAGCCTGCTTCTCCACTTGGCTCAGGACATATATAACTGTCACTGGCAATGGAAAAAAATCATAATGTGGTTAAGTATAACCACAGAATAAAGAAACCAATTACTTGGAAGTGAGGGACATTTTAAAAATAAGTTATTTTTCTTTTTTATTAGGCACAGCTGAACCAAAGGAAAAAAGAGAAAATGTTTGTTCCATAGAAAAACACTTTGCTCCTATAATAACTGGTATTGTGAGGGTTCATGTGAAAGTTGTTTGTCACACTACTGTATCTAATAACATACTTTCAAGTCTCGGTATTCAGACTGGTATCCCTTTGTGTGAGGGGCTGTCCTGTTATTGGTTGATCATTGGTTGATTGATTGATTGGATGGTTGATTGATTTACTAATTTTAGTTTTATATGCCACACTTCATATGGTTTCATGGCAGGGTACAATCAAAAAACAAAATAAGTGTAACAGTAAAATTGAATAAGAGAGAAATAATTCTTAATACTGTCAAAACCTTTTATAAAATTTAACCAGAAATGATAGTATTTCTAGGCGTACCAATAATGTATCTTAAATATATGTTCTTTTGAATATTTATTTAATTTTACTAGGCTTAAAGGCCACTTCAGCTGCAAACAACGTGAAGTAGTGTGTGTCTTAACCTCCATAAATTGGCTTAATAACAATGCAATTAAAAACAAATCTACCTCTCCCACTGGGAATATTATTTCATTATTTAAATCATTATTATTCAACATTACATTAATAAGTTCAGTCAAGCTAAAAGGTTTTTAAGGTTTTCTAAGGGTCACAGGGATGGAGTGTCCAGATTTTTGGTGGGAGGTTGTTCCACAGAAAGGATGCCAAGGTGTTCTTGCTCTTCCCAGGACCTTGTATGGGGAAGGAAATTTCTCCAACTATCATTCAGCATCAGTGATTAGCATGGGGGAAGGTTGCTGAGTGTCTGAGGACACCTGCTTGAACACCTAGTAAAGTTGTTATCAGAGAGAAGCAAAAATAGCTTCTATTGTTGACCATTTTCATTGTGTTTGAACTGACACATTTCTGGCCACAGATTCTGGCTACAGAAAATTAAAACATTGAGTCATTCAACTACCCAGACTGAATCTTAATTTGCACTGAGCACGTCCAACCATTTGGACTGCACATGCACCAATCCTGGCTCATTGAGCATCTTGCATGCAATGTCCCTTGCTCTAGAAAAGCATCAGAATAAAAAATGAGGCATTTTCCTAGATTAAACTTTGTCCACTTCATTCTTTAAGCCAAAGAATCCAAACAAATACTTCCTGCTGCACCAAATATTTTCTATTTATAGTTTTGTAGCGGAGAGTAAAACCACACTCGATGTGTTTTTTCCCCAGAAGTCAAAACAAAAAATTGTTTCTGTTTCTCGAATTCCATATCCGCTGAAATAAATCAATTGGCAATCCTAATGAGTGATTATTCTGGATTCATCTTAGCAATTTTGTAAAACATGATAGACCCAATTAGCATTCTAGGTAAATCTGGAATCTAACTCCTTTTCTGCCAAAGTGCAAAGTTTACTTTCTCTTCGTCCTCATATTTTATAGTACCTCCAGTGCCAAAGTTTTTTGTAACCATATGATTGACAAATACAGGTAGTCCTTGACTTACAACAGTTCATTTAGTGACCGTCCAAAGTTACTGAAAAAGTGAAAAAAGTGACTTATAACCGTTTTACACACAACCGTTGCAGCACCCCCATGGTCGCATGATCAAAATTCAGACGCTTGGCAACTGACTCATATTTATGACGGTTGCAGTGTCCCAGGGTCATGCCATCACCTTTTGTGACCTTCTGACAAGCAAAGTCAATGGAGAACCAGATTCACTTAGCAATTGTGTTACTGCAATGATTCACTTAGCAACTGGCAAGGAAGGTCATAAAATGGGGCAAAACTCATGTAATAACTATCTCACTTAGCAACATAGATTTTGGGCTACCTGTAATGAGCTTGTCACTGGATTTGTGTGTAGCAGCTGTAGTGAGGTGTATGGTTGCCCAATTATGGCTAGCGTGCAAACTGCAACATTTCTAGTCTTAGCTTTAACCCATCTTGATCGTTGTAGTGTGCTTTATGTGAAACTCTCTTTGAAAAACTTCCAGAAACTCAATTGGTAGGAAAGCTTCAGCTTAGGCTGCTGACTGATGGATCATATGATACCTGTACCGGCTGTCACTTGCCTACTAGGTACAAGTTAAGTTGACTTTTGAAGTTCTAAATGACATGGAGTCTATTTATCTGCTGGACCACCTCTTCTCCTATGGACATATCTGGTTACTTAGATCAATGGGAAAAGCCCTTAAGGAAATGACTGTCTGACTATAGAGGCTCAACAAGCTGGTATGAAGGAACAGGCCTTCTTCTGCTTAACCCCCAGGATGTGAGATGTGCTCTTTAAGGAGAAGCATTTGGCTGTCTCCTCCAGTATTTAGAAAGGTGTCACAAACACTATTCTTTTGCAATTTACTTTAATGATTGATTTTACTATTAATTGCATCAAGTTATTGCTATGTTTTATCCTCTGTATTTTTTTAAATTTTATTTTTATAATTCCCTTGAATATTAGAATCAAGAGAAAGGTGGGACATATATTAAATAGCACAATCAATCCATCAACCAAAACTTGGCAACGTGGGTAGTTACAGTACTCACACTATCTACTGAAATCTAAGGCTTGTTGAGTTCAAAAGTGCATAGTGCTAGCTAAGGCTGTGTAAAATCGGAAAACTAGAGAAAATAAGAAAGTTTTCAGCCTCTAGCTTTGGAGCTATTGTATTATATTGCTTTGTTTTGCCTGTTTATGAGATTACACTGTGAGCCTGACTATACTTAGGAAAGACATGATTATCTATTTTTGACCTTGGTTTTGGCTTTTTGAGGCCAAGAAAATGACTTTCCCATATTATTTGTGGATTTATGGGCGATTGAAGTAGATGTACACAGGAAGCTGTGTGGCACAAAGTTTCATTTGGAAAGATTAGGTGGATTGACTGTCCTTTTTGGTATGGAATCTGACACTATATCGGTGGTTTAGAAGGAATTCAGACTCTAGCCAGGTTTGAGATATAGTGTACATTTTTCTCTGTTGTGCAATAGCTTAGTGGCTAAGCAGATCCTTTGTCCCAGGGATCATTTTCAATTCTTGGAAAAATGAAGAATTGAAAAAAAATACTGCCCACATCCTTGAAGATCTGCTACCTGTTGTGGGAAGTCAGCCCCCCAGAGAAGAAAATATTAAAAGGGCAGGAAAATATATTTCCTCAAAGGATCTTAAAGAGGCAGAAAAGCATGCCCAGTTTTTCTTAATAGCCCCAGGTCTCCCTCCCCCAAGCAGAAACCAGCTCTGTAGAAATGCAGATGGAGGCCCCAGCTAGAAGATCAAGAAGACAAAGAAACCTAAAATCTACATACCCCACCCAAACTCTAAGACAGGACATAATAGAATTAACACACAGATACCAAAGGGCACACTCAGATTCAGGTCAAAGTTCATGCCACAGGAACAACTCCACAAACAAAAGGCTCCAGAGGGTATAAAAACCCACTTCCTGCATGTGTTTGCTCTCTTTTCTGCCAGAGCCATCTTTCTGTCTGGCTCTCCTCTTCAATAAACTGCAACCTTCTTTCTAAAGCAGTCGCCATGTTGTTTATTCCTGGCTTGAACTGAACCATGATGAAGACTTTTCTTCCAACACTGTCACTGTGAAGAATACTAGGTCAGAAGGACCAAAGGCCTCTCCAACCATTTTAGAAGTGGCAGCTTCTAAATTTTCTTTCATTTGGAAACTGAAGTGATGCTAGAGTCTACTCCTATGAGAGAGGCTTTTCAGTCGCAACATGGATTTCTTCATTTACTTCAAAAGGCAACTGTATTGCAGTTGGACACTTTTGTGTTTATTCTGCTTAGAAGAAGACCTAGACTTCTGTCTCTAAATCTTGCTCTGAATAAATCAGTTTTATCTTTAGGAATATCTTCTTTCTGTTTGAGGCCTCTACCCTTTGAGACCTCTACTAGAGCAGCCTCTGTCTAGTCTAATGTGCAGCAATTAGCAAGTGATAATATCTGCCTCTGACACTCACACTTAAGACCTGCAAATTGAACCACTTCAAGATACAGAAGGAATCAAGTTTTTTTTAAAAAGGGGCTTTTAAAACTGCAACTCTTTCAGCAAAAGGTAGCTCAGGGTGGGAATTTAACTGTATAGAAAGAGCTGATTAACAATGACATGCAAAACTCAATAAAGTTGATTGTAAACCCATTAAGCACAAACACACAGAGAGAGCTGAAAGTTTGTGGGATCACCAACAAAATTTAAACACAAAAGAATCTAAACAAACAAAAATAAAAAGCAGGCAACACCAGAAGCTATGGGTTAAAAGTACAAGGAAGTTCAAGTTTGATGTCAGGAAGATTTTACTTCTTGTATGAGCTGTCAGCCGGTGGAACAGGCTGCCACATGAAGTGATGACTTTTCCTTTGCTGGAGATGTTCAAACCAAAGTGAACATTTATCCATCAGGGATGCTGTAGTGGATCTTAACTAAGAAGGTGGCCTCTAAGTTCCTTTCCAATTCTATGATTCATTGGCTCCAAGTTCATTTTATAACTAGTTGTTTTGAAAGAGGAAATTTTAAAATGAGTAATTATTATTCTCAAGCCCAATGAAGGAAGATCCCCATTTCAAACACCAGTGATCCCCTGAATCTCCTATTTGGAGAACTGAAACTAAGCACAACACAAATGGTCTTTGGGAGAAAAGAGAATAACTCCAAAGGTATCCTAAAATAAAGTCATTTTTAAGAACTTTGAAGAAGAAATGTGCCAATTGGTTTCTTCCCTGTGCCAGAAATATTATATGCCTTTTTATTCAGGATGCCTCCCATCCCACCCCATCCTCCGGCAAAGTGTATCTACTGAAACAAGGGATGGGAACATTTTCTTCCATCTGTTTCTTTGAGTAATGTAAAACTTCATTCACACCTCTGTTTAGTAAAGCTTATTTCTGGAAAATATAGCTGCTTTAGGGTTTTGATCAATATTCATAGGCTTTGGGAAGAAGTTGCAATCTCAAAATATCTCATTGAATGTTTGAGGGCAAGCAAATAAAAGTTCTTGAGATCTTAATTCAAATACACATGCTACTTTCTTCTGTATGGTAGAATCCTGAAGATTATCTTTCCTTTTCTCCTCATCTGATTGTTGTTGCTAAAGCAATCTAAAGGTCTGGATGGGTGGATGGACCATTCCTCCCCTTATTTGAATGCTGATGGGTTGACTTACTTCTTCAGTCATTAATCTTCAGGCTATATTTAGCGGGCTTTTATCCAGAGCTGCATCTCTTAGCATGTAGCTATAGTTTCCTTTTTTCGTGTTTATCTTACTGTTGGCAAAACTGGTCTTTTTTGGGTGGTGGTGGTGGTTGTTTTGAACTTATTTCTTCAGTAACTTATCATCAGGCCATTATTTAGGGAGGTTTATTCAGAGCTGCCTTTCTTAGCACATAGCTATAGTTTCCCTTTTTTCATGTTTATTTTCATGTTTAACTTTTTGGCAAAACATTTTTTTTGTGGGGAGGGATTGTTTTGCCCTAGTGGGCCTTAAACTCTTGTTTCAAGGAAGATCACGTGTTCTTTCTGCAGTTTCCTACCAAGCCCCCCCCCCCCCGAGAAGGAAATATTAAAAAGGCAAAATATTATATTTCCTCAAAGGATCTTAAAAAGGCAGAAAAGCATGCCCAGTTTTTCTTAATAACCTCAAGTCTCCCTCCCCAAGCAGAAACCAGCTCTGTAGAAATGCAGATTTCATAATCCTTTCAGAAAGACTGGCACCAGGAAGTTTAGAGCTGATGGGATTAGAAAGACAAAGGTCCCTAGAATTAACAACCCCTCACCCAAAAAAAATCCAACACAGGACATAGCCATCAGCCACATCCCCAGGGAAGCAGGAGATGACCTTTAGGACATAAAAGGATTAACCCACCACCATCAGAATACCAGAAAGGCACACTGAACCTCAGGTCAAAGTTCATGCCACAGGAACAACTCCAAACACAAAAGCCCAAGAAGGCATAAAAACCCACTACTCCCAGCAACATGTGGTCAGCTTTCCCAGAGCCATGCTTCTGTCTGGCTTTGCTCTTCAATAAACTACAACCTTCTTTCTAAAGCAGTCTCCATTTTGTTTATTCCCAGCTTGGACTGGACCCTGATGAAGACTTTTCTTTCAACAGTAGATACTGAGTGTAGGAGAAGAGGAGGCAGAGCTGTGGGGACGAGTTAAGCAAATCATAAACTCACAGTCATTACATTGCCATAAATGGTCCAAGTCCAATCCTTCTTGAATTCCGTTGACACTTATTTTGCAATTTAGTATTGAACTTTAGTTGACTAGATTCTTGTATATAGGCTTGAACAATAAATCTTCTGAACTGCAACTTAATGCATAATCCTGATCGTTTGTACCTGACACTAAAATTAAAATTGGCACTTAAGTATTAGAAAAAAGACAAACTAGCTTTTTATCCCTGCAGGCAGAGATGTTCATTCCTTAGGCAGCAGATATTTTCCTGTTTGAAGATCACAGATCACACAGTAGATAATAATACTAAGCTTGGAAATTTTGAAAAATTCAGGATGGGTAGAGCAAAGAAAATATATCTGCAAACATTTTGTTTACCTTTGGAAGAGGAGATTTTCACCATGCCTTTCAGTATCTGGTGATTGGGGAAAAAGAGAGAAAACTCCTATTAAGGAGTTAGGGAATGAGTACATCAGGCAAGCTTGGTGTGTTTTGTTTATGATGGAACTGAACAAAGCAATAGTGACTGCAGGTAAGTATAATCTGCCAGGTGGCTGTTCCCATACTGTACCTGCCTAGCAGGGATTATTGCCACGGTATTTCTATAACATTTCTACAATATGTATATGCCATTGTTAGCACTGGACCAGCTGACACTGTGTTGCCTTCCATGGGGAGAAGCTGATTAGACTGGATTAACTCATTACTGGAGAAGGCATAATATCTTCCACTGTATAAGATCTATGGTACTCACAGCTCTGTCTTCTAGTGGAGAGGAACAATTGTGTGTGTGTGTGTGTGGTGGGGGAAGCAGGGCTGAGAAATAGAATAATTCTAAGGGATTGCTACTGTGGCCCTGCAGTATCTATCTCTTTGAGGCAAATGCTTCCTTCACTGTGCCTAAAAGTGGGGCTGATCCTGATGTCATCATATAGTTTCAGCACTTTCTCTGCAAAATCTCAGCAGCTTCAGTGCATCCATTTTGTGTTTTCTACGTAGCTCTTCCTCAGCACTGCCACACTGCCCATGATGAATGGGTGTTCTATGATGTACGGTCATGGATACTGGGATATGTTGTTATTTTTTCTGGATTTTGTGTTTTTGGATGACTGTTTCTTACCCAGCAGGGCTTGGCTGAACAGGGATAGCATACATGAAGTGTGCTTGATGGAGAATAGGAGGACTTGTCTGCTACTTATTTACTAAGTTAAGAAAAACATTAAGCTAACGCCTAGCCAAAATTAAGCACTTCCAAGGAACAAGGAAGGAAGGAGAAATTATGTGTTTAATCTTGGATTTTAAAAAAAAATTATTGAATTTATATGCCACTCATATGGATGGTGAGTATGGAAAAGAGACACTTCCTCCATTTTCATGTCCTCATCAGATTCTTCTCTGCTTTTCCACATAGTGGAGTGAGTAGGATTCCTTATGACAGCTCTAAAGCTGGTATACTTTCCAAGGATGGACTGACGGATAAGGACCATTCATTCAAGCCTACTCCTGATCTGCCTCAACTTCCCACCTTTTTGCTGTCTTCAGCACGGTCAAAAGTTTCAGCCATTTTCAGCCATTTTCCTGGAATCTCCTAAAGTTCTCTGAAGAGGAGCAATCTCTCAAGACTTAAAGTGGAAGAGTTACTCTCTTTTGTGGCCTTTGTAGGAGCCATAAGATTGGAGCCCTAGGGTGATTTATAAGTAATTGTTAAAACAATCTGGTATGAAAGATTTAGTTTACTGAGTTGTCCAGATGTAGGTTATGCTAAGTGTAAGATAGTACTTGGCAATGAATAATGGTGCCTCAGTCTTTGACATGTTGTCTTTGAGACATTAGAGAAAGCCTTCTCAGACTAGAGAAGATGAATGAGAAATAGTTCTGCCTTGCTTTTCCATCTGTCAACTTATGTGTGCAATGTTATTTTGCCATTACAGAAGAAAAATATACCGGCTTGCAGAAGACAAATCACACTGGGACCAAAGACATTATAAGTTCAATGGACAAAGTTTATAATTATAATCTTTAAAAGTAGTGTCACTGCTCACTTCCTGTGCAGCTGTTTTCCATATTATTTGTCTTCCATGTTGAAGAAAATTCATGAGTGATTCTCAAAAAATCTCCAGACAAGCTTGAACTTCATTTTTCAAAATAACATCATGAAAAGAACAGCACGTTCCTGTTGGCTAGTTAACATTTCTCCATGATTTCATATTACATAGGAATAATGAAAAATATAACTCCTCTTAGCAACTACAGTTTTTAATGGTTTAATTTATGAGAGATGGGGAATGACACTTTCTGCTTTTCTTTTTTAATTCTTCCAGCACAAATGAGAATAAAAATATGGTTTAAACATTAATGAGGGAAATACTAATTTGTTTTTGTGTGCTAACAGTTTTTGATATTATATCCCACTTTTTATTCATCTCAGCCAGTGCTATTTTGAAGATAATAATCTACATCAATTCTTGGGTACATAATGGCTAGATTTTAAATGCATTTATAGAGCAATGCCACTAGAAAGTTAACATATTTGTTTTAATGTGCTGGAAGCAGTTTTAAATTATATATTTCATTAGAAATAGCATCAGATATTTATGTAAATGAGAAAGAGATAGGTCATTGCTTTTTATCAAACTCCCCAACCTTTTTGATCCATTTACAGATTTGAAACCAGAGAGCTTGCTAATTCTTCTATAATTCCCATGGGTGGGGAGGATTTTTCCATTTAGAAAATAACTGACATGATGGTCACACGGATCAACAAAGCAAAATGGATGGATCTGGGAGGCCAAAGAGCACCAAGGCCAGAGGGTTACAGATTGTACTTGAATTTTGTTCATTCAAAGCCTCTAATTTATTGATCTTGCTTTCCTTTGAAAGAAATGTACCATTTTCATAATTAAAAATTAAGATAAAAATTAAATTTTAAAAATTGAAACATGGGAACTTATTAAAGCCTAAATAAAAATGATCTGAAGTCAGCTGCAACAGCAAATTTGGCTAATAACTACTTCTAGTTTCCTAACATTCAATAAAAAGGGAGTAAATCAGTGTTTTCTAGGGAAGATATTCCAAAACAATGAAAAAATATCTAGCTTGCAATTTTGATTCATGGGCTTCACTGAAACTTTTGCATGTATGAATGGTTGGGTTGTGATGAATCATAATGTGGCCTGTCTAGTTTTAGCCTAAATGAATGTGAGAATCCAGTCACTGATGAAGCATCCCCTTATTACAGCAGGATAACTGAGAAGGCTCACCTTATTTCAGGGTTCATTAGGAATAAAAGTGACATGGGGAAAAAAAAATCACATCTTGCATTGCTTGTATAGAAACAAGCTCTGTTTAACTTCTGCTAGGAGAGAAGTTTTTGTATCCAAGAAGAACTGTGAAAGAAAGGGAAATTTGTGGTTAGATACTAAGAAGGAAAAAAGGAAATAAAAATCTCAAAAATGTGTATTGAGCTACAACCGGCTTGTAATTGCTTCTTTGAGAAACTGTTTTCTGGATATTATATATTTTATCTATCTATCTATCTATCTATCTATCTATCTATCTATCTATCTATCTATCTATCTATCTATCTATCTATCTATCTATCTATCTATCTATCTATCTATCCTATCTATCTATCTCTATCTATCTATCTATCTATCTATCGATCCATCTATCTATCTATCTATCTATCTATCTATCTATCTATCATCTATCTATCTATCTATCTATCTATCTATCTATCTATCTATCTATCTATCTATCTATCTATCTATCTATCTATCTATCTATCTATCTATCTATCTATCTATCTATCTATCTATCTATCTATCTATCTATCTATCTATCTATCTATCTATCTATCTATCTATCTATCTATCTAGCCCTTGGTCAGTCATCTTTTATACCATAACTATTGTATTACTGTATAACTACCAATAACTGGGTGTTTCACAATAGTAACCAATAAAAAAATGTAAACATTTAAAACATGGTCCCACTTTGTACAAAAAAAATCAGATTTCTCACCATGGTATCTTAACATCATCAGACCAACTCTACATTTGTGGGGCTCAACTCCGATCCTTGTCTAATGCTCAGGGGAGACGGGGAGACAGTTCTTCATAGACTTCCAGAAAGATAAGAGGCTAAGAATCCTTTGGAACTTGGGGGTGGCAGTTATTGTATGGGGCAGATGGTACCCCATAGAATATGGGCCCCAATGGTACTTCTCCTAGGTCCTGATAGATGACATTAGAGAAAAAACATGGAGTGTGCCCATGTTTATGGTACTAAACAAGACAGATTTACTAAGAATGAAAATAAGAGCATGTAGGCTTTTTTTTTATGCTGAAGGTCATAGAGATTTATTTTGATAAACTTTCCATACGCTGTCTGCCAGCAATAGGTAAGAGGTACAATGAAGGAATGAGCGATCAGTATCACAAAGACTCCTCTCCCCATATTCAGGTACAGTAAAGAATAAATTCTCTACTATCTACACAATATACTATGCCTAATGTTTCTTGGTTCTATTGGGGGGGGGAAGGTTTACTTGGGGGAGGGCTCTGCCAACACAGCATATCCCCAAGAACAATTGAGTTACATTTCCTTGTTGATTCTTTTTGAAAGCTTCAGAAACTTTGTGTGTGGTGTGTGTGTGATTAGTTTTAAAGGTTATAATGCCCCATAGTGAGTTCTACCTCTCTGCTTACCCCTCCTTCTCTTTTTCTCTTCCACTCTCCATTTCTTTAAAGCATTGTGGCTAATGTTAAAGTTGCTAAGCAATTACATTCATCTCTTTGAAAATGTGCACTTAGGGAAAATCAATAGCAATCTAAATGGTTGCATATATACGGCAAAAGGAACCAGTCAATCCCTAATGAGAAGCATAGCATTGGTCTGTCCATTTCAGGCTCATTATACCTTGTACTTGTACTTATTCTCTGGAGGTTACAAAGGCTTTTCTTGAGCAGCGTGGATGGAACCTCTGGGCTATTATGCATTGAAGATGTCAACCATCATTCATTTCTGGCTCTCTGTAATAAGGCATTCAAAGATCCATTTTCTAACTAACAATTTGCAACTATCCCCTGATGGACACAGATCCAACACTTTAGAAGCAACTAATGTTTGAATTTAGAAACTTCTTTCCATATACTTAAGTAACTAGATCCAGTTATGCCAGTCGAAAATGCTGACCTATCTCATCAATTAAGAAGATATGAAAAAAATATTTTCCATTCAGAATTCATGTGTGCAGGTAGGTTCCAATCTGTTCCAAATATATGTGCATATACATTTTTAAGGATAGGAGCCAGAAATTGTATCCTTTGTAATTGGTGCAAAACCGAGCTATCTCTTATAAGTTCTGAAGCCGCTAAACTCACAGCTATGTAAGGTGGAGTAGAGCATTTCAGCTTGAGCCAGGGACCCCCCACCCACCCTAGAACTTCAGAAATAACACCCTATAAACCATATCCCTTTGGGAGTAATCTTTTCCAAATTCTCTAGAACCTGTTCAGGCAAGGAACAGATAGAGACTGAAGAGGCAATAATAATGTGCTAGACTCCAAGTCAAAGAGCGACCAAATTATCCCAAAAGTGCTTTTTCAGGAGGCAACTGGGCTTTCTTATTTTTCTTCTCATCCAAGAAGCTTCTTCATCTCTGACTGGATGGTGAGGAAAGGAAGGATTTATATTCCTTGCAGACAGCTGGTCATTTGCATTCTTTTAGAGAGTCATTGAGGCCATTTGGAGGTTTATCTGCATCCTGAGGATCACCTGAGTAGTGCAAATGTGTGTGGAGCCTTCTTGGCTGCAGGATGTTTTCTGCCCTGTGTCCCTTCACTGTTGAAGACAGGCGCAGCCTGTTGGGGATAAGTCCGTTGTCTGCATCTCAAACTGAAGCGCAAATGGTTCCTGTAGTCTGCTATGTTTTCTGGAAATCCGTTCATACTCCCGCACCATTCGAAAGGTGTTCATCCCAAGTGCATAGCTAAATGTCTATGGAGATTCATCCAGAATCCAAAGGGACAACCATGACCTAGGTGACTGAGAATTTCCATAGATAGGGACCAAATTAGATCCCTCAAGTCTTCTCGAAGAAAGAGATAAAAAGTCTTAGCTGAATTGAAGCCACAGGAACAAAAAGTTTGGGATAAATTGATTAATTTAGTTTTGACAATCTGAAGTGTGTGTATCTCATCATAGTGGACAGTAAGCCATGACTTGGGGTTAGTATCAACCCAGTGATGTGGTTTTCTTCATAAATTATGGCTTAGTACAATGAGTTAACAGATTTGATGAAGATGAAAAATCCTTACTTTGTGTAGATTCTGGCCTCATTTTGAATCAAATGGAGCCTCTTGACTTTTACAATATGCCATTTTCTTGAAAGCTTGATTAGTTTGCGGGTTTGCTTCATCTCACCTTGTTCAGGAGAGCCCCTCTGGAAATGCTTTTCAAAGGATATAATAATTTGATCTTCCTGAATGTAGGCAATCTGGTACTAAGTGAGGCATTTAGGGGCTTCTTAAAATAACAGTTCATATGAAATTTCAGAATACCTTAGGGGGAAACAAATTGTTCTGTGATTAGTTTCAAAGGCTATTTGCATTTCTGTAGAAATTATATATGGCCGAGGTTAATAATTCCTTACATATATCTAGAATAGTTGATTATTTCAGACCTTGTATGTGGCTGATTTAAATATTGGAGTCATTAGCTATTAGCCATTAGCTATTAACTAGGGCCATGCTGCAATGTACATTACACTGCTATGGATCCATTTTACTCTGGATAAAGTATTTCTGGACATAAGACACAAATAGTGGTTATTCCCTGCAAAACACAATATGATGCATATTAATTTAGAAGTAAAATCTCATTGGTGTTTACTCATAGGTAAATTTCTGTAAAGTTGTACATTTTAGCCTGATTGAATATGTTGCAATTAAGTGTTGCAAAACAATAGGTACAGAATCACCACCACCAGTTCTATCACTTTTCTCTACCTTTCATGGAAGTTCTTTGGTTATTGTCTCATGCTCTTAAAGGACATTCAAGATATTTTTCCATTCTATGTAGTTCCTCTCAACTACTTATGGTTCCTACATTGCAAACATCCTGCTGTTAAGAGATATTCTGGAGATGTAAGTGAAACTTTGTCTTTTGAAAATCAATCAGTCTGGGAATATCTTCCCATATTCACCTAATACATAGTTTTCCAGAAAATATCCTTATATTTAAAACTGATTTGTGTTCAGTTCCTCACTGTATGTTCTTTAACTTTGCTTTTTATTTTCCTGGATCTTCAGTCTAATTCACTTCACTGAAGTCAATGGAACTCAGTTCTCAATAGAAGCCTACACTTACACTGTGATTTTTGTATTTTAAAAATTTATGTTGGTTTCACTGATTAGTAAATTTTGTTTTACAGTTTTATAGCAGTAGTGAGCTGAATTTTTTTTAAATGAAAAGGTGGAACGCATTTTTGTAAATAATATGAAAGTTATGTTTGGTGTCAGTTTCAGAGGCATATTATGAGAAAAGTAATTTTTTTCCAAAGTCTATTTCTGCTTTCTTCAATCTTTGTATTTCATGGAAAATGAGATTTTTCCAAACCTAAGAAACCTGCTTTCCTCTCCGTCATGTAGCAAAGCTAGGGTGATTAATGTATGGATTTATGTCAAAATGTAAAGTACATGTGTACATAAATCAACATTAGCTAATGAGAGAGAGAGAGAGAGAGAGAGAGAGAGAGAGAGAGAGAGAGAGAGAGAGAGAGAGAGAGAGAGACCCATTTTCACTGCAGGGACAATACGATTAATCATGCTAGCATATGTAGACTGTTTAGAGTGTCAGAAGTAATGCATTACTTCTTTGAAGTGTCATGGCATATGTTCTATTTATGTCTTCCACTATGATGATTATGCTTTTTCAACTACATTTAAGTCAGTTGTGAAGTTAAGATGTTCAGGATAACCCAGGCTAATAGAAGGAAAGGAAGGAAGAAGTATAAGGACATCAAACATGCATAACTGGTGCATCCAGAATAAACTGAATAACAACTAAGGAATGTTTTGACAGGAAACAGAAGAGAAATGACAGCAAATTACTAATCCAAGTAATTTGTTCAGGCAGAAAGAAGCGGGAGAAAGAAGATGCTTTCTACACAGAAGTTAATATCTGTGTACACTTTACACAACTTACTTTTTTCTGGGTCTTGAAGCTATTAAATATCCTCTTATGGCTTAACTGCATTGAAACTAATGCAGTGCAGATTTTCATGGCTCAACTTTTTTTCATTTAATGTGGAAGGAACCATTTTTAAATTTCTGCCTCATAATGTCTTTTTAGCTCCTTTAAAATCCTTTTCTCAAATAGCCCATGGCTTTTTAGAGGAGCAGAATGAGAAAAACCTATTAATCTATCTAGATGTCAATGCTGTTAATATGGGATATTATTGCATTGACAAGATATGCAGAACTGTTTGGTATTTTTGGAGTTAAATCAGATGACAAGACAGAGGGAGGAGAATTGTGAAGAAAGCGGGAGATTGGGAAGGGAAGTGAATCTTTGGCCTCCAGCCTAATTGGAAGACGTAAATCATGACAATAAAGTAAGGGAGGAGTTAGCAAGATAAGACAGACGCCAGCCAGAGAAATCCAGATTCTGGCATCCGCTTTGTAATGTACCGAAGGGTTGTATCAAAACTCCTGGCAAGGAATGCAAAATAAAGAAACTAAAACAGAGAATAATGTCTCCGTTTTCAAGGATTGTATCCTCCTTCGGACCACAACATCAGGTGCAATTATTATAGATGCTAATATCTTTATGAAAGGTGACAGTCATATAAATCTACAAACTTTTTGAGTCCATTTTGAAAATGTCAGCATTTATTTGTTCACATTCTTGCATGCTGGATATTCAACACTCTGTGTTGATAGTGATACATTGCAACATTTATTTGATTTCTTGCATTGGTCATAAAGCTTGGTTGGCCTTGCTAACAAAAGCTAATTGGCATAAAACATATCGATCAGCAATGTCTTAATGTGAGAATCTTCGGTTCCTGTCCTGTAGACATCAACCTTGCCAGTAATTTACTAAATAGGTCATGCTTAAGGTTTCTGTCTAACTTATTTAGAGTGTCACCAGATTGGCCTCTTAATATAAAATCTGTTGACCTTCTAGATAATATTGTTCCTTTTTTCTCTTGCGTCATTCTATGCTGAAAAGAATTCAGTTTTTTCTCAAAATAATACTCCATTTGTGGCATTATAACAAAATTTACAATATCCTTCTTGGGGGGGGGGTGTAGTTCTATCATTTTCAACAAATTAGTTCTCTCACACTACAAAGGTGGTGTTTCTCCTGCTTGTTTGGGTTGAGTAACACTTCACTGGGTTTTGAAAGTCATTCATTCATTCATTCATTCATTCATTCATTCTCTTCTTCTCTTCCACACAGAAAGGTCCCGTTCAGTTGGTCCTAATGTCTCCCTTCATAGCCTTGTTAGGACCTAAATGGCTTCTGAGCTGTTTATGCAGAAAGAACCTTAGATCACAAACCAAGAGGCAATGGCAGAGAGGGCATGCTTCAGGTCCTCTCAGGTAGGGAACTATACTTGGTGGGTCCCAGGAGGCAGGCCTTCTTTACTGTGGCACCCACCTTTTGGGACATTCTCTCACCTGAAGTGAGGTTAGTTCCATCCCTATTAATGTTCTGAAAGTCCCTTAAAACCTGGCTATGTCATCAGGCCTGAGAGTCCCAGGAGGACTGGTGATAACTTGAGGTTATCAGCACCATTGCTGTGGTTAATATTCAGTCTTTCTTGTGCCTTGAGTTTTTTAAAAAAATATTTTTATAATGATTTTTTTACAGATTTATTGTTTTATTCCTTGTTGTATATTTCCCAGGGTCACTTTTTATGCGATAGACAGCTATATGGGAACAGAGCAGCATCTTATGTGCTGTATTAACTCTTTTTGTACTAAGATATTTCTGAAAACTTCTGTTTATGAATGGGGGACAGAATATTCTCGTGTCTTTTTCACGTAGGAAATTTGTCATATAACAAACTATAAAATATAGAAAAGAAAGCAAGAAGATAAAAATCTCAGTCTCAAATAAAAATATTTAACAAATTTGTATATTGGATGCATAAGTACCATCTATGAAATTGTTTCCTTTCCTTCTACACAATAGAAGATGGATCACCTTCTATCTTACTTTCCATTTCTATGTTGCTACTGCTATGTATATTAAAAGGGATTAAAACCAGAACAATGAAAGGCTACTCTCCTTGGGATATGCTAATTATCCATTGTACTAATTCCAGTGGTTCTGGACACTTCTGTCCTTTTTAATAGGTATAGATAATGCAAATTATTATCTGTCATTTATGTTCCTTACTTCCCTGTTTTTGTATTCCTTTAATCCCATTTTTAATCAATTAATTGCTTCAATGTTTGCTTATATTTAATAAAAAATTAAGCTTTTTTTTTTTTTTTTTGCTAGCAGTGATCTTTTGCTCTGATGTGAATACAGAGGTAGAGGACAGAGGGAATGGCCTTGAGAGACAGGAGAAAAGCTGCAACCAAAGCAACAGTTAGATAAAAGGGCAAGAATTTAACATGACTCAGACATCTCTCTAGCTCACATAAAGAGGCAGGGTAAAAGTACATTCAGATTTGCAAGAGTTTGTTACTATAACTTTATAATAAAAGTCACATTGTTTCCTAGTCTGGTTCACCTTGAAGTTTTGATAATAGGGTGCTGGGTTTCGCACTAGGTACAAACTAAACTGGAAACAAATTAAAAGGAAAGAAAAAGATCAAACACTTCTTCACCAACAATCAACACTCAGATGAGCAGAGATTAACAACAAGATTAACATTAGATAAACAATCAAGAAGTAAACAATACCCCAAATCAAGGAAGTACCAGCTCAGACAAATAAACAAACAAACACTAAACAACAGTCTAAGAACCACCAAGAACCCATTCACCAACACTGACAGGGCAAACCACTAGTATATAAAAAGAGAGAAAACATCACTCCTTCTACTACTGAAGATGTTACTTTGTTTGGTAATGAAATGTCTGCAAGAAAATAACCAACTCCAATGAGTATCAAAGTTCCCACAAAGGTTATAGGCTCAGAAGAGAATCAAGACTAAACACTGATCAAACCACAGTATCCCTAAAGCACCCCAAACACAAAAACATCTGGATTTATTTCCAGGCACTAGGTTAAATAAGTAATTGAACTCAGAGCCCACACATTGTGAAAATGGCAGTGACATTGGGATTGGAAAATCTCATGCTTTAAGATGGAAAATAGTATCTGAAACACGAAGATGAAGGAATTATTTGAAAAGCTGTCCATCTCCAATGTTTGGGAGAACATTTGTCCAGCTGGGATGTCTTGGATGAAAAAGTATAGATTATTTAATTCTGAAATAATTTTGAGGTTAAACTCAAGAATCTATAAATTGATTCAAAACAGTACCTCAGGGAAGGAGATCTGAGATGTACTAAGACAGACATATGCATAATCAGGAATGAGCAATAATATTTTAATGTTCAGAAAGCTAATAAATCTGAAATGAACACAGAATGGAAGTTTTATGGGACTAAATAGAGAAGCCCAAGTATTTATTTATTTAGAAGACACAAAAACAAAACTATATGAAATTTTTTGATAATTTCATCCAGGAGCTGTTGTTAAGATCAATATAAGAAAACTATAAATATATAGTAAACAATCAAACTTCATAATGAAATTTCCCTTGAGAATGCAACTGCCAGATCAGAGGCATTTTAAACATAAAATTGAAGGGGATCCTTTAAAAAGGAGAAATGTAGTCTGTTATTACTGTAATAGAATGGGAAATATTAAATGAGAATGAAGATACAGTATACAGTATCTCTATACAGTAGAGAGAGTTAATGAAATTAAATAACCTAAAAGAAAAGTCAAGCTTGTGCAGAAAAAAATGAAATGTTTGAACATGATCCTGAAAGGAAAACCCAGTTTTTGCTGAATAGTGGCATGTTGAGTCAAAGTATTGGATGGACTTATAAGCCAGGTAAGCAGAATCTTACCAAGGAATAGTTAATTTAGCAGAGGGAATATTGGTAGATGCGTGCAGAAAGAGCAGTATTAAGATGGAATGACAGCTAAACCATCATGAAATTAGGAGTACTTTGTATTTTAAGAGGCAGACTATGTACCTGAAATGGATGGAAATTACATAAAACTATATTATCTTAGGCAAAGTGAGTGTGAAGTTCTGTTTAAATTTATGCTATTACAACAGAAGTCATGTTGAAAGGAAAACACAATGAAGCTTATCTACTGGATTTTATGCAACCTAAAGCAAATGGGGCAGAAGGATGCATGAATAATAATAAAAATAAAAGTTGACATGAGTCTCTTATTAAGAAAATAATGGATAAAGACTTAGCAATTGGATTGAAAGTTTGTCCTCACTAGGGACAAACATTCCTTGCAAAGGACAAAGTAAAGAGAATCAAAATTTGACTATTGTTTTAGGGCAAAAGAAAAATAATCTGGGCTTCAATTCAAACAAGTCAGCTAAATGTTGGAATTTATTTTTCATTTTTGTGATCCCATGCCAATCAAAATGAAGCAAGGGAAAGCTACTTTATAATGTTCATGTAAAATATATCTGCTCTTATCTCTTCACTAAAAAGAGTGATGTGTTTGAAAAATCAAATTGTTATGTGCTGATCTAGAAAAGAAGTTCACAGAAAAATAATCATAAAGTCATATAAAAATAATCATAAAGTCTGATAACAGGGAAAAAGAGAGCAACTGGAAATTAGGAAAATATTTGAATAATAAAAGCAAAACATGAAAAAAAAACATGAAAAGGCATTAACACAAGAGGAATGGACAGGAATAAAAAAAAATAGGCAGATACTGAAAATAAACTATGAAATTAATATAATAAATTAACAACTGCCTGTACTAAATCTCTCTTCTGCTGTTTCATATACAAAATGGTTAGAGTCAAAGGAAATTAATTAGCTAATTAAGATAATATTGTTTCCAGTAGGTCTGCAATGTTCTGTGTATTTTTGATTAAGACATATTGAAAATGTAGATTATGGATATTAAGTTCTCTGCTCTTTTTATCTTTTGCCTCTTGTTCATTTCTCTTCTTTCCTGCTTTTTGCCTGCCTTTTCTCCTGTCTTTGCCAGTTAATGTTTTGATGTTGTTTGATATAAAACATCAAGCTATTGTATATTTGCTGACTGAATTGAGTGTGGTCTCTGTGCTTGCTCTGATCTGGATGTAGGGACTATGCTGAGTGTAAATTAAACTGGAAATTACAATAATTTTCCAAAACTATTGGGAAATAGCAGGAACAGAGAGAACAAATATTTGCTAGAGTTTATTTGAACACTCTGAGCCAACACAGTTCAATCTGTCTCTGTCTCTGTCCCTATCCCTACCTCTACTTCTACCTCTATCTCTTTATCTTTCTATCTCTATCATCTCTCTCTCTCTCTCTCTCTCTCTTTCTCTATCATCTCTCTCTCTCTCTCTCTCTGTATATCTCTGTGTATATACACATCTATAACAATAGTTCAACATTCAAAATATCTAATGAGAAGTAACTCATATTCAACATAATATTGCAGGATGGAAATAAATTTAGAGAAGATGATCTTATCAATTAGCAACAAAAGACAGGGTTGTTATATGAGCAATTATTTTACTAGAGTCATATTAAACAGAGATCTGCATAAAGGTAGATGACCATCATTAGTCAGTCACTGCTGTTGACACAGAGCTCACTATAATTGGCTGTCTCCTTCAGAGAATTAATGCACCCAATTAAGAGAGAAACTGCATCTAGTTCTTTAAGTGAGATGAAATATATATATTTCTTTTCTAGGTTAATAAAGGATTCCACTATTGCTCTATCGGAAACTCTTAATGTATTTAATATAAGCTGGCCGAAATCTTTAGGTTTAATTAAGCACGCAACTATTTGTGTTCATATTATTTATCATATAGGAATAAAGGAATAGTCTGCAAAATAATTTCCCATTGGTTCCATTTTATAAGGAATTTATAACATGGGGGCTGCTTTGTGTTTTCTAAGCCATTGGCGCGATGGTTGTATCAGGCCTGGGGTATTGCAGAGCAAATTATTTTAAGATATTGGAAAAATTATGAGGTTCTTGATATTAAGAATTGGCTTTCAGGGATGGATATCTTACCGATTTTTGAAAAGGCAATTTTATCTACTCATCAAAACATGACTCTATATTTTCCTGTAGCATAGGTTTTATTGTAGTTTGTAACATTAAACAACTGTTGTTTATTATTTTTTCCATTCTATAGTTTCAGAAATGTCTGCGGTATTGGTTAAAATGTGACATATGGCATATTCTACCTTTCTATTCTTTTTTTTGGGGTTGGTTTTGTTTTGAGATTGTTCACTTATTTCATTGTTGGGTTGTTTGTTTGATTTTGGAATAGTAATTTTTCTCTTTATTTCTGTAAAACCTCTTAAGAAATAAATAACAATAAAAAATTTTAAAGGTATCAGAATACTTCTGCAGTAAATCTTTACTTCTCATGCCTTGCTGGTTCACATTTAAGGAGCATCGGCATGTTATCCTCACACAATTGTTCTCCTATGCCTTTTTATGGTAATATTTTCTCAACTGCAGAAATCTCTTACCCTGAAAAATAAATAAATAAACAATGCAATATCAGCATAATTGCCATCACTGAATTTTTCTGCCCTTTTTAAATAGATGTGGTTTTTATGCATGCAGTGACATATAGGATAGGTAGGTTCCACTCTTACAATTACCACTGCTTGATGCTTGGAAGGAATTTAGTCCTCAAGTTATCACTGTAATTAAGCCCTGCAATAATTATTGCAAGTCATGATGGTCATAAAGCAGTTCATCACATAACTGGACCTGATTTTATGATTTTTTTTGCTGTGGTCGTTAAGTGAATGCTGTAGTTGTTAGGCAAATGCTGCAGTCATTAAGCAAACGTCTGTTTCCAGCAAAACTTAAACTGCAGTCACATGACTACACAGCTCTGCAAAGGGTCACAAATATGGGCCAATTGCCAAGCCACCCAAAATGTGGTCACATGATCACAGGGTAGCAGATATCAAAACTTCAGAAGTAGCTTTTGGGTGGTGGTGGTCATAACTTTGATTGCTAAGTGACTGGTCGTAAGTCAAGTGCTACCTGTACTTGATTTCTATGAAATTATCTTAATATATAGTAGAATCTAGTGTCAATGTAATACTTGCACATTATTGCATTGTTTTACAGTAGTGCTTAAAGGAAGTTGTGACAGCATAAGTAAAAGTTGTAAATATTTTAAACATGCCCATGTGGTCTTTTGATTTGAGTCAAAATAGGTTTATTTATTAAAACTGCTAAATTGTCATGCAACAATCATAACTCTAGAACAACTTTTAGAACAATGATTGAAAACTAGTGTATGCAGGTAAATTGCCCACTAGTACTAGGGTGAATGCAACATATATGCATCATTGCCAGAAATAAAACTACCATTCTACAATTAAAAATGCTTAGGTTTAGAGAAATAGGTAATATATATGAGAAGAATTAAATAATGGGTAAGTTTTGGCCCTAGTCCATTACAGCCTTTAACTCTATGATGAGGGGAGACAATATGGTAATGGGTAAATTGTCAGATTGGGAATGGAGAGACTCAAGCTGAAATCCATCTTCAGATTGTACAAGTTTATTAGTTGATGATGCTAGGAGCTTTCTTGCAGTTCAATTGTCTTCACATGGTTGCTGGGGGATAAAATGAGGATATTTTATGCAATTACCTTGACTTCTTGCAAGAAACATGAGATGTAAACCCAATAAGTAAGCAAGGAAGTTAGTGAATTTTAGGCAGCTATCCTAATTTTCTCCTCTCCCTCCCCCCTCTTTATCTTTATTGAAAGAGCCATAGTGGCGCAGTGGTTAGAATGCAATATTGCAGGCAAATTCTGCCGAGTGCCAGCAGTTCGATCCTGACAAGCTCAAGGTTGATTCATCCTTCATCCTTCCGAAGTCGATAAAATGAGAACCCAGATTGTTGGGGACAATACGTTGACTCTGTAAACGGCTAAGAGAGGGCTGTTAATCACTCTGAAGCAGTATATAAGTCTAAGTGCTATTGCTATCTCTGCAAGACTTCAGTCTTTTCCCTGCAGTTTGCTGTGTGAGAGAAAGGCAACATAATGATAACAAAGAGTAATGAGAACAGAAATGAGTGTTTTAATTCAGTTTTGATTCTGGGCCCAACCATTCCTGCCTACGCATATGAGGAGGCCCCCAGCAGATGATCCTTGAAGGAATGCAGCCTAAAATATATTTTCCAAAATTCCTTTAAAGAAAACAAAATGTGCTCTTGGGTATTTGACATTATCAGTTGCATTTGTGCAAATCACATTTTGGAGAGAACATAAATTAGACACCACAGGGAATTTTTACAGCTTTGAGAGACCCTGGGGAAGAATATTTATGAATTAGGGAATGCTCCCTGATCACTTTTTTTCTCACAGTATTTGCTGTCAATGTAGTAGCAGAGAATGTGGGAAAATCCCAAATACTGAAATACCTCTTGGAATAATGTTTGCACAGAATAATATCTGAGTGCAAAATATCAAATCATTTGATTGTGTCAAATACTGAATGGTATTCCCCCCCCCTCCAAAACAGCCTTGAGGAATAGATTTGGAAAATTTGTAAAGGAAAATATTTGTCACTTTCCTGTTTCAAAAAGAAACCTGATTTAAGTACTTCTGAATGTATGCAGAATTTCTTTCAACCAAACTGAAATATTTATTTCAAAGTAGCCTCTAATGTATAAATAGAATCTTTGGGGTTTTTTTTTAAAAAAAATGTTCCTTCACTTGGA
This sequence comes from Azemiops feae, assembly GCA_023970755.1. Taxonomy (NCBI): domain Eukaryota; kingdom Metazoa; phylum Chordata; class Lepidosauria; order Squamata; family Viperidae; genus Azemiops; species Azemiops feae. The sequence continues at coordinate 314,628 of JALGBA010000294.1, read as the reverse complement.
CGAAGCCTCTCCAACATTTTATTATGGTGCACCCATTCTTCATTCAGACCACTTTTAAAGAAACCTGGCCTCTACGAACTGCTTTGGGTGAGATTGGCACAAGGTAACAGTTGAAGGTTTAGCTGAGGAAAAGGGAGTTGAATTCATTTCTGCAAAGGACAGCTTGTTTCACATACAATCTTGCCATATTCAGTGTGTAAATGATGTCCACACATATCATTATGATGAAACCCACCCCGTGACAATGCAACATAAATGGGAGCACAATAAATATGTAGACCCCATGTATGATGTAGCAGTTTAGCTGAATTTCTGCATGTCTTTATGTTCTCCCGTTCAAATAACCAGAGAAATACCAGAAATTGTTTCTGGATTTTTCCAGTAGAGGTTGCATGGTCCATCCACTTAGTAAACATGCTCTAAGGTTGTTTAGAGTTTGTGTGGCAAGTTTATTTCATTGTTTACTGTTTAAGAAACATGCAATGTTCACTCAATATGGGCACGGCGAAATTGATCATGACAGCTGCAGTGCTGGAATCATATTGCTAATATTTTTCCTCAAATAGTTTTAAATGCGTTAGCTGTTTGTTTTTATCTTCTTTATATTACTGTTAGTGATATAAATCATTGGCTACTATGATCATCTGACATTCCTTATTTGGCTCCAAAAGGAACAAGAACTGGAGAAACAAATACAAATTAACCAAAGGTGGTAAGAAAAAACCCTTGCATTAATAGTTATACTCCTTTTTTTTTTAATTAAAAACAAACAAACCCACAAGGGATTAATTTTTCCATCACTTAAAAATCTATACTGAATGCATCATGGATGTCAAACATGTTAAATAAGAGCCAAAATAAACTAAGCACTTAGTGGTCTAGTAAGGTCTGCAGAGAGTTAGGCTTCTCTGAGAATTTAAACAATGGTTCCCCTCAGCCCCCCCCCAAATCCCAATTTTATTTTCTTGCTTGCTCTTACTTATTTAGTTCCTGGCAGAGCTGATACCAGTAAAATTCATGCATGCGTGAATTGGAAGGGTGGAAAAGAATGCAATAGAACATTTATATATGCTTATTCCCTGCCCAGCTCTATGGAAAGAAGCAGAATAGCCCAAAAGCAGGTGTTTTTTCCTCCCGCACAGGATAAAAGATGCCCCAAAGATGTGGGTATGGAAACTAATCTCATTGTAAGCAGTCAATACAGAGTTAGAAACATTAATTTTTCACTCCATTGCTGTTTTGCCTAACATTCCTCTATAGTGCATTAGTAAAAGGAAGGGAGTTTAATCCCCTCAAGAGGTGGAAAATAAATAGCTTTTTAAAATGAATACAATGTATTGTTCCCATGCTCCAGTCTATCATAGCAAATGTATTTTCAACTTAAGGTTAGGGCAAGACTTTAGGTCATAAATCCAGGGCTCCATTCAGTTGTATGAGCAAGAAAGTTTCTATTATTTTTTCACAGTTCAGTCTCCTGTGTATTACATTTGATATACCATATAAAAATTATTCTGGATTTTCATATGGTAAATTATATATTTCTTTAAAAATGGTGCAAGGGATTATTCAGCACAAAAGAACAATTTTGGGGCCAGGAATAGACTTAAAAGCATATAAAATAGCTTAATACTGAGTGGCACTTGGTTTTTCACTGGCAGTGGATCTCCTGAGTCGGAAGCAAAAATCTTTTCATTTCTCTGCCCTGAATTGCTTTTAAAATAGAAAAGACAAGAACTAAACTTGGGACTTTTCAGTCAAAGATGGATTCTACTATCTTGGAGATGTAAACCCAATGATTAATAAGTTCTTCTCCAAGGAAAATGAGATATTTTGGTTTTGTCCTTTGGAGACTGAGATGCCAAAGTTAGGGTCAGCTTTCAAAAAACTGAAAAACCATCTATGATTTCTTTAATATACTCAGAGTGAGTGTGGAGTGCTTCATTGATTTCTCTCATTCACTCACAGAAATTTTGATGAGGGCTACAAGTAGTATATTTTACAGAGTGGATAACCTTGTCAAAATCATCAAATATTTTCGAGTTAGAGAGAAAGGAATGTGATATGTAACATTGAATATATACTAGTAAGAAGAAGACTATTTATTGAGTGATTAATTAACATATTGTTTATGATAATTAATTATTATTCATTTTTTTTAAATACATGAACCCAGACAACATGCTGTTTGCATATATAAATGCAAACAACATCAGCATTGCCCATAAATCGAACCAAACCCTACGTGCCAAAATAATGACCCCAAGCAGCCGTTACACAATGAAGAAAGATCTTCGGTGGTATATAGAGTCAAATGCATTGACTGCCATTGTAATTACATTGGGGAAACGACCAAACGGCTCAAAACTAGGATCCATGAGCACAAATTGGCCATCAGACGGCATGAACAACGCTCACAGGTGTGGATCCATATGGCCAGTAACAACCATTCGTTCGATCTTGCGGGGGCGGAGGCCATTGCCCAGGACATCTCCAAAGGTGGCCAATTACTGAAGGAGGCTTGGCTGTCAGATGAGCACTCAATTAACCGTCACATAGACTTACTGCCTGCTTATCAGGCACTAAGGAGGTGCGAACAACAACGCAAGAACTCACAACAAGTGCTAAGAGCACCGCCCCCACAAGTTCAGAACGGCTGGTTCACACGACGGCAAAGAATTACAACCAGTGAAGGAGAAAAATCTTCAATACAGTCTGCGTAGGAATCAAAAATGGGGAGCATGGCACCACACTAGGACATACAGCAGGGGAGGAGGGCTACAGGACAAGAGGAACCAGAGGATGACTTGGCAACAACATGCATCCGGACATGGCTAAAGCAGGCAGGTGAGGCAACAACGAGAGAGGCGAAGACATCCGAATCTAAAAACACGCAGACGGAGGCGAGGCAATTAGATCGACCGGGGCCGGTAGACCGGTGACGCGCTCGATGAGTAGAGCACTGAAACAGCCGGCTTTATAAGCAGACTTTCAAACCCTGGCGTTTTACTCTGATGACATCGGCAGTGGACCAATAAAACCTTAGCTTATTAAACAGTTGCTTTTATATTTTTCCTGGTGTTCGATTACTTCCTATTCCTAGCATGAATATACCCGGGATTCGTATTTTTATAGGTCTTCTAGTCCAACCCCCTGCTCAGTCAAGGAAACCCTGTATCATTTCAGAAAATCGTTATCCAATCTCTTCTTAAAAACCTACAGTGTTGGAGCACTCACAACTCCTGGAGGCAAGTCGTCCCATTGATTAATTGTTCTGTCAGGAAATTTGTCCTTAGTTCTAGGTTGGTTCTCTCCTTGATTAGTTTCCATCCATTGCTTCTTGTCCTGCCTTCAGGTTCTTTAGAGAATAGCTTGACTCCCTCTTCTTTGTGGCAGCCCCTGAGATATTGGAACGCTGTTATCATGTCACCCCTAGTCCTTCTTTTCATTAAACTAGACATAACCAATTCCTGCAACCGTCCTTTGTATGCTTTAGCCTCCAGTCCTCTAATTATCTTTGTTGTTCTTCTCACTGATTCCTCACTGGTTTCTTCAATAGCATTATAGGAAAATATGGTTGCCCTAAATAAGCCAAAGCAAGTGAGCTATGATTTCATTTTTCTTCTCCAGATTTTCCAGTGCTGAGTCTATCTATCTTCTCCTTAATGGGGACACCGAAGCAAATACCAATTTTCTTTTGGCACATTGGGTTCTTCATATATTAAGCTACTTAAGGTGTCTTAAAAGTGTCTATGAGGAGAATCTCACTGTAAGCATTAGTAATACAAACTTTAAGTTGTAAAACTTGTTTTCTCTTTCAACGTATGTTTTTCAATTTAAAATACAGTGCAAAAATTAAATAAAATGCAAAAGTATAGTATAAAAGGAATCTGTCAGGCGTGAACTATCAGCTCCACAGGTGAAGAGTTCAATTAGCTGTTTTATTGCTCAAACCCATAAACAGACATCTCCTTAGACTGACACTTTGCACCTGGGTAAGACTAGATATGTTTCAACAGCATTCAAAGGGAGTCAGACTTTACTCTCTTGTGCCCACTTTTGTAGGGATTCCAGACTAATTTACTATTTGACTCTTCCTCCTGGTCTGACCAGTCTCTCCAACAAGTCCCTGGGAAAAAAAAAATCTATCCACTTCCATATGAAAGTTAGGGAACATTTAAAAATCCAAGGAAAAAAAACCTGGGAAATCAATTCTCACAAAGCAAATCTTTAGCATTTTTAGCTGGAACTTGAATGTACAACTCCAATAAATTAAGGAGTTCCATCGTAATTTTGAACGGTCACTAAATTACTGGTCATAAGTTGAGGACTTGATGTATTGCTTTGGAACCTACTTGGGGAGATATTCAGGTAGATGAAGACCTCACTCTGCCCTGAAATATATTTTTCAGGAAACTCATTTGCCCTACATATCTAATTCAAAGTTAGCTCCATGTATGGTATCTTTCACACAGAAAGGACTCCCCTTGAAATACAATCGAATCATTTTAGAAAAAAATATAGAATATAATTATGGACACTGAGAATTAGAAAGTAAATGCAAACCCTTGGCAGAATGTTTAGGAACATATGAAGTTTATTTCTTGAAAAGACCTCATGGTATAACATATAACATGTTATATAACATGGGCCAGGGTTTCTACCACTGACATAGAATGAATGCTTCTCTATAGCTAACTGTTATTGTGTTAAAAAAATCAGAAATATTAGCAGTGTTAAATGTCCTTGAAACTGCAATCCAAGAAGGAGAACAAATAGTTGCTATGGTTACTGATAGTGAATATACTTAAGGCATACAGCATTACAAGAAACACTGAGTGAAAGATAATAGGCATAATGCTTTAAAAAAAATTACAATATGTGGAAACATATTTATAAACTGTGGAAGAAAATCGAAGGTTGCCTCTACCACACAAAAGAACAAGACTGAATTAGTAAGCAAAGAGTATCTGCAGAATCCCCCACAAGAATGGTAGCTGCATTCTTTACAAAAATTGTCTAAGATCTCTAGATGGGAAGAACAAGTTACTTTTGATAGCCAACACATGACACATGAGTGTGTTGATAAAATACCAAAGTATGCCTGAGCAACATGAAATGGTCAACAAATTCCTTGTGGAAATTTTTTCTGCCTGCTAAGTACATAAGAGGGATGATGTAAAGACTAAACTTCTTTTCTATAGTCAAAGATGAAATGATTAATGACGCAAAGTGTATATGGACTGCCTTAAATGGTTGCTTGCTTCTTAAGAAGAAATTACTCATCCTATGATTGTTACTGATGGATTTAGTAATTGGATCAAGACTTGTGTACCAAGCAAAACAGTTCAGTGGTTATGCTTAAAGATCATATCAAAATATAATGTGTAGATATGGTTTGCCTCATGAGCTGATATAGGTATAATGTTCTGAAAACCTGGGAAACATATGTCATACTTTGGATATTCCTTGGAAAGCCTTCAGAATTCCAGAGAAATGGAATGTATGAATGTGTAAACTAAATCTGTATGATTTTTTTTTAAATTTCCTGTGCACTTCAGGATACAATGAAAAAGCAGGGGAAAAGATTCAAGAATAATTTATCCAAAATGTACAGGAAATAAAAAGTCAGAGCAAAAAGCAAGTTGAACTAACTCAAAAGGCAAATCCCCAACAATCTTTACATTAGAATCCAGAGAACCAGTTTGCCTAGTGATTTAGGCACCAGGCTAGAAAGTGGAAGATTGTGAAAGCTGGGTGACTTTGGACCAGTCACTTTCTCTCAGTCCAACCCACTTCACAGGATGGTTGTTGGGAGGAAAATAGGAGGTGGAAGGAGTATTAGGTATGTTTGTTGCCTTGAATTGTTTATAAAAAGTAATTAAGGCAGGCTATATATAAAATAAATAAATATTTATTTATTTATTTCAGTACACACACACACACACACACACACACACACAACATACATACCCCCCCATGCAAATACAAACATTTATGTGCACATTTTGTTTTCTGACAAAGAGGCTACAAATACAAAAGCAAAAAGTACAGTGTAGAATCCTCATATGTAGGGGAGAAAGGATTGGCTGACTTGTTTCCTTGCCAAATCATTGAAAGATTTCCACCCACTAGCAATTTTCTTACTTGGTGCATACAATAACTCTCAGAGAATAATGCATAGCTTTCTCTGTTACATATATAAATTGTCTCTGATCTGTCAGTAATGGGATATCCTCGGTTTTCCTAGGATTGCTTATGTAAAGATTTTATAAAAGATTACCGCTGGATAGCATATTTTACATTGAACTCATTATAAAGTGACATCTATTGCTTTCTATTTATTTTATGGTGTTTTAAAGCATGTTATGCACTGCCACATGGTCGTAAAAGGATCACAAAGTGGCTTACTATAAAAGTGACATAAAGCAGTACCATATGGACACAAACAACTCCCAGTTAAAATACAATAATTAAAGCTGCAAAACATCAGAGAAAGAAAAGATTAAAACTCTAAGTTAACTTTCAGAAAACATTTTGATTTCTTTAAAAAAGAAGAGGTGTGCAGAATCAGATTAAATCCCTAACTAGAATTTTTGAATTTGAACTTTATCTGATTCTGGTAGTTGGTTTGCTTCTCATGTCTTATTTAGCATCCTGAGTATGTAAGTCCACGGCATATACCGCCTGACTGGGCAAAAGGATATTGGTTTGTAACATAATCCCTCAATTAGAGATTGCAGCTTGCATACGCTAGCATGAAGTTGCTTAGGTAAAATTGAGCTTTAGTTGTGCTTGTGCATTATGCTGACAAATTTGGAATGTAAGAAGAGTAAGAGTAAGGAGCATGCACTGATGACTGCAACGAAAAATAGAAAAACAGATATTTATTTGCAAAGCAAAGGGAATGGGGGAGGATGGGGTAGATATAAATGAAAGTGGTTTGATTTTATTGAGTGGAGTTGATGAATGCATGCAAGAAAAGGAAGGTAGAGGTTTAACTATGGATAGAAAAGCAAAATGAATGTTAGAAAGTATAAATTGATATAATCCACATACAACCTATATGTTGGCAATAATTGCAAGTCATATGCAAGCAATATGATAATGAAAAAAACAGAGATGGGTTTAAAAAAAACTGCAACTTTATGATTATGATAGCAATAGCACTTAGACTTATATACCGCATCACAGTGCTTTACAGCCCTCTCTAAGTGATTTACAGAGTCAGCATATTGCACCCAACAATCTGGGTCCTCAATTTACCAACCTCGGAAGGATGGAAGGCTGAGTCAACCTTGAGCCATTTAGAATCGAAATCCTGTAGTGAGCAGTGAGTTAGCAGTGATCAAAATTATTGTGCTAGGTAATATTAATAAATGGGTCAGAATGAGATGAGAAAGTTAAAAAAAAGAGAACTGGACCATTTGGAGATCCAAGAATGAAAGAGAATAATTACAGATAGATACCTGCTTAGCAAAAAGTCTGTCTTGAGAAACGAAGTTAAAGGTGGCAAGAATGAATGCAAAAACTACAGATGGGTAAGTTTGTTAAGTGTGCGTAAGAACATGTTTGTCAAAGTTCTAATTGAAATATAAGACAGATGACAAATCTGAGAAGTGCCATGTGGCTTTATGCTAGCCAGCTGCACTTCAGAATAGAATTGAAAATGTATGAATATGAGAAAGAAAGTATTGCGCATTTGATTTAGAGAAATTGTACCATATAGTGAATAAGCAATTTTGTATGACAATATTTCAAGAGCAAGTTAGCTATATGTGACAGAGAAAAAGTAATGATCAACTACAGGTTATACAACAATGGTTAAAAACTAGAGCAAGCAAATAAATTTGTATATTTTGATGCTGTTAAGCTGCACTCCCTCAGGTACAGGTGGTCCTAACTTATGACCACAATAGAGCCCAAAATTTCTGTTGCTAAGTGAAACATTTGTTAAGTGAAGTTTGCCCCATTTTACAACTTTTCTTCCCACAGTTGTTAAGTGAATCACTGCAGCTGTTAAGTTAGTAACACTGTTGTTAAGTGAATCTGGCTTCCCCACTGATTTTGCTTGTCAGAAGGTCGCAAAAGGTGACCCCAGGACACTGTAACCATTATAAACATGAGTCAGTTACCAAGCGTCTGAATTTTGATCACATGATCATGGAAGATGCTGCAATGGTCTTAAGTGTGAAAAACTTTCATAAGTCCTTTTTTCAGTGCTGTTGTGACTTCAAACAGTCACAAAATGAACTGTTGTAAGTCAAGGACTACCTATATAACCAAGGTCCTTGATAAACTCTCCTCAAAATCCACCAAGATAAGCAATATTAAAAAAAGGAAGAAAGAAATCACAACCAACAGAATTTTAGGAATTAGCTTTTTTAGAGAGAAATGGTTCAAACCTTCTTATGTTCAATTTTAATTCCTACCCTATTTAATGGATTAGTTGGCCACCACTTTGGAATGGGCTGGCTTGTTTCCATCTGATCTTTATGTTTGTAATAAACAGATTTCTTCTTTTAGTGAACAGTGTGAGAACTAAATCTCACAAGTGGAATGTTTATAAAAAATAGGGAAACGGATGGGGAAATTTTAAGATGTGCAAATGATATTAAAAAGATATTGAGAAGTATGTGATCTGTTGTGTTGAAGAAATGAAAGTTTGTCAAGAGAAGAAAAACGTCTGCCTAGAAGAGAATGCTTCTGGCCTTGTTATTATAAGAAAATGAGAATTGGTTAAATCAGAAGAACCCTAAGTAAATCAACTAAATGTAATGGGAATGGGGTAATTAAGAAGTATTTGTGATAAACAAAAAAGATGAAGCCAAGGATGAATTTGTTTATTTATCAAATTTGTTTGCTGTCCATCTCACAGTTCAGGCAATTATTATTATTATTATTATTATTATTATTACTATTACTATTACTATTATTATTATTATTATTATTATTATTATTATTATTATTATTATTATTATTATTATTATTATTATTATTATTATTATTATTATTATTATTATTATTATTATTATTATTATTTCAAAAATTCCATTTCTGTATTAGAATATAATAATCATCACATTCATAATAATCTTATCAAAATATAATTATATACTAGGAAGTAGCAATCATATTATTAAAAATAGCATTTCCCACATTAACATTAATTGTATAACGATCAAAGTATTTGCTAATCCGGCAAGTCTGAGTAGAACAGGCATGGAATGACTGGATTGAATACAAGCTAAGCTAAACTAAGCTAAGCTAAGCTAAACTAAGCTAAGCTAAGCTAAGCTAAGCTAAGCTAACCTAACCTTTATTGTCATTTTTTTACTGTGGGCACAATGGCACACATCAAAAATGAAATTTAGTTGCCTGCTCTCAAAGTGAAACACATACATGACACACACCTAAATATACTATATACAACGTATGTATAGACCCACACTCCTAAACATACATAACAAATAAATATTAAATACTGTCCATCTTGAATATATAATGGAAGGAGGAAGCTTGAGAGTTCACAAGGTTAATGCTGTATGGAATGAAACAACGGCTGAATCTGTATATTCTGCTTTGGATAAGAGAGTGTTTGGTACGAAATAAGGATACTGAAGTTAAGTCATAAAAAGATTGAATGAGGATTTAAGCCAAAAGTAGGGTACAAAGGAATAATATGTGAATTGGAAAGGGAAGATTGAGAAAATATTGGCTTTACGGAGTTGATAATACCCTTAAAAAGAAAGAACAAAAGGAGCCGGAGTGGCACAGTAGTTAGAATGCAATATTGCAGACTTACTCTGCCACTACCAGGAGTTCAATCCTGACTGCTTAAGGTTGACTCAGCCTTCCATCCTTCTGAGGTCGGTAAAATGAGGACCCAGATTGTTGGGGGCAATATGCTGACTCTGTAAACCACTTAGAGAGTACTGCAAAGCACTATGAAGCGATATATAAATCTAAGTGCTATTGCTATTGCTGAACAAAGTAATGGAAGCAATGGTAGAATGGCACAGAGAGGTTTAGTAAACTAGTTTTAGCTGTTTAGTTTTTGTTTTTCTAATCTTATGCCCTTAATTTCTGTGACTTATTATTTCTTATTCCTTTTCTATGCATAAAGTTGTTTATCCTGAAAAGAAATAGAGCATGTATTTTCTTTAGCATGATGGATATGTAGATCTTGCTTTACTGTGCTGAGATCCATTATCTCCATTTGGATATTGTTAACTGCCAAGTCTAAAAAGCTGTTAAACATATGGAAAAGCACTCTTGGAAACCTTTTCACAAACACAGTAGTGATAATGGAGACAAATTTTTTGGCAACCATTTCTCTGAATAAGCTCTTAACTGTACTTGATACAGTTCATTTAATATTTTTTTCTTTATTGCACTCAAATTCCATTCTTGTCTTCTCATTGGCATTAGTTTATTAGTGTGACTTGCAAGCATGGAAAGAGGCTTCAGAAGTGTTATATTAATTTCCCAAGACACATATTAAGGCATTTTGGTGACTTACTAGATGAGGGAACTATTTGTAGAGGATCCTTTATTTGTAGGGAATACAAACCCTCAGGTCTGGCAAATATCATTTATTGTGGGCCTAACATATTTGGCACCTGTGGCTCTGTGATAATTGAATGGTTATTAGCAAGACTGTTCGATCAAGCCTAAATAATTATGTCCCACTGCTCCCTTGACTTTCCTGCCTGGCTCATCTGAAAGGAAGGTGAGTAGAGCATTGACAGTTAGCAGGTGAATGAGTGAGAAGGAAAGTAAGCCAGATAGCACACAGGAAGAGACAAGAAAGTTGCGCCTAACAATCCCAGGCAATATTGACTCTTGTATTCCTTCCTGCACATCTTAAATGCAACGCCATTAATCTTGAACTTTATTCTCCATTCAAGGTTGTTTTATTGCCAAAACTACAAAGAAAAAGTGAATTAGTGAGGTATTGCTTGCTGCTCCTGGAGTATCTGTTCTTCCTATCTCAGTTGCAGGAGGTAATGTTGGAGAGCTACTGGTTGGGTGACATGCAGTTTTCTTTCTAATGTAAGAGAGGATGCCATGTTACGTGTACCCATGTTTTCCAAAGATGTAGTCCAATCAATGCTCCAGAGAAAGCACTTCATTTTAAAATGTGGCACAGTCAATAGTTTTCTTTCCAACTGTTTGTAAATTGTGACAAGGGCTGAAGTTAAAAATAATTGTATATATTTGACAAATGAGAATGTTACTGGGCTATTGTGGACTTCAATGGCTTTGTTTGGATTTTTTTTTTACTAAAGATTTTTTTCCCATATAAAAGAAAACTTTGATTGTGAAAGAATGGAGACAGTAAACACCATCTGCTTTCTTGTTATGTGACCTCCCAGACATGCAGACTGTACTTGCAGAGGATAGACTGAGTTGCGTAAAAGGACTAGATAATGAGTTTTCTTATGCAGAAACAATTTCAAGGAAGGGGAGAGGACAGGAGTTAAACATAGTCTAAGACACTGGCAAGAAATTGTAGCAAAACTGGAGAGGAAGTACAAGAAGGAAGATAGCTAATCATCAGGTGGAAATTAGACAATGTAAATTGCTGAAGAAATTCAAGTCCCAAGGTCAAATGACTCAGGCACTTGACCCTATGACTCAAGATCACTGATTATATATTGGCATAAGGATTGCTAGAAAGGAGAACAACCCAGTGTGGGGCCTATTTACCCTACACGAATATATCTCATATCACTAAAAATGCAAAATAATGGAGGAGAAGATCAGGAGTCCGAGTATATCTGAACTGGTCACTTAAACATTGCTCTTCTCTAGATTAATTCTATCAATCATTGCTGTGGCATATTTGATTTAGATCAAGGATTTTCTTTCAGGGAACACCTCTTCTCTTGAAATTTTTGTTACCTCTAATATACAGATAATTTAACATTCCAAACTACTGCATTGATGTATAAAAACCAAATAATTGGTTTTTGTGGGCTCAAAAGCTAAGGGATGGACTAGTTTGGTTGTTGCAAAAATTAGTTATTGTAATTACTGATATGAGATTGCTTTTGTATGCCTTGTATACAAGACGTTGTCCTTGAAAAGCCTGCTTATTTCCTGTTTTTTGTTTTTGTTTTTCTCAAGAAGTGATCTAGTCAGAAAGGAGAAAAGGGTGAATAAGTTTATAGTATATGACTGCCTTGTTTTTCAGATGGAAAAACCTAGTACTCTCCTGAATTATTACATCAAACCACAACAATAAAGATGCCGAATACTGACTTACAACACACTAAGTAGAACAAGTTGCTTTTAAAATAAAAATACCCTGATCAATGTAGTTAAGTTAAATTAGCTCAGTGTAGCCAAATAGGCATTGGGGAGATTTGGTTCACTATTGTTCTTGGATATTTATACAATATTCATTTATTGGGCTATTCCAAAGGAAAGTATATCAGATTATTTGCTTTGTAGAATCCACATTATTTATGATTAGGCACTCTGGAATCTGTTTAAGACATTTCCACATGGCTTTGAAAAGTGCTAGTAGTTTAAAAAACAAAAAAAACCCACAAGCGGAGGTGCCTTATTAAAGATACAGTGAGTAACTGGGAGGGGGTGTCCTTGGCAAGGAGGAGCACTGATGATGTTACCTAGTTTGGATAATGAAATGTCTGCAAGAAAACAACCAAGCTCAGAAAGCACCAAGGAGCCCTCATTTCAACCCTGAGCTACAAATATTCTCCTTTATTGGAACAGCTTTGAGTTTTTTCTACCATGCCAGGTGCCTCTTTCCCTATCTTGTTCCTTGTCCATTTGGTCTAAAAGACATTTGAAGGAATTGCAATCTTGGACATTTTTTGGTTTATAGCTGATTTTTTTTTTCTCTCTGTGAAAATTCTTTTTCTGAAGCAATGAATTCTCTGTGTAAATGGATTTGCACACGTTTGACACAAATATAAAAAGTTTATGGATTACTTTTCTGTCAGACTAATTAAATAGAAAATTCCACTGATACTATTGGAAAGTAATACTTTGGTATAATGATTTACTGCTGTGTCACCAGTGTATGCACAGAATGTTTCACCTTTTCATAAGGATTCTTCTATAAATCTTGTTGATAGATGGAACACCATGAGTCTGTTTGCATATATAAAATTGTCTTGCTATGTGGCTATATAAGAACTGGGAGAGTAAACTAAATGTGAGCTTTTGGAAAAACTATTTTTTGTCTTTCAAAATGTGATATAGTTTGGAACTATGGGTCCCAAACATAGCCTATGTCTTGAGTGACCCCAAATACTAAACCATAATGTGATTAGTTTGGTAATTGTGATGCTGGGCTCCATCCAATGAGATGTAAAGAAACTGTGGCTCACCATGAAGTGTTTTTTTCACTACTGTATAAAGACCATTTTTCAAATGCTCCCTCTCTCAATGGTTAAATGGGTGATAGTTCAGAGATACTTTTTCTATAGTTGTGAATCAATAGCAAGATATTTTACTGAATACCTACAAATCTCAATGGGAGGGGGCAAAAAAACCCCTATTATTTTGGGGCCAGTTACTACTTGAGAAATTTTATTATTTGTGCCTATGCTACTTTTATTTTGCCAATATATTTGGAATTTAATTTAATTAATGAATTTAAAATACATTTTTACTATGAAAGAATAAGCTACCTCGTTAATAGGCTTGGAAGTTAGACTCAGTAGTGCAAAATTGTCAAATTAATGTATAGGCAATACCCCAATCATTTATTAGTTCATTTTTGAAGCTTCAACTCTTAAATTTTCCATTACATTTCCCCAGTTTTCCACTTTTTCCGAAGACCCAGATAATCTACCTTTGCATAAATTGTCATGAAATTATAGGCATTCTAGTAACTGCCCAAGGGCATTAAACCTGCTAGACGTGTGATGAACTGGAAAATTAAAAAGGTTTCCATAGCTTTCTCCTTATTTTAAGAAGAGCCAGCTGAAGATATTCTACTTGTTATTTCCACATTTTTGATAGAAAAGATAGCCAGGACTTCTTCAATTCTCCTAGGATATCAGACTTGCTAGATCTCAAAGCGCTGGGAACATTTTGTAGGCTTTTAATATGGGGAAAAGGTGGAACTTAACTGCTAAACAGAATTTACTTCCCCTTCCTTGAGACCTTTTGGTGAATCATACATAAAGTGCAAGCTGCAGTTATTGAAAATGCGGTTAAAAAAGGTTTAATAAATACATTTTCATTTGAACTCATTCAATTTTAAAACATTTTTACTTTATGCATAAGTGAATGTACAGAACAGAGAAGATTAAAAATAAAATAAAATAAATGAAATAAAAAATAAAAATAAACCCCCTTTCTCTGGAGAGAAATAAGTAAACGGTACTATTTCGTTAACCAGGGCATTAAAGTCTATTAGTTACCACATATTAAGATTGCTTGAAGTTTAAATTTACATCGCAGCAGCTCCTACTGTAAATACCTATTCTCTATTATATGTCAAGGGTGCTTTTGGGGCTTAAAATAAATATATGTAAGGCCTGCTTGTAAAATTTCAGTCTGCCTTCGTTGAAAATAAAAACCACATATATATATAGTCCTTGACTTATGAACACAATGGAGCCCAACTTTTCTGTTACTAAGCAAGACAACTATTAAATGAGGTTTGCCCCATTTTACTACCCATCTTGCCACAGTTGTTAAGTGAATCACTCCAGTTGTTAAGTTAGTAACACGGTTGTTAAGTGAATCTGGCTTCTCTATTGACTGCTTGTCAGAGGGTCACAAAAGGTGATCACATGATCCCCGGACACTGTAATTGTTATAAATACAGGCCAGTTACCAAGCGTCCAAATTTTGATCACATGACCATGGAGATGCTGCAATGACCATAAGTCATGACTTATGAAAAATGGTCATAAGTGCAATTGTAACTTTGAATGGTCACTAAATGAATGGCTGTTAAGTTGACTACCTGTACAACTTTATATCAAACATTTGTGTACCTGTAAGAAGTGTGGATAGCAATTTGGATAAAATTGACTAAATAAAAAGGTTGTTCCTCTTCTGATGCTCCCAGAAGTGGAGAGTTTGAAACTTAACAATTTGCAAGTAACAAGACTTTAATCCATCCATGTTAATCCATTTAACTTAGTTAACTTTCTCTAAATCTTTGTGATTTCTAGTGAGATCTCTGAGATATTATTTCTCTGACCAGGACTTCTTTCTCCCTGAGCTGAATAGTTTGTAAAGGAATCTTCTTCTTTTGTAAAATGGGGAAACTGAGAATCTTACCTTCTTTGGAGGTTTTACAAATTATTAGAATTAAGCAATATTTTGTTTATTAAACTATTTTAAAATCCATAAACATTGTAAAAGAAAAGATAAATTCCAATTCTCAAAATTATGCTTCATGCAGGAAATATAGATGCTCGTTGTGTATTAATCTCTTCTATGTTTTCTAAAATCTCTTCCATTAAAAAAAAATTAATTACAGCAAAAGAACAGGATGAGAAATGTTCTCTGAACTAATCTTCATTGTTTTGCTCCCAGCAGTCTATTGCTAATGTTGATTAACACATCAGACTGTTGGATGCAATAACAAAAAAAATGCCATATGATCATTGCTATGGTTACAGCGGATTATGAAAAAGAGCTAAGTATCTAAATTTTAAAATTATGCAAAAAAGCAGGGCTTAGCAATACAGCCACCCAAAACAACTCAGAAATACTTTTTATTTTGTTGTAGAAGAGATACCTCATGGTTTGATCAGTCTTTCCAAATATAGTAGGACTGTTATTCTTAAAGCTGAAGCTGTTTGAAATTTGAGAATTTGTTGTCCCAACACATCTGGAGAGTCCTGACTGCAGGACTTGGATATAGATAAATATATACCTTTAGATATTTATAGCCACAGAACAGGGTAGTAATGAATATAATTCACAGTAAAGCATTACCAAATCAAATCAAATGTTTATTACAGTCTTTGATCAATCTTTACAGTAAAAGAGAGAAATAGTTTCATGTAACAATTTGTTATAGGGAAAAGGAAAAAAAACAATAGGACAATAAATCAAATATATATCAAATTACAATTTTTGTGCAGTTGTGAAGAGATGGGCCATGCAGACGGCCTCAGTAGGTTGCCATTGAGAAATATAGAGCCTGATCCGGCACCAGCCAACCACATCCTGTCTATTCAGGATCTGCCTGAATCCCCTCTCCACGCAGGGGATGTAGCAGCGGAGACAGCTGCTGACAACACGTTAACATGCGTGTTGAACTGGGTGTTATCGGGGTGGCCGGACACGTGTCCGGGCACAGAATTTCAGGGGTTTTGGAGGAGAAAATCGGAACTCTCCACTTTCAAAGGGTGTCTACTGTGGGGCAGTCGGGTAGTCATCCCGACCTCACTGAGGACTAGAGTCCTACTATCTCTGCATGAGGGACATCCGGGAATAGTCCGAATGAAGGCGCTTGTGCGCAGTCATCTGTGGTGGCCAGGGCTCGATAAGGAGATCGAAGCCCAGGTCCAAGGGTGTCACGTTTGCCAACAGTCCAGGCCAGAAATGCCCCAAGCTCCCATCCATAGGTGGGAAACAACACAGGATCCTTGGTCGAGGATCCATATCGACTACGCTGGCCCCTTTCAGGGGCAACTCTTTCTTATTGCAGTAGACAGTCACTCTAAGTGGCTGGAGGTGGTTCCAGTGTCTGCTGCCACTTCCACTATCACCATCAGGGTTCTGCGCGGCATTTTTGCCACTCATGGACTTCCGGACGTAATTGTCTCCGACAATGGAACTCAATTTACTTCCTCAGAGTTCCAGTCTTTTCTGCAGGCAAACCTAATCCGCCACGCTACGTCGGCGCCATTCCACCCGGCGTCAAATGGTCAAGCGGAATGCATGGTGCGAACTACGAAAGATTCTTTGAGAAGAATCACGCACGGCAACTGGCATCACCAGTTGGCTGACTTTCTCCTGTGCCACCGCACCACTCCATGCACTGCTACGGGCAAAAGCCCCGCCGAGCTCCGATGGGGTCGCCGGCTTATCACTAAGCTGGATAGGTTACATCCGGACCGCGTTGCATCCAGGTGTCCCAACCACGGGCACCGAGGCAGCTGAACTTGGGCGATCCGGTTTGGGCTCGAAACTATGGGCCTGGTAACTTGTAGGTGGTGGCTGTCGTTTGTAGGGACACCGGCCCTCTTTCCTACGAAGTGACGTTGGAAGATGGTCGGGTGCTGCGGCGCCATATCGACCAGCTTCGCTGGAGGTTGCCAAGCCACTCTTCTGCTCCTGGCTCTGCTCTGGGGGGGGGGAGGAAGCTCCCAAGATTGATCGGGACAGTCAACACGACCGTGAATATGGTTCATCCCAAATAGCGAATGAGGGGTTTGCCATTGAGGCGGCTCCTGACTCGGACACCATGCGCATGGGACATTGTGCGAGATCGGTTTTTCCAGCCTCTCCACAGGGGGGGGGTTGCCCATCCGGGACACGACCCCCTTTCAAGCCTCTCCACAGGGGGGGGTTGCCCATCTGGGACACGACCCCCAACCACCTGCTTCTGCAGATCAGGGGAATATCACCCCTCAGGGGAACTCCACCCCAAATGGGCACGCAGAGCTGGACCAACAGGTCTGCCTGCAGGTCCCAACTCCGACCGTTTCAAACGGGTCCCCAAGTCCTGGTCTGCCAAGCCCGGGGGGCAAGCTTGCAGCTCAGGCAACCGCGGCACTTCCGCGGAGATCGGAGCGAATCCGAGGACCTCCCAAGTTCCTAAAGGAGTACGTGAGGGCTCTATCTGTGCTAGCTTAGCGTTTGGAGTTCTTGCTAGCCTTGAGGCGTTCTCTGAGGTACAAATGTATTTTTATTCAAGCTGGCATTGCCAGTAGTGTTTTCAACAGCTTCCATTAGCTGCTTGCTAAAGCTTTAATGAACAAAAGAAGGCAACACGTCCTACAAGGTCGCAGGCTGGCTAAGGTTAGGGGAGTGAATGGGTAGCCTCCTTCCGGGGGCGGCTTACTAAAGAGTGAATGGGTAGCCTCCCTCTGGGGGCGGCTTACTTAAGCAACCTAATAAAAGGGGGCACAGTATGCTCCTAAGGGGGGAGGGGTGTAATGTACTCAGTTGTGTGAGGCAGCAGGTACAGGGCGGCCACGTGGCTACTGCAGAGACAGAATGTCTGGGGCCCGGGCAGACTTGTTATTTTAGCGCGGGAGAAATCCCCTGCATTCATTGGTTAAGATTAACCAGAGCTCCGTGTATAAAAAGGAGGAAGCTAGTTTCGTTTTCTGTTCTGTTCTATGTCTGTACTAATGAATAAACCTTGTTATTGTTCAACTTTGTCTCGTAAATGTCTACCCAACTGAATACAGAACAGAAACTTCACTTGGTGCAAAAGGTGCAGGGAAGTTTCCATCTGCCTGTCTATCATGTCACATTTAGGATTTTATTATATAATCATAGCTTTAAACTAACCACGGATGCTTACTGTAATATATTTTGTGAACTATCAATATTACTTTTAAGATTACAGTAGAATATAAATATAGACAAACACATCTGAGGTGACTGCTGTCTCCAAATACCTTCTAAAGCCAGCTATTAGCTACCCATAATCCTGCTATTTCTCAGACATAGCCTCAAATAATAAGCCTTTTAACCTTTCCCTCTCAGGGGAAATCCAGGAATTTTATATTTATCCTGTTTGGCCATTTATTTTACCTATCAGTTCAAACTATTCAAATGCATCACTCTGAACTTGTCCAGCACCCTTATAAATGAGGTGGGGAGATAGTACAGCTTGAGAAATCTTTCCAACCCTTTTACTTGTATTTTCTTCTGAGTTTAACTAGTAACATGTTGTGACTATACGTATGTATCATTAGCAATAGCAATAACACTCTCTGGGCGGTTTACAATCTCAACATATTGCCCGCAACAATATGGGTCTTCATTTTACTAAGCCCGGAAGGCTGGAAGGCTAAGTCAACCTTGAACCCCATCAGGAACGAACTCCGGGCTGTGTGCAAAGGTAACCTACAATAACTGCATTCTAATCACTGCCCCAGCAGGGCTCCTTATTGGGATGGCTACATATATATTGTCTCCTCATAGGTGTGTGTGTGTGTGCTTTAATATTGAATTTCTGTGTTTTCATGTATATCTGTGCAGTGGGAAGCACAGAACAGGCAATATAAGCCTTATTCCACATCACACGACTCAGAAAGAATTAGGAGAGAAGCTTAGAATGAAACAACCTGAAACATTTTGAGTCACTGTCAGATTGCTTCTGCCATAGGGGTGAATTACTGTATTATTTTTTTCCCTGGATTTTTTTTTCTCTGCAGCCCCCACCCTGATCCAGCCCATTTTTGAACTAGATCTTTATTTTTCCAGCTTCTGCCTTCATGCGGAGCTGGCTTGTGTTCTCACTGATATTTTTAACCTCTCATTGCAGCAGGCAGTGGTCCCATCGTGTTTTAAGATGGCCATCATCTTGCCAGTGCCAAAAAAGTCCACAATCACAGGCCTCAATGATTACCGTCCGGTTGCACTGACATCCACATCATGAAATGCTTTGAGAAGCTGATAAAAGACACTATTGTATCTAGCCTCCCGCCAGCATTTGACCCGCTTCAGTTTGCCTACCGACCAAATCGCTCTACGGAGGATGCTATTTCTTCCGTTCTCCATCTGAGCCTGAAGCACTTGGAGGAAAGAAATACTCATGTGCGTTTGCTGTTTGTCGACTTCAGTTCGGCGTTTAACACAATCATTCCCCAGCATCAAGTAGACAAACTGGGCCTTTTAGGCTTAAACACTCCTTTGTGCAACTGGATTCTGGATTTTCTTACCAACAGGCCCCAATATGTGCGAGTTGGAACAAATACCTCAAATACCATTTTCTTGAGCACAGGTTCTCCTCAGGGCTGCGTCTTAAGTCCGCTGCTGTTCACCCTGTTGACCCATGACTGCTGTGCTAGGTTTGCCACCAACCATATTGTGAAGTTCGCAGATGATACAACAGTAGTGGGCCTTATTCAGGATGACAAGGTGGAAGCTTACTGCAAGGAGGTTGAGGGGTTGGTGAACTGGTGTAAAGAAAACAGCCTAGTTTTAAATACAAGAAAAACCAAAGAGATCATTGTCGATTTCAGAAAAGGCAGGCACAGCCACACTTCTCTGTGCATTAATGATTCTCCTGTGGAGATGGTTACCAGCATCAAATTCCTGGGTGTGCAGCTAACGAGTAGGCTGACTTGGTCGCTAAACAGTGAGAAACTGGTGAAGCAGGCACAGCAGCGCCTGCATTTTCTGCGCCGCATGAGAAAAGCACATCTTCCTTCCCCTGTCCTGACCACTTTCTACAGGGGGACAATCGAGAGCATCCTGTCATACAGCATCACAGTCTGGTTTGGAGGCATCACTGCTTCAGACAGGAAGGCAGTGCAGAGAGTGGTGAGGATGGCCGAAAAGATCATTGGCAGTTCCCTCCCTACCATCCAGGACATAGCACAGAAGCGTTGCTTGAGCAGGGCCCGCAAGATTTTCTGGGACACTACACATCCTCTCCACAACCTGGTTTCCCTGTTACCTTCTGGGAGGAGGCTTCGTGGTATCCGTAGCAGAACATCCAGATTCAGCCATAGTTTCATTCCATACAGCATTAACCTTGCGAACTCTCAAACTTCCTCCTTGCGTTATATATTCAAGATGGACAGTATTTAATATTTATTTGCTATGTATATGTAGGGATGTGGGTCTATATATATGTTGTACATAGTATGTTTAGGTGTGTGTCATGTATATGTTTCACTTTGAGAGCGGGCAACTAAATTTCATTATTTTATGTGTGCCATTGTGCCCACAATATAAAAAATGACAATAAAGGTTATTTATTTATTATTTATTATTTATTTATTTTTGTTTCAAAGACTAATCCTGCCAATGGTCAGACAGATGAATGGTCTAGGCCTAGCTTTCTTTACATAATTTCTTTTCAATATTCTTGGGAGTTGGAGAGAATATAAAAAATTGCATAGGACTGCTCATAGTCCCATCACTAGAGACTTCTTCTGTAATCATAATGCCACAAACATAATAATAGAAATGATAATGTTCCTTTTTTCTCTTGGCTTGTCCCAATATTATCACTAAATTTTGTCCTAATATTGTAATTATATTTGAACCTTAAAATGTGGGTTTCATAAAAAGCAAATTAACATTAAGGGTGGATCAAAGTTCATTCAAGAAATAATAAAGAACAAATGCATATCAATATAGGAAATTCTACATTGTTATTAGTTATTCTTTAATCAGAGAAAAAAAATTAATCTGATAAACCTACTCCTAACCTAAAATCTAAATCTGTAATTTCTCTCATCTTATGTTGCTAGTCAAAATGAAAAAGATGATGGCAAGATAAACTGAATTAGACTGACATAATACTATAATTGATTATATTACATTTTAACAAATGAATACATTTGTACCCTATATTTCTTTTTAGACATTACACTATCATGTAGCATTAAATATTTATGCCTGGCCTTTCAAACAGTTTCCTGGTTATCCAAAGGGAGATCTAAAAACCCCTACAGTTAAGTTAGCCTGCGGTTCTATAGTACATGTAACCAGTATTATACTTTGGTCATTAGTGTAAGGGGGTTCATAAATGAATAAAGATCTTTTGAGAATTTAGTACCTTTTCATTTCCCTCAGAATGTTGTTATGCATCTTGGTATTGATCTGATATTTTACCAGCAGCTGAGTAGTCAATAAAGACTGAAGTTGGCAGACAGGGGAGAAAAATCTGAAGAGAGAAGCAAGAGCTTAGTGTTTAGATATCCATTTATTTTCCTCTATTGAGTAAATTCTTGCATCAACATTCAAACTAATAGTGTTTTCATATGACAGCTACTTAGGGAAACTGGTGTTTCAGCAGAATCTTCAGAAGGGAAGCAATATGGCAAATAAATCAATTCTAGCTATACTGTTACAAAACATTGATGTATTAAATTAAGTCAGATAAAATGTAGAATTCAACAAATATTGATTGAAGATCCTGCCCTCCCAAAAAGTACTTGAAAGCAGGATTCTTCTGTCATATTGGCCTTGTACGGATGGAATTGTTCTTTTTTTTTTTTAACTTCAATAGATAGACCAATAACAAAGTCTTAATGGAAAAAATTAATTGGCAATAATGCACTTTCTAAAGAAATTTCATTTTGGGCGAAGCAGAACTGGGTCTACCAATCTGCCCCCAGTTTTATGCAGTTATTTGTTCATATGTGCTGAATCTGTGCTCTTACAAGTTGTCCCAAAGGTGCTTTTTCAAGAGGCAACTGGACTTTCTTGTTTTTCTTTGAAGACGTTTTGCTTCTCATCCAACAAGCTTCTTCAGCTCTGACTGGATGGTGGGGAATGGAAGGATTTATGAAACGTCTTCAAAGAAAAACAAGGAAGTCTTACCAAAACATTTTTATTAATCTGACATTAGTGTAATGATTTCCTTAATGTTCACATTTAGCAACTTTAAAAATTCAATGAATATGCATATATTCATTTGAAGGATTATGACTTTTAACTGTGGATAGAATTTCAGTTTGGATTATATTGTACTTCAGTTGTATTCAGATACTCATTGGCAGGGTTAAAAGAAGATGTTCTGGTAAATCTATTTCCTATTCAGAAACCATTAAAATATCTCTAAAAATAAATGTACTACTCAAATGTTTTATGTAATTGAGGATCTTTCCCCCCCGATAGTAGTGGTTCAAAGAATTGAATTGAATATTTTATTTGGCCAAGTGTGTTTAGACACACAAGGAATTTGTCTCCGGTGCAGAAACTCTCAGTGTACATGCAAAATAGCAGAATAATAATAATCATAATACTCATAATAATACCAACAAGAGGGAGGAAAAATTTCAAAAAATTAAGTAGGCCCATAAAACAGAAGTCATATCAGGAGGAATGGCTCAAAATAGCTTGCTATTTTAATTAAAGAAAAACTTTGGCATTCACTTCACATTTCACATAGAACTGCCAGTTTAACTTTAGACCAGTACTGATACTGTAGTATATAACAACAACAACAACAATAATAATAATAAGTTGGAAGGGATCTTGGAGGTCATCTAGTCCAACCCCCTGCTCAGGTAGGAAACCCTATACCATTTCAGACAAATGGCTGTCCAGTCTCTTCTTAAAAACTTCCAGTGTTGGAGCATTCACAACTTCCGGAGGCAGGTTGTTCCACTGATTAATTGTTCTAACTGTCAGGAAATTTCTCCTTATTCTAGGTTGCTTCTCTCTTTGGTTAGTTTCCATCCATTGCATCTTGTCCTGCCTTCAGGTGCTTTGGAGAATAGCTTGACTCCCTCTTCTTTGTGGCAACCCCTGAGATATTGGAACACTGCTATCATGTCACCCCTCGTCTTTCTCTTCATTAAACTAGACCACGGGTCGGCAACCCGCAGCTCCGGAGCCAAATGCGGCTCTTTCAGCCATCTCCTGCGGCTCCCTGTCCTCCACAGCCATGTGCAGTCCCCCCCCAAAAAAAGTGGGACTAAAAAAGTTCAACCAATCAATTCAAACTTCTCAGAAAAAAAAAACAACTGGCGAAGTTTGAATTGATTGGTTGAACTTCTTTGGACTGCCCACAAACCTCTTTCCTTCCTTCGGACTGCACGTGGCGGCAGCGGAGGAAGAGCCGGGAGAATTGCTGGAAAGGTGTCCCTTCGCCGTCCTCCGGAGGCAGAACCTGGGTAAGGAGCTGCGGGTGGGGGCGGCCAGTCTTGGGGTGCCTCTTCCCTGCGGGGCGGGTCTCCCCTTGCCCTGCTCCGCCGCCTCCTCTGCTAGCCCGAGGGGGGGGGTCACTGGGAGTCTCGGAAGCTTCCCCTCTCGGCCCACGCCTTTCGGCCGTCTCACAGGCGGCGCCTGCCCAGCCCTTTTCCCACCTGCTGTGCGGCGCCTCTTGGCCGTCCTGCCGCCGCTGCTGCCGGTCGCGCTGAGCGAGGCCGGAGAGCCGACGGCGACTGGGCAGCCGCGCCCCTTCACCGTCCTGCTATCGCCGCCGTCCTGCCGCTGCCGCCGGTCACGCTGAGCGAGGCCGGAGAAGCGGCAGCAACCGGGCAGCCGCGCCTTCGCCGTCCCGCTGCTGCCGTCCTGCCGCCGCCGCTACTGCCGGTCATGCTGGACGAGGCCGGAGAGGCGGCAGCGACCGGGCAGCTGCGCCCCTTTGCCGTCCTGCCGCCGCCGCTGCCGGTCACGCTGAGCGAGGCCGGAGAGGCAGTGGCGACCGGGCAGTCGCGCCCCTTTGCTGTCCTGCCGCCGCCGCCGTCCTGCTGCCGCCGCCCTCGGTGCTGCAGGAGAAGGAGACCTTGGGCTGCGAGGGTGGCGGGGCCGGTGGCGGGTCGGGACCCCCCTCATCCCCGCAGCGGCACTCCCCATTGGGGGAGCCCCCTTTGCTGGCGCGGCCGCCCATGGTGCACCCACGCTGCAGGGAGAGCAGCGTCCCCTTGGCGCTCTCCTCTTGCGACAGCGAAGCAGCCAAGGATGCAGCGGGGGCAGCAGGGACCCCCGATGGTGCTGCAGTGGCTGCTGCCGTGCCGCCGCTGCCACCGGAGCCGCTGCCTCCCGTCCTGTCCCCTCTCCCCCTCCCTGCCCCTTCTGCGCTGTCTGCCTTTCGTTCTCTCTCTCTCTCTCCTCACCTGGAGAGAGAAAGAAAGAGAGAGAGAGAGAGAAAGAGAGAGAGAGGGAGAGAGGAAAGAGAGAGAAAGGGAGAGGAAAGAGAGAAAGAGAAAGAGAGAGGAAAGAGAGAGAGAAAGAGAGAGGGAGAGAGGAAAGAGAAAGAGAGAGAGAAAGAGGGGGAGAGAGGAAAGAGAGAGAAAGAGAGGAAAGAGAAATATAAAATATATAAAATAAAGGTAAAAAAGAATATATGCAGTGTTATCTTCATTTTAGATATCAAAAGGGTTTTGCGACTCCCAGTGTTTTGTTTTTGGTGGGAAACGGGTCCAAGTGGCTCTTTGAGTGTTTTGGGTTGCCTACCCCTGACCTATACTATACCTGTGCATTTGGTTTTTCTTGCCTAAATGTAGAACCTTACTTTTTTCACCACTGAATTTCATTTTGTTAGATAGCACCCAATGTTCAAGTCTGCCAAGATCCTTCTGTATCTTAAGCCTATCTTCTGGAGTGTTGGCTATTCCTGCCAGCTTGGTGTCATCTGCAAATTTGATGAGTATCACACTTGAGGCAAATAGCAAGTTAGAAGAGCTTAACACAGGTTTTGTGATATTTATACCATTGACAAGGGGGAACAATTGGGGAGTTGAAGGGAACAACCTTCTGGAAGATTCAGTTCCGCAAGTGTTGGCTTATTACACTTTCCCAACCTAATAGTCACTTAATAGTCACTTTGCATAGAATTCCTTCTTTGACTCCTTCACATTTCTTCTAAGCTACTGCATATCTTTAGTAGGTTTTAAACTGATATTTTATGGCTGTCATTACCTCTAGTTCCTGCTCCTGGTTCCCACTCCTTCCCTTCCCTTCCCCCCCTAATAAAGTAAATACTGTCAACCCCAAAAGATGTAGCAAATTACAGTCTTTCATTCTTTTACTTAGAATACAGCAGGATTAGGCTTTGTATTGAAATGTCATTTCCTAATAGAGATTGTTTTTTTCCTTT
The DNA here is from genome assembly GCA_023970755.1 of Azemiops feae. Classification (NCBI taxonomy): domain Eukaryota; kingdom Metazoa; phylum Chordata; class Lepidosauria; order Squamata; family Viperidae; genus Azemiops; species Azemiops feae. The sequence continues at coordinate 288,938 of JALGBA010000294.1, read as the reverse complement.
TTAGAGACAGCATTGAGCTCCAGAATTCCTTCTGTGGTGAGCTATTTTATTGTTATTTTCTTCTGCCCAACAAATTCTGCTGCATAAAGATATATACTCCCACACAATCATCAATGCTCCACCATTTGCTGCTTGAAGTGATGGCTATATTTTGCTTGAAGACTGGGTCAGGCTTATGCCATTATGATTAGCCTTGACAATTGCAAAATGAGAACCTAATGGGCTTAATATGTGACAAATATTTTGCATATGAAAGATCCCAATTAAAGCTGCACTTTCTCCAGAAGAAATGTCTTGTTGTATGAACCATGGAGAATTGCTACCAGTCAGTATGGAAAATAGCCTAAATTAGTGTTTCTCAACCTCGACCGCTTTAACATGTGTGGACCAGCATGCTGGCTGAGGAATTTTGGAAGTTGAGTTTCCCACATCTTAGAGTTGTTGAAGTTGAGAAACATTGGCTTAGATGGATAAAAGGATTGGTGTGGCAAAGCAGTGCCCTGAATTCTGGTTCACAAAGTTCTTTAAAACATTCAACTGAAATCCTGCTGGATTTTCTATCCTTTGCAAGAATATTTCTAGTTTTTAATAGCTTTGTCTGCTTCCATGCTAATTTGTTTCAGCCTTAGCTAACTGACCATTAAGTATTAATACCATTTGTCTAGCTAGAATGTTTTTGTTATTTTAATTCTGCCACCCAGAGATTTTGGAATTAAAGACATCCATAACTGTTCCTGAAAAAATATTTACCATTTGCACAAAGTACACATTTTTTTCTTATACCATTCCAATTGTCTGCCTCTGAAAATAATAACTGTCTACTTGCTAGAGCATTTTGCTCCCTAAAAATGACCCTCCAGATCTCATGTATTTTAAAGTGCTGCCACTTCACTTTGTAACACAACGAGATCCTCTGTTGAACTTAACAATATGTAATTGTTACATACCTACCCCCATGTAACAATTACATATTGTTAAGTTCAACAGAGGATCTGGTTGTGTTACAAAGTGAAGTGGCAGCAATCATAGGATTGTAAACATATTAATGCTTTTCATTTATAATGTTTTCCATCTGTGACTATGTTTGACAGCTAGCAATAGGATGTCATGGTCATAGGCAGATTTATCAGTTGATATCTCCCTGCTGTTCTAAGATGGATTAATAGCTATTTCTGAGGTATGTGACACAGAGTCTGACAGGAAATGCTAAAAATTCAGGCTAAGGGTGTAAGTTTTTAGATTTTGACTTTGTTGATGAAAAATGGACAAATGATAGATGGCATAAGTGTTATGCATTTCTTTGATAAATTCCAGTGCTAACAATTGCTAACTTAGGACATCTGAGTGATAAATTCACATATAGTGAACAGTAGTCCTTGAATACGTTTACAGAGCTAGGCTATTTTACATATGCTTTTATGCGTAGAAACCCCCAAATACAAGGGAAAATAGATTAATTTTTGTAATTCAGTACTTCTAGTTCTAATAATTTGTCAAATCCCAAAACATTACTGAGTAATCACAATGATAAATACTTTAGGTTCAAGATGTTTTGTTGCTGAGCAACATAAAAGATAGACTTTATCCTCCAAACAAAAATATGAAAGAATAACAACAGAAACTAATGCCACGGTGTCTGTGAAATAAAGCAAAATATTTTGGTTTTGGTTTAGCATCAATATTTTGAGCACAAGCGGTTCAAGGCCAAGTAAAGTAATTTATTAGCTAGCTGTTGAGAGTTTCTTGTAGCTTTTTTTTGGTGGAGTGCTTGATCTCATAAAGTTTGGGAGCTTATATATTAGTTACATTATGCTTCTACACTTCAAGGGCTTTGGAATGGTCAAATTAGTCAAGATGGCTCAGCTTTAATAGCACAGTTGTAATTACAGTATCTTGACTTCTCTCTCTCTCTCTGAGAGAGAGAGAGAGAGAGAGAGAGAGAGAGAGAGAGAGAGAGAGAGAGAGAGAGAGAGAGATGGGGACCACTGCTATAGATTGACATAAACTAGGAATTATCTGATGCTTCAGTCAAAGGTCCTATCACAGCTTCCTTCCATAAAGGGAGAATTATTTTATTGCTGAATTCACAATATGTAACAATTAGCTGCCTGCTTATGATAGCTCCAAATCACTGATAATGTTACCTAGTCTAGTAATTTTTATTTTATTTATTTATTTGTATCCGCCTTTACGATTTGTACAAACAACCCAAGGTGGCCAACATATCCAACACAGCTTCCTCCTCTTATTTTCTTACAACAACAGCGCTGTGAGATGGGTTGGGCTGAGAGATGATGACTGATCCAAAGTCACCCAGCAGGCTTTCATGGAGAAGGTGAGACTTGAGCTCACAGTCTCTTGCTTTCTAAGCTGGTGCTTTAACCACTAGACCAAACTGGGTCTCCAGTTTGAATAATGGAATTAAATAATAAAATTATATATTCTCTTTTATTTTAAACAATAAATTTTAAATAATAAAATTATAGTTTGAGTAATGTAAGCTCTACAAGAAAACAATCAAATTTGGAGAGTAGCAAGGACTCAACAATTGAACCTTAAGCTACGTATTCTGTTCTATAGGACTCTCAAATCAGTCACCCAAGGTAGCCATTATGTCCTACCTCATGGCACCCAGGGTATGTGTTGTGATACAGGCTAGTATTTAAGGATGGGGGAGCAACCTCATTGGAGGTTATGCCAATCTCATTTGATTCTCTTACAATACTCATATGAATGTCATAGATGTCACTACACATGCTATAGCTTTCAATTCTATTGTCCCTGGGTGTGGAGGCTTTGGGACGCTGGATAGGATAGTCTGAGAGAACAGGCTTAAAGAGAATCTTAGCATGATGGAGTTACAGCTATCTATTAGGGCTCTCTGTTTGCTCCAGTGGTGTTCCTTGATAGGATGCACTATACTGAAGGACTTCGTGACTTGGGCTTTCTACTAGAATCACATCTCCTGTTAGCAAGTAATAGGTGCAGGCCATAACCAGAGAGCAGACAGACCTTTCTACAGTCATTCATTTGATCATAATTCCCCCCTCCCACATACAGATCACTCAGAAACTGCTGTGATTTCAAAAATTTGCCTACAAAGTTTTCCAGTTTTCATTCATGCGAGCACATTATACCAATGCTGTGGACCTTGTATTGGTTGCCAATAGGTTTCTGAGTAAAATTTAAAGTGCTGATGTTGACCTATAAATCCTTACACGGCTCGATGCCAAGTTACCTGTCTTCTCCAATTGGAGTCACCCTGATCAATGTGATTTAGTCAGGTAGTCTCCATTTTAGGAAGGTCAGAGTAGCTGCTTTTGGGTGGTACCTCTGAACTAGTGGAGTGGCCTCCCACTAGCTAGTCAGGCTTGCACTTTATTTATTTAATTTATTATTAAATTTCTTTGCCATCCATCTTGGGGTTCAAGGTGACTCTGAGCGGCTTAAATTTGAAACTTTAACTATTTTCTGGAAGCTGCTCAAAATGGAGCTGTTCTGAAGGACCTCTGAGATGTGATGCCATCATGGCTGGGTTTATAGATTAGTTTTATAATATATTCTACTTTCTGAATTTTGTTTCAATTGGAATGTGGATGCTTTAATTGTATATTTTTTATTGTGCATTCTTAGCTTTGTGAACTACCTTGTAGATAGATATGGTCCAGAAATGTGATTAATAAACAAATAGCTCACAAATGATTAAATAAATATCAGATAGCTCCTAGTATATTTACTGATGTCAATTTCTTTATTAAATTTATAAAATGATTCAATTTATACCAGACTTGGTGATGGCTCATTTAATTCCTGAAGAGTAAAATCTCAAGAATCGTATACAAATGTGTAAGTGCCTTTAGTGCAGTATGGTGCCTCACATTTTTTTGTATGTCGTCTTGAAAAGAATAGTAAACAAAAAGTTAAAAAAATATGTGTACATACACTTCTAGAAGGGCACTATCAAGGGCGTGAGTGCTGCTAAACATCCATTGTTGCCAGTTCTTTCCGATAAATTCACTCCTCAGGCATTTTCAACTGTTTCAGCTTTTCAGCAAAAATATAAATAAATTCAGCTCAGGAGAAAAAAAACATTTTGGCAGGGTTTATGAGAATAATAAATGAGTACAAGGAAAATGAAGTACCTATCTGTCTTACATCAAGATTTTCTTCTGTGAAGGTTATATTAAACTTACCTAACAAATTCAAGTTTAGGAAGAAACTAGCCCTTGGTGAGGTAATATGTAGTTTGCCCTTCATCCTATTTGGGTTAGATTAGTTCTGTTATTCAGTAGCCCTATCCTGTAACTCAAACGGATTCTTTTCTCAAGGTCAAAGGATATGTTCCACTATTTTTCTTGCTCCCAATTATAATCCTGGTATCTGTACCTTATCAGTTTTGCTTCCAAAATTAAATCACATGAAATGACTAAACATGTTATTGGGGTGGGATATGAGAAGCTCTCTGTTAACTCTTTCAGAGGAAAAAGGAGAATGACAAGCTGGATAGAAGTTTACTGTGTCCCCACACATTATTTTACCTTTCAGTCATTGAAAAATTGAATTAAAATTGCACTAGGTGGACAGAGTATAAACAAGGAGAATTTTTTAGGAGCCACCATCTATCTGGATGGCAAGAATTTTAAGAACTAGTCATTATCAAATCAAGTGAACTTCTCTGCCAGGTAAGTCTAAAGAACTAACCTTTCTGAATTCAACCCACTGCCATTTCTTTAGGCTGAGGAGACTATACATTCTGGAGCTTGCAATTATAGCAGTGATAATTGATTTTATAGATAATGTGTCATTGCAACATGATGCATATGTTCCTAAGAATAGACTGCTGACTTTAATGAGTAATAATTGCATTTTATTGCCAAGGAAGTCTTACTTTGTTTGCCACAATTATATTTATTGATCTGAATTAAACTTACAGTTTGATGGTAGAACTGGATTTTGCTTAGCATGAAAATACTCAAGCAGAGTTCATAGCTAGTAGTGCTTTTAATAACCACTGCTGTGGTTGCTGAATGCTTCCCTCTTTTATGATATAATCATGGATGACAGGACCAATTGTGCATGTATTACTATCAATAATGTATGACATCAGCTAAGAATCTGGGGCAAGAGTGGAAGTGTGGTTATGGTCATCTGGGAAACTTTGGTGGCTTCCAGGGGTACTGCTCTGCAGATAATTAGATGTGATGCCTTATTTGTGAAATTGGGCCATAACATTTGACTCTACTTATACTTACTTATACCAGTTTCCCTGCTACTGGCAGTCTTCCTCCCTGCTACTGGCAGTCTTCCTACCAGAGCTACTTGATTTGGCGATGGAATTCTCCAGGCCTATGGTTCTGGGAGTTGGAAGCAGCTTGGGAATTCATGGCTACTGTGGCAACCATAAACTTGATCCAGTTTATTGCTGACCTAATGTAGGAGAAGGAATGGCAGAACTGGGGGGTGATGTCAAAAGAAAAATCAGCCTAGAGTTTCTACATAGTCACCAACAGACTAAGTTCAACCCTTCTTAAATTCCATTGACTCTTACCTAGTGCCAAAATAGTACTAACAGTAGATTCCTGTGCATAGGCATTAGTAGTAATCAGTTTAATTGGAACTTCACCTGTGATCCTGGTCTTTCATGCCTGATATTAATTTACTCAATTAATGGTTAGCATTATAATTCAAGAGGGGTTGGACTTATCCATTTGTGGCTATGTAGAGATTCTGGGCTGATGCTTTTTTGACTCCATCCCTAGGATTTGCCACTCCTTCTCCATCCAACTCACCCTGGGAGTTGCACATTAGATATGCTTTTGTCTTGGAGCAATAACAATGTGATTTGTAGTTGGAGCTTTGGAGTTGTGATCAGTCATCAATCCCCTGTCCTCATTCATCAGTCTTTTATCCTGGACAGATCACTTTCTGTTAGCCTTGGAGTTTTCCAGGGCTAACAGTGGGAAAGGACCTATTCAATTCATGACTGTTCATTTCTGTTGCCTAATGAACCTGGTAGAGTTCCAGTGGGAACTTGGATTTTTTTTCTGAAGCACTGGTTTGCGTGGATTGACCAAAATCTTTGTCTCTGCTTGGAATTAATAAGTGACTTTAATGGGCTGTGAGAATAAATGCAAGAAACAGGATGAAAAGCTGAACTGAAACAACAATATGATAAGAGAAATCTGAGTCTAAAACAGGAATGGGGTGGAAAAAGCAGCTCAGAACTGAATCTCCCTAGAACGTGGGGAATGGGAGGGGGAAATGCTTTCCAACTTGCAAGTTATATTACTATAAGCTATAATAACTATTGGGCTTTTGGGCTTTTGCTTCCTGATCTGGCCTACTTTGAAGGGCTGACAATGTCTGTAATTTTGGATTGATATCAGTTTGCAGATTATCTTTGTGCATGGATCCTGGAAGACCCCTCAATTTTCAGAGGAAGTAGCATAAGAGACACTTAAGAGCACAACTGAGAAAAATTAAAAAGCCAGTCTGAAAACAGACATGAATCTGTGGTCAGAACTATTTTTTGATGGGAAGGGCAGTGAAACATATTAATTTGTCTGCCGTATTGCATCCATGGACAGCCACCTGCCAATTCTCTTTTAAATAAATTGATCTCTCCTTTTCTTCCACTTTTTCTAATTTTTACAGAGATTTTCTAGAGAATAGAGAATCTCATTTGTGCTTAGCAACTGTCTGTGGTACTTAATTTTGGAAGCTTGCCAATTGCTTACCCATCTCTTCAGCCACCTCCAACAGAGTATTTTGCACCTGGGTCTGAGTCAGCTTTGACCCTTGATAATTGTTGATTAAACCTGGATCTTACTTTCAGGCAATTTCCGTTCTGTTTGGAAAGTAGAAAGTTGACACTTAATTTCTCCTCCATAATTCTTTTAATTTCTTCAACAGCTATCTTAATAATATTAATGTTGGAAGTATTCAAACTGGTTAATTTTGTCTCATTCAACCAGCTTGTATCCTTCCGAGATAAGAATATCTTTTTAGGCAAGAAAATGGTAAGTGAGCATCTGTCCACTCTAGATGAGTTCAAATTACCAGGACCAGATGAATTACACCCCAAGGTTCTGAAGGAACTGGCAGACGTGATCTCAGAACCACTGAATTATATCTTTCAAAGATCCTGGAACACCGGGAAACTACCAGAGGACTGGAAAGGAGTTGATATAGTTCCCATCTTCAAAAAAGGAAAAAAAATAGATCCAGGAAACTACAGACCTATCAGCCTGACCTCAATACCTGGGAAGATTCTGAAAAAGATAATCAAGCAATGAATCAGCGAACACTAAACACAAACAAAGTCGTAACCAAAAGCCAACATGGGTTTGTCAAAAACAGATCATGCCAGACAAATCTTATTGCATTCTTTAACCAGCTGACAAAATTAGTGGACTTCAGTAAGGCATTTGATAAAGTAGATCACAATCTACTACTTGATAAGATAGAAAAATGTGGGTTAGACAGCATCACCACCAGATGGATTGGTAGCTGGCTGACCGGACGTACTCAGTGTGTGGTCCTCAATGGAACTGCATCTACATGGAGGGAAGTGTGTAGTGGGGTGCCCCAGGGCTCTGTTCTAGGCTCAGTGCTCTTCAATATCTTCATCAATGATTTGGATAAGGGGATAGATGGGGAACTCATCAAATTAGCAGATGACACCAAGCTGGCAGGAATAGCCAACACTCCAGAAGATCAGCTTAAGATACAGAAGGATCTTGACAGAATTGAGCATTGGTCGCTATCTAACAAAATGAAATTCAGTGGTGAAAAAAATAAGGTCCTACATTTAGGTAAGAAAAACCAAATGCATAGTTATAGTATAGGTAGTACTTGGCTCAATAGTAGTACTGTCAGACAGCTCTTGCAGTCCTAGTGGACAATCATTTAAATATGAATCAGCAGTGTGCTGCAGCTGCTAAAAAAGCCAACACAGTGCTAGGCTGCATTAACAGAGGGACAGAATCAAAATCACGTGAAGTGTTAATACCACTTTATAATGCTTTGGTTTGTCACGATGTAAAAAAAATGTTGAGACTCTAGAAAGAGTGCAGAGAAGAGCAACAAAGATGATTAGGGGACTGGAGGCTAAAATATATAAAGAACAGTTGCTGGAGTCGGGTATATCTAGTTTAATGAAAAGAAGGACTAGGGGTGACATGATAGCACTGTTTCAATATCTTTGTGGGTTTACCACAAAGAAAAGGGACTCAAGCTATTCTCCAGAGCACCTGAAGGCAGGACAAGAAGCAATGGATGGAAACTAATCAAGGAGAGAAGCAACCTAGAACTAAGGAGAAATTTCCTGACAGTTAGAACAATTAATCAGTGGAACAACCTGCCCCCAGAAGTTGTGAATGTTCCAACACTGGAAGTTTTTAAGAAGAGATTAGACAACCATTTGTCTGAAATGGTATAGGGTTTCCTGCCTGAGCAGGGGGTTGGACTAGAAGACTCTAAGGTCCCTTCCAACTCTGTTATTGTGTTATTCTGTTATTTACCCTGAAGTTAATATGCTCTCTATTTTCCCAAATGAATGTTCAGAGATCATGATACATAATGTACTTTCTTTGTAATATTATGCTTCATTTCAAATTAAAGAAAGAGCATAATAAAATCAAACAGGTTTCTTAGAGCATGCAGCAAAATCATTGATTCTAGATAAGATTTCTGTTGAACTCTCAGGTCTCAGAATACAAGAAATGGTGAGCAGCCCATCCACATATTAACTTGTTCTGCTGAAGATCAAGTGCCCCTTGACTCCATAAGATGATCTATAATGAAAACCCTATACATACATACATACATACATACATACATACAAGACTTTCACATGAGCTGGAACTATGCTAATATAGAAATATTTCTTGAACAGGATAGTAGTGTTATTAATTGCCCAATGCTCCAAAATCTTTACTAATATTTCCAAATTCTGATCTTTAGCCTCTCATCTATAAATTCAGAACTTTAATAAAGATTTTCCCCTGTCTTCTCCCACTAGCTGGAGCATATCCTCTTCTCAATCAGACCTTGCATTTCTTTCATTCCCAACTATTTTTTGTAAAGTGTCTAGCCAGAAGTGGGTTGTACTATTTTAATATTTATTTTTCTTTTATTATACATAATTGCTTCCATCATTTTTTTTTATAGAAAGTAGGGACATTTCTCTCATTATAGATTACCTCTTGGCTGCAGCCAGTAGTTCCTGCTGGATTTCTGATTATGATAGAGACATAGATCATGAAACATTCAGAAAACCTTTGTTTTCTCTGCTGTCTTAGGTTGGTTTTATAATGGAAATATCATGGTGGGCTATAGGTCATAAGCTTTAGAGCAATTTAAGTCTTAAAAAGAAAAATAAATCCTCTGAATAAACCAAACCAAGTGATAACCTTCTATTACTTAACTGATTATATCTAGCAAACTAACGTTCCTGTAGGAGATTGTAGAAGAGAGGAAGGAAACATTTTTGAAAATAATGGCAGAGTTATTCAATTGGTTTAAGAGTGTTAAGCACTTTGATGTTTATTTGTGTGTTAACATGGAAAGTGAATGAAAGAAAGAAGATACAGATTATTTTATATGTAACCCCAAATCAGAATTTTAACTAAGAATTCCTGGCTTTTCATTGGTCTGATGTGTCCTACCTTGTTCAAGAGAAAAAGCAATCATCTAGTTTTATGGGGAAATGAAGCTGAAATGGACTATGAGAAATATCCCCTGAATAAGAAATTGGTACAATTTTCAACAGGATCCCAAATTGGATTGTATGACTGCTCTATTAGCAAAAAAAGAGCAGATGCTTGCTGTCAGGGTGAGAATGGTTCCTAGAGATAGATAAAGCTACTGCTTGGTGATGCTTGAAATGGTGCTCATGTCTGCTGTTTGACAACTGATGGCTTTCCATACTGAATATTTGAAAGTGCCTTGTATAAAGACAGCACCAAGTATTATCTATACTGGTTTACAGTAGCACTCCAGAGTTTTAACTAGGAATCTTTCCCAAGTACATCTGGAGACCTTGGGACTGAAACTGGAACCAAAGCATGTGTTCTTTCTTTGCCTTAATTTTCTTCTGCAGGATGAGTTTGACGGCTAAAACAGGGTTATAGGATTTGACTGTGATTGCTATTGAGAGGCTGTGAGAAATGGTTTTTTTAAAATATGATATTATAAAAATTATTGGTAGCTTTTCTTTGTGAAGGCTATCATTTTCTGGGATTGGCTATTTTCAGAAAAAGAACCTTTTGGGTTAAATAGACCGTTTGACCTCACCATTAAACTTCACTCCTGCACTGAATTAACTTTCTTTTGAGTTAAATGTCATTTCAGTTTCTATTTTCATTTTATATGTGCGTTTTAAAGTAGAGAGCACTCTGAACTTCATGAAAGAAAATAAGGAATCTTCAGAAAATGTTAGAGGCTAAGCAAATACTGCCTCTGATTTAAAGCCAAATCAAATCTTACATAGAAGGAAACAGAAGCAATATTTAGCAATGTGATATGTTAATTATGGCAATGTATTACTATATTATATTGTATATCGGCAAGGCCTGCAGCATTCCAAATACATCTTGGGCATGGAAAGTGTGAGAGTGCTGCAAATCCTTTCCAAGGGTTGCTGCAGACCACATGGAAGAAGGTCAAGCGCTCTTTTTGAATGGTGAAAGCAGCTTCAGCTTTTCCCAGACTTCCTTCAGAAGCTGTTCTCAGCCACCTCCATTTGGATGGGTGTGTACAGCTTCTTCATTTATTTATTGTTCCCAGGCAAGTGAAGCGGTGCATATGGTCACACATTCAGAGACAGCCAAGAGCAGCTTCCAAACCGACCATGGGAGTCTGGAAAAAGAGGGAGCTGCTTTAATGATATGAAATCCAGTGTTCCAGCACATTCTGAAGCATCTAGTTTGAAAGGCTTGCATAGCCTCCCAAACTGTTATTGCTTGCAGCTGTGTACTGTAGTAGTGCCAGATAAAGTCATGTTAGTTGCACACACTGGAAAACGACAACAACCCACAGACTTCATTCTGAAAAATGTCCCCAAATAAAGTTTGAAACAGTTCTATTTATTCCTTTGCAAATCAGAGTTAGAATTATTGTTAATACTGTCTCATGCTTTCTGTCTGCATGTGCACTTGTGTATATGTGTATGCATATGAAATGAAAATAAAAATAAAGAAGTGAAAGCAATTGTACTCTTCCTGAATACTCAATACATCCAGAATATTAATAATAAAATACTCAATATCATCTGAATTTATTGGCCCATTTAGTTACTGTATTTTTTATAATTTGGCTACCATGTGTGAGTATGGTTTCTGTAAGAAGAAAGAACACATGAGAATATCAGAGGGCAAATGCAAGCAATCAGATTCAAAATGCAGATGCTATTAAACATTATTCAACTGAAAAATAAGGACTTTCCCTTTAAAGAGATAATCTTTTGTCATTTCATTTGTCTGTTTCTTTGAGCTGTTATTGTCTCTAACTTTTGGACAGCTTACATGAAGAGGAAATTTTGCAGAGCTAGGCTTCTGTTACATTGTTAGACATCGTACAATAAGTCATGACCCCGGACTTTACTATATCCTGTAAAATGTTAGTACTAAAGCCTTACCCACACATATTTTCTTTGGAATAGAGATCACAGTAAAACCTTGAGTCTTCTCCATTTGGAAATGGATTCCTGTTTTAATTAAGATATGCCAAAATCAGAGTGTTTGCTATTTTTAATGGGTCCAATTCTGTGAAAATACTGGCCTTACATCCTGGCAAATAATGTTGAGCATTTCTGCTTAGTTATAGTAAGCTTTGTGGGATTCAGTAGAGGTTGACCTTCATGTAATTTTCATTTGGGATGGTGGGAGTATCGGAGAGATCATTTTCAATACATATCAGTACTTGCAGATTAAAAAGATTAGGTGTCCTAAAGAGAATAGCTATGTCTGGCAGTTTTTGGTCTCTTAATATTTATCTTAATAACAGATATTTCCTTTGCTTGATACTACTGTGCCACAATGCCATTGCTTTGTGTACTTTGATCTACTGTAATAATTCTTTTCCTCTTCCTTCTAACTTAGTGTTTTGCAAACTTGGCAACTTTAAGATGTGTGGATTTCAACTCCCAGAATTCCCCATACGTCTATAAACACTGTTCTAAAGAGTTGTCCTATTGAGGAGATGGTGGCCTATAGATTTATTAAATAAATAAATAAATAGTGTTTCAAAAATAAGTCTCACTCTATCTCTTTTCTCCCTTTCAGTCAGGTGCTATTTGCAAGGTGAGTCCTATCTCTGTGCTAGTAGTAACGCATATTGGATGGCACTTCATAGTGCTTTTACTCTCTAAGCGGTTTACAGAGTCAGCATATTGCCCCCCAACAATCTGGGTCCTCATTTTACCGACCTTGGAAGGCTGGAAGGCTGAGTCAACCTTGAGCCAGTCAGGATCGAACTGCTGGCAGTTGGCAGAGTTACCCTGCAATACTGCATTCTAACCATTGCACCGCCATAGCACTTAAACAGTTACTAACTGTTTTAAAAGTTTCTTGCAATTTTAAAAATAATGCTGGTCTTTTTACTGTGTTTGTTTACTGTGTTACTGTGTTTGTTTTCAGAGCATAAGTAAATCTAATTGATGGATATTTCCTATAATGAAATGGTTGGTATAAAGGAAAAATATGCTTCATAATTTGCAGGGCCCTCACATAGCACTTGGCAACTTCTTAAAGCTGCTATTTCTTTTCTGAGGCTGTGTGGCTTCCCTTCATCTTGCAATGTGCTCCAGGAACAGACACCTTTGGTTTAAGGAGAATTATAGATGATGTATCTCTATACCATATAAAGCAGATTTTCCCCGTCAAATCCAAAGAACTGCCCAGCCTGATAACTGAATATCTAATCTCAGTGTTGGAATTTACATTATAGGGAATCTTAGACAGCTAAGTAGCAGTTTGAGTCTAATTGAAACAGCTCTGTCCATCAAGTAAATCTGTTGGGCTAGGAGTTGCAACATTAGGGGAAGTGGTGGAGTACAATAAGATGAACGGCAGTGGCAGCATCAGTTGTCCAGTTAATAGCAGCAATAATATGGTTCAGATTGTGAAGCAATCATGTTAAGACCCTGGGTAGGGGGTGACCCGAAGCCATTCCCAGAAATAATCTTTTAAGAAGTCATAACATAGCCTTCAGGTTGGCAGTGTCTGGAAAGTCAATAGAGCAAGAGACAGTTGAACTGTTGAAAGACAAATCAGAAATCCAATGTTAATACAGTGGTACTTCGGTACTCACCGTTAATTGGTTCTGGGAATCGCAACAAGTACTACAAATGACAAGTGCCAAACAAGCCACATGACTTACCATGTGACCCTTTGTTTTGGCTGGGAAAGGCTTCCTGCTTGCCCCTTTCCTTTGTCAGCAAAGACGCCCAGCATGGACGATTTTTTGTCTACCTTCTGTGACCATCCCCCTCTTCCTTTTGCAGCAACCTTCCCAGCATGGCCGACTTCCTGTCTGTTCTCTGCAGCCATTTCCCTTTTCCTATCACAGCATGTCACATACTAAACAAATGAGTACCAGGACAACATTTTCACATCAAAATATTTTGAGTACCAAATTTGATAAGTTTTGAAGCAATCGAATACCGAGGTACCACTGTATGTAAATATCTCTCCTGTTATGTGATAGGCATTATACTCAAGATATTCAAGTATATTCCGTGTCTGAAATCTGAGGTTATATTTTATTTTGTAAGATGCTCTGAGATCCTGACTGAAGATGTTTTAATAAATAATTTTATTAAATTTATTTAAAAAATCAAAAGCTAATAAATATTTAAAGCTGGGTTTTTACAATATATCTATTTTTGTTTATATGAATGATCACCAGTAGCTTAAAACTTTATTAGATTCTGACTTTTCAACAGAGAACTTAACTGCAATGCTTGTCATTATAATGTCAGAATACTGGCAAGAATTATCAAAGATTTGATGCTTCTGAGTCCTGATTGTTGCTTTTTAATGGTTGAAATGATTCTTCTAAATAATTAGAGAGATTATGTTATCACATGTACTTGTAGATGAACAGTATTTACAGATTAAATGTGCTGGTAGCCAAGGACATACTGTTAGAAAGACAAGGAAATTAGTAATGTTTTAGCGTAGGAGCATCAAAGCAGTTGTTAAACCCAAGGGAAAAATAGGTTGGTGAATCATGTGTTCTTTCATTTAAAGTGAGTATGTCTTTCTTCTGCTGTTTTTAGTGTGGCATTTATAGAACATGTTACAGAAGCAAGTTTTTAAAGTGTTTTAACAATGCAAAATACTTTATGTCTTGGAAGGATCAATGACCAAGATAGAAATACTGTATGCTTCTCCTCCCACACTGTCTTAAAAGTAGCATTAAATGTATGCATAATTTTTTTCCACTGAAAACTGACTATCCAGTGGTATCCAGTGAAATGAGGATCAATTAAAAATCAAATATGACAGATCTAAACTTTTAATCTTTTCTAACAAAACATAAATGCACAAGAGGACAATTGATTTCCATGAACGGGAACAGGTCAAATATTATAAATACTTTGGCCTAGTATTTCAGGCCTTGAGAAAATTCACAGCCCAGGAAAATTATGACACTTCTATTGCCCAAAAGAGCACACCAGCAATAATTAAATTTGATAGGCAACAGGGGACAAATTATAGCTCAGCAGCTATACTCCAAAATGCACCTCCAATGCAATACTGAGGCTCAAAACTAGCATGCCAAGTATTAAGGATCAGGCTTGGACTAGGATTATAATCTCAGAATTTAGAATCGTGTTTCATCCTACAGGCCTGGTGCCTTTGCTGCTGTCATACGATTACTCAACCCAAGACTACTTTGAAGTCTTGGCTTCTGTCTTGAATACCTAGGTCAATTAATCAAAGACCAAATCAATAGTAAAATAGAGTATCAAGGATACTGATCACCGAAAAGGTGTCATGAGTGCCCTGAATTCAATTGCCAAATGTTGGCAATTGAACCCTCTACTGCAGGGTATCTGTACAATTTAACGTAAGCAAATATAGATGAGCCTTTCCAGAGCCCGGTTTGAAGGTTTACTGTTGGGAAGATTTCATGGGGCTCTTTATTTACAGAGACTTTGCCCTTGTGGAGCCAGGGAGGAAGAAACTTTACCTATGTTCTGATATGGTGCCCTTTCTATGATGCCTCAAGATATGCTCTGATCAACCCAATCATTTTCAAATATGAGGGACATATGGATCAGTTCCAGGGATGATGATACTCAGTCATGAATCCTGGTTCCTGATCAGCCATATTATGCTATTAAGGTCAGATCTCAATGTCTGAAGCCTTTCGGGGGGGATAGTTGAGGCACAAACCAAGTGGCTATGGGTGATTCTTCTGGTCCCAATGTAATTCTGAATGGGGCTGCATTTTTCTATTCAGAGCTGGTGCAACAGTTAGAAATCCTCCTGAACTCATAGGTTCTGCTTTGTGGCAGCTATGGGCTAGAAAGGCCTTCACCGAGACTCATCTAGTGCAGGGCTTTTCAACCTTTTTACCGATTGTACCACTTTTAGGATATGGCAATATTCGAGTACCACCTAGCAAGGTGTCAAAAATTTGATGACCAAAAAAAAAACCTGTTCAAAGTTGCAATTGCACTGAAATGACTTATGACCATTTTTCACACTTATGACCACTGCAGCATGCCCAGGGTCATGTGATTTATATTTGGATGCTTGGCAACTGATTCATATTTATGATGGTCACAGTGTCCCAAGGTCATATGATCCCCTTCTGCAACCTTTTGACAAGCAAAGTCAATGGCAGAGCTGCTGGTGGCCAAATCCTTCCCTCCCTCCCTTCCCTGCCTCCCTTTTTCTCATTCCCATCTCTTTCTGAAGGAAGAATTTGACCCCCCCCATATTTTCCCTCCTCCATATATTGATCAAACAAGGAAAGGCCTCCAGAGACAGAAAAGACAAGCTGCTGAGTGAACTAGCTTAAAAAGGCACATTCCCCTTTAAGAATTAGCTACTGGCTAGAAAGGAAAGTAAGGAGTCCAGCCAGCACTTAAGGAAGAAAAAAAAGTGTCAGTACTGGCTGCCGGCTAAGGCAGCCTCCCCAAATGGATCCATTCATAAGTAAAGGAATGCTACAGGCAAAATCCATTCAGGAGAAAAATATTTCAAAATCCCTTGCAGCAAAACTTACAGCTAACAACAGCAGAGCAATAGAAGCTAACACGAGCCATCAGCCAAATAGAAATCACCAAACACTCCTTAAGAACACAAAGCCCACATTGCACAAATCCCAGAACTTCAAAGTCACAAAAGCACATAAGAATCCTTCCACTCTCCATCTCCCTCCCTCCCTCCCTCCTCCGTGCCTCACCTCCAGCCATTGCTGCCTTTTTTCATTCCTTGTGGAGGGCGACCCCTCCCCCACTGCATTTCTTGCCTGTTTGCTGCTGCCAGCACAGGTGGCTGCCACAGCCGTTGTAGATCGGCTCATGGCCGGCCTGCTTGATCTCCTCTCCCCCCACCCTTCTCCTTTTTCTTCTTTCCCTTTGGTGCAGCTAGAGCTGACTCCACCTCCTCCCAAGGCTGCTGCTTTTTCTCTCTCTCCCTCTCCCGCCCAAACTACCTCCTTTTATAGCCTCTCCTGTCTCCGCCCCTCCTCCTTTCTCATGGGGGAGGGTGAGCCAGAAGTGAGCCTGGGGCCTTTGCAGCTCCAGAAGACTCTCTCACTGTAAGTCTTTGCCTGTGCTGGCTCTTTCCCTTCCCCACTACACTTGGCTAGGCAAGGCTGTGTACCACCTGCCACTCATTAATGTACCACAAGTGGTACGCGTACCACCGGTTGAAAAGCCCTGATCTAGTGCACCAGCTGCATTCTCTTCTGACTTGGGAGTTCTCTCTCATGGTTCTCACAATTTACTCTCATGTGTGGATTGCTGCAACATTGGACTGCCCTTGAAGACCATATAGAAGCTACTGATAACTCTAGATTAGATTATCTGGATCTTTTCCAGTCAGGCCAGGATATGGGACAGAAATGACACTGATCATGTTTTTAGATAATCTCTGATGGGGATAGGGTCTAAACAACTATCTTTGCTCCGCTTGATCTTTTAGAGGCCTGCAATACCATCAACGATGGTATCCTTCTGGACCTGTGGGTGGAGAATTAATAAAGAGGAATATTGTTGCTTTTTACCCTCCAGAAATCACTGCTCTCCCATTTTAATCACAGGACAATTGGGCAATATCTATCTTGTACAGTATGTGTAGGAATTATAGAGGTGAATTGAAAACTGAAATATTGGGAAATTTCAGATTTTGGTTCTGGGCTGGATATAACCTTAGTATATAGTTTATAATGGTTACTGTATATTGAATGTCATTAATTTTATGCTGCTAAAAGCTCATATCTTCCCAAGAGGAAATCACGCATATTAACATAATGATGAATAAATATCTTCTTAAAGATTGGCTTCCGGTTTGCCATCGCGGCGTTGGCGGATGTGTGGGGCGAGCTCTGTCTCCACTGTCCGGTTTTTTTCCCGCTGGGGGATCCTGAAGAGGGTCGGAAGTCGCCCTGTAGGGGCTACGAGCGAGGAGAGGACCCCCGCGTGATCGCGGAAGGGCGGCAGCCCTCCCGCTCGATCCGGGGCAGCTCTTCTAACTGACGGGGAAAAGATCAGTCATAGTAATATGGTCCATCACTAAGCTGCTGACAGCCGAGGTCAAATCTACTAACAAGAAAGCAATGCGGAGGAACTGGGTGAGACCTTACCTTCTCTTTAACCCAAGTTTTTCCCCATAAAAAGCTTCTTGAAGTATCTTCCCACTGTGAGGAGAGAGGGAAGGGAATTTCTCTCCCACCCTCTAAAAATGGTGGCGTCTGATTACCCAGGGGAATCAAAGCATCAAAAAGAACAACTTTAATATAATTGGATCTATATGTCTTCGGAACTTGGGAACCAAAAAATTTCCTACTCTTACTGGGACCTTCTATTTTATTCACACACAAAAAAAGAATTTAAATAGGAAAAAGAACCTAGAAAAGTCCGGGATTTAAAAAACTTTAAATGGTATCGGTGACATCTTGTGGTGAAGCTTGGTATAGCAATCTGTTATTTCCTACAAAGAGACTTGGCTCACACCTAGATAAGATTTCCCTGACCTTGGTACTATCTATGAGAGATTCAACTACGAGAGAACAGCTGGGCAGTGAAATTGGTCTCCATGAACTGTGAAGCTGAATTTTTACTGACTTTTGCTTAATAAACAACCTTCACTAGAAAGACTATCTACAACGACGCAAAAGAGATGTAGGAAGATCAGCAAAAAATCCTTGCCATGTTAAAATCAATACATGAAACTATCCTTGCAGCTTGTGAGAAAATGAGATTTAAAATGAAAGACCAAGATGCTAGCATAGATGTACAAAGCCAAATTTTGATTGCAACCAAAGAATCAACAATCCAGAAAGTGGAACAACTGAATACCAAGACAGAGGACTTAATTGATCAACAAGTACAGCTCACCGAAAATCCAGACAATGAAGAGACAATCTTAAAAATGGAAATGACCTTCTACGCAAACCAGAAGAAATCTGAGAAAGAAGAAGACCAGATCGAATTGAAGACAACTATACAAGAGCAAATATGGGGATCTGGGACACTAGATTACAAATGGACCAGTTCTTCCAGGAAATTGGCAATCAAATGGTCTCCTTTAATTCAAACAACATATACAAGAATGGAGGGAGATCTATTTGATGATTTAAAAGCATTGGTATGGAAGCCTGGTTGGCAAAGGAAAAAAGCTAGAATTAGGTTAAAAAATTGGGGTTTTTTATTTACTAGAGGGGATTCTATATTGTCAATTAGAAATTATTAGACGTTGAGACAAGGGGAATTTTGAACACTGAAGAATTAGATTTAAAAGGGAAATGAAAATTAATCATTAGGAATATGTTTGAATTATTGATTAGCCCAGGCAATATAGATAATGGATTTGAGCCAACAAAGGGGATATTCTATTACTAAGTTGGTGATTTAATATGGTGAGAAATAGAAAATTCTTAGGAAATAGAATAAGATTACATTTAAGTAAGTAACATGTGTATTTTAGATATTATAGTTTCTTATGAAGTAAGATAAGGGAAATTTTGGTTACCCAAAAGCTGAAAACTATGGATAATAAAGGTTAAATTGGAGTATTGAAACTAAAAACTAGCTAGAAATTAATAACAGGATATGGACTGTCTATGAAGACCTATTAAGATAAGTATAAGCTAAAATGCACTGATAAATGTAATAACGAAGTTTTTATTGAGTTTGGTACAATTAGAAATGTACTAGTTTAAATATGACATAGTTAATGTTAAGAGAAAAAGAGAAGAAATATTTGATGATGCAATCTGAGATCTGTATTAAAGATTTTGTTATTGAACTATTGATTAACCCACTCACCACGTTGCTTTTTAAATACTCAAATGTAAAACTGGAAAACCAATAAAATATTATTAAAAAAAAAGATTGGGGTTAAGTTATTTCTTATATAAAAATTAACTTACTTAATAATTAGAAAACTATTTTGATTAATTCAATAGCTTTGACTTCTTTGTTGGTGGTAACAACAATGGAAAAATACATGCATAGAATTCAAGAAGAGGCTTTCAGAGAGACAAATGTATTATAATTTATGGATCTCTAATGGTGTTTTATACAAAATAAAAATAGATCTTAGGTGTAATGATCCATAGATGACATTTTTTCAGCAATATTATATTTGTATGAAATTAATGTACAACTTTTTAAAAAGAGCCTCATAAAAACAATGTCTGGCTTTGGAGTTATATTTTTTTCTTTGCTCATTTTCTAATTTTTTGCCTTTCTATTTTAAGTGAAAAAGGAAAATAAAAATAAATTAAGGTAATTCCCCAAAAGGAATACATATTCCCTAGAAACATTTACTTTCTCCAGAGTGGTTACCTTTTACAGTTTACTTAACAACACATTTGACACAAAACTTCTAGTTTATTAATAATTTAACAATACATGCATTTTAATATATTGCCTATCATTTGTGTAGCCTTTTGTTAAAGGTCTTGGATGGCTATGTCCTGATATTTTGTATTGCTGGAATTATTTAATTTCTTGGTATGCCTCCTGTGTGCTGTTAAGAGAAATAATTTCTGATAAACATCTGTTCAAAAAACATATAATGGCTATTCACACTTCCCCTTCACTACTGTTTATATAGGATGAAACCTATTGTCAATGTATTACTTATTTTATGCCAGAACTCCAAACATTTTTTCTTTGACATTTTAGACCTTTCTGCATTTGGAACATTTTAAACATTCTTCACCTGCTTTTTACAAATCTTTGCTATTTGTATACTTTTGCCAGAATCATTTCTGTAATGAGCTTTTATTGCCCATTTTCTTATCTATGATTGGAATAATTATGTTGGTAACTATTACAATGCATACTTTTCTCTTATTGAAAAGAGAATCTATGGTTCCCATGGTATCCAATATACCACAATATCCCTCTTAGGGATTTCATTTCATTTATTGTCATTGTAATTCAAATCCAGAATTGTTCTACCTTATAATACAATTGGATTTATATTTTCTATGTTATATTTTCAATAGATTTCTTTTTTCTCCTAGCAGTGCTTTCTTAGGTTGTTTGACTTTCCATTATAAGAATAACAATATGAGGACATGTAAATGTCCATACAATTTTATAAGAGATCTAGAAACATGTTTATGCTTCACTAATGTAATACTGATAAATTTAAGTTCAGCTTAAGGTTTGCTGTTGCTACAATAGATAAAACCTATTGTACTGTATTTGTTTGTGTATCTACTACTTAGCTGCCAAATGACACATGGATTGGTGTGGCACTTTTGCAAACATTTGTTAAAAGATGAGGAAGCATTTAGAGAAACTTAGGGGTGCCAAATTTGGCTATTAAGTGTTAGGTTTTAGGAGAGGCACAGATTTCTCCCACAAATCCAGACTCTTCCCATTCCTTCAAATGGAAGAGACATATGCTTAATAGCAACAAAATGGTGCACTGAAGTTTTCAAGCAGAGACAATTCCCCCCTTTGTCATTAAAAGGAACAACAGTCTATAAGCGCAACCATATGTTTTCTCACTAGCAACTTTCAGCAACTTCTACAGTCATCGAACCATTGTTGTGCTAAAAATTTTTTTTTATCATCTCCGCAATAGCTGGATAATGCTGTGAAGGCATTATAATTCACTAGTGCGGAATTAGTCCTCAAAGCAGTAACAATAAAGTCACACACACACACACACACACACACACACACACACACACAGAGAGAGAGAATTACACAGAGAAAATAATTTCACAGTTGTGTTGGTTGTTTGCAGCAAAAGAAATATATGTAAATATATTTCTCTGTTTAGAGAGGAAGAGAAAGAGGTACTGTGAAGTCAATTTGAAATGATAATGTTGGAAGGAATTATTTAGGCCATCATTTCACCTCCTAGTCAGCGTAGTGCATCCTGACAGGTGACTGACTAGCTATTGCTTGGACAAACCTAGCAAAGAAAGCCTATATTTTTTTTGGACCAATTGGATGCACTGTTAACTTCATGCTGTTTGTATTCTGTTCCTGTAATTTAAACCCATCATTCTGTTTCCTGTGCTCTGGAATGACAGAGGATATTTGACCTTCTTCAGTGTTACTTTTTTGGAAAGCCACATATCCAGTCTTCTTTTCCCAAAGCTGTCCAACTGCTATCTTTCTTCATGTTTTTTCTTTAACTGTCATTATACAGCATTTTTTTTTTTTAAGTGTGGGGTTCCAAAGCAGAATAAATTGGAACAGTTCCCTAATTTGAAAACTTTTCTTCTATCAATGCAGCCATGCATGTCTTTTTGGCAGCCATATCACACTGACAGTTTTCATTAATTACTGAATATATTTTTAATAATTTCCTAGGTTCCCTGTACCTGTTTGTTTGAATGCCTATGGAGATTCTCAGTGATCCAGGTCATGGTTCTCCAAAGGTGCTTTTTCAAGAGGCAATTGGACTTTCTTTGTTTTTCCTTGATGTTTCACTTCTCATACAAGAAGCTCCTTCAGTTCAGACTTGTTTGATTATATTTTGAACTCTAGAACGAATTTGAATCTGCTAAATTTATTTAACGGAAGCACTTATTTCTATTACATTTCATTTAGAGCCTACTCTCTAATTTGAATTTTATTTAAATTTCAAAATTTTACCAATTTCATTACACTATCTGCAAATTAGAATGTTAAACATACAAAATATTTTTCTTTAAGATTCTACTATACCAAAATAGTGCAGTCAGTTTATATTAGCACTTCCCCTTTTGCTGATTGCTGGAGAAACACCATTTTATAATCCTCACTTTTGCTCAGATTTTTCTTCATCTCAGTTTCTTGCTGCCTATCAATGCCTTGTTCTGTTCATAATGTGCCAATACAAAACACGAAATTTTAAGTCTGACATAGTTACTGGTATGAACTTCACTTAAAAGAACAATAGGATACTAGAAATTATATTTTGTATTAATATCTTGGTATATTCTATAAAGGCAGTTTGATGTAGTTGAGCAGTTTGGTGTAGAGGTTAAAGCACCAGGTTAGAAACCAGAAGACTGCGAGTTCTAATCACACTTTAGGCACAAAGCAGCTGGTTGGTGACTCTGGGCCAGTCACTCTCTCAGTCCTAGAAAAGAGGCATGGCAAATTATTAATAAAACCCTTGCCAAGAAAGCTGAAGGGACTTGTCTAGGCTGGGAGTAAAAAAAAACCCAAAACCCTGACTGGAAGGTACAAAACATTACCTCCATTCATAATTGATTTAACCCAGATTCATAACTTTAACCATATGGCTTGCCATGAAAAAATAAATTGCTGCTCAAGCCCAGAAATTTGTTCTAGATTTTTTTTCCTACTATACTATATGGTATTATTAAATATGAGATATGGATAGCAGAATAAGAGCTCATCTTTACATCTCACTTATCCTGGCACGCAGATAACTTCCTAACTTTTTTCTGTACAAATCCTCATGACACCATTGTTGTCATCCTTCATTATTCCACAGTTATGCTGTTAAACTGGGTTCTTTCTTCTTCATCTGACATAAACATTGCCATAGAAATAGTCTGTGATGCTTCCGAGATGATGATGGCAACAAGACCAGACACCTAGCTTGTGCAGAGGAATATTATGCTAGTACAACACATGAGTTTTGTGTTGCCTAGTACTGATTAGGCATTCTGCACTCTTTTTGTACCTTTTGCCAACTTCTGGAAGTAGTAGACCTTTTTAAACATCTGTTCCAACAAAAATACTGTAAGACCTGTTCTGAAAAGTCTCTCTCATGGAGCTATGAGTTGGAAGAAACATGAAATGTAAACCCAATAAGATCAGTGATTTTGCTATCCAGCCATTTCACAAATAGCAGGTGTGTTGCTGGTTATGTCCCAGCTAGTTCTGATGAGAACCGATTATTGGCTTTATTGTTTGCTTAGGGGTGTTCCACAATGTTTTGTGTATTCTCTATTTCAGGTGGCTTTTCTATTGGCCAATACATATAAATGATTTTAGCTCTTGTAAACATCATTTACTAAATTCAGTGAGATTTTACTAAATTTGTACTCACCAGTAAATAATTTAATGTTAATGAAAGCAGATGTTATGGATCTGGATGAAATGTATTATGACCATGGCAAAACTCTTTCATTCACCACTGAATGCTTTGGCACATTATGATTCATCTCTTTTTAGATTCAGCTAAAAAATGACTAGAATTTTCTCTAACTGCTCCAGTTTTAGACTAGTGTGCTGTGAAGCTGGTTTTTTTTAATTTTATACTACACAATATTGCTTAATCATAACTAATGCCTTCAGGGTACTTAAAAACAATTTAAAATTGATTGATGTCTAAGGCAAATATGAGGCTCTCAGATTGACTGGCCTTAGTGTGATTGCTAAGCTTTTATGCTTACTTGGCTATTCTCATTATTATAACCTTGTGATCTTGCAGTTAACTCTAGCTTATTCCATTAATCTTTGACTTCCTTGTTCCCTACTTCTTGTCTGTTTTGTGAGGATTTGACAATGTTTACTAAGTTTTAATGTCCATAATTTTTTCATGCTTGTCAATCCTTGTTGGAAAAGTTTATATGAACCCTGGCTGTACTTTGGATCAGATGAAATTTGTTGTTCCTTCTATTGTATTCCAGTCTCTCTATGGTAGTCAGTCTTGATGCCTATTGTCAACATTTTCAAAAGTGGATTGTCAATACTTTAAGGTAAAAGTTTAGCTTTACGCCTAAGCTTTATGACTTACCACTCTTTAGATTAGTGTCTTTAAACCACTACTGTTAGGCTTTTGGATTTGTATGAAATATATTAACTTTTTGGATATAACACTAAATCTTTTTTGGTTTAGAATATACTTTGACTTTAGTGTTTGCAAGTACTCATTTTTGTGGCAGTTCAATGTATCTTTTCCCTTGAACCATTGTTCAGGAGGAGATTGAGAACATCTTTGGTAACTTGGGAAATATTGGAATAAACATGGGTGTCAGCTTGCATAGAGCATGGAATCTGATCATATTTGTTTCAATATTGTTACTCAGCAAAGTTTTATAAGGTGAGCTGTATTTTTTAACTGAGTTTGTGCGTGTCTTGTTAAGCATATCAGCATTCAAAAAAATGTACATAGCAGTTACACCTGTTTCCTGAATCTGTGGTTTCTGGCTAATACTAAAGTTAGGAAGAAAAATTCTTTCTGAATTTCCTAGATAAGGAAATTAGGAATATTACTCATCCATACAATGTTGATATCACTTCTTGCCAAGATAAGTGATATGGTATTCTGACATTGATTTCTAACCCACCTTGCTAGTGAAATGTATTGCTCTCATTAGTGCATGTTCATAAGTAACAACATTATGGTTGGATGATGAATAGCTAATACCATATATTTTCCACTCTACTTCCTAAAATACAGGAATTTTTCTGGCAATCTGCCAATGATGGACCGATCAAATCTGGGTTTGGCAAAAACACACACACTTTATGAAAGATGGAGGGTGGGGGAGAACAACTAAAGGTTATACATCATCCCTCTGTTTTAATTTAAGAAGGAAAAACTCTTCTTTTGCAACACTAACAGTAAAACTGTTTAAGTTGTATGTTGGAGATAACATGAAACTAGTGTCATGTAATAAAGGGGGAAGGTTGCAGGTGTCAAATTATTCTATTTCTGAAGTAAGTCTTCTAATAAAGAAAGGCTTCGGTGTGGTGATAATAATCTGAAATAGTTTTTCCCAGTTTGGTGCCCTCTGGGTGTATGGAACTTAACTTTCACAATGCCAATGTGACATGCCAATGACTGGCTTGGGGAGGGGATGAATGAGAATGATAATCCACTACATTCAGGGGGCACGGGGTCAGATAAGTCAGAGGAAGGGCTCCTCTTCAGAACACCTGCCCAGAAGCCATTACTCTCGAAACTTGTCAAGTGCAGAAAATCAGGAGTCCAGGCAGTTCAAATGAATATATAGGTGTATTGCAAGCTTAAGCTCTCTACAAGAATCTGAAGTACTAATAGTCAAAGCAGATTGGCTGTAGGTAAGAGTTGATGTAATGCAGGGTGGGCTGGACTTAGATCTGTTGTGGTCGTGAAGGGACTCAAGACTGATGATATGTTTGACCCCTCCCTTAGGATCAACCTGGTCATCTATTACAAAGCTATATGAACTCTACTGGAGAATATATTTTCTTAGTAAAAGTATAAATTTCAATTATGTATAGTGAGCATTCTCAATATGTGAGTTAGGGCCCTCTTTTCCCCCAAGAAAATTAGCTTTGAGCTTTACTCCCCATTTACCTTGTCAACTCCATAAAGAGCAATTCCTCTACTGCAATATTTTGGAAACCCTGTGATAGATAGATTATAATTTAATAATTAAAAAATGAGTAGTATGTTTATTTGATACCCCACTCTAATATCAAGGAAATGATGTCTTTTATTCATGTAGGCAATGTCACAAATTCATTTACCATTTTAGGGAATCTATTGCAAAGTTTGAAAATTATTACTGTAAAGGATAATTGGCACAATTATATAAGTTGTTTTCTATTTTTATTTTTTCAAATAGGTTATTTCCTGAAGGTGACATATTTTATTGCATTGTAGTGCTTTGTGACATTTGAAACATCCTAATATACAGTTTAAAAGTTTAATGTTCCTTGAGGAACATTTTAAAGCAAACGTATTATTTTAGTTAAAGTTTAATAGGGTTGTAGACCAGCATCCCCTTAATATTCTATGGCAATGTCTTATGTCTGCTCATTCTGCTGTGCAGTCATAGAATTAGGCTGAAATCCTTCAGATTCAATGATTAGTAGGATTTATAACAGTGCTTGAACTGTTCCCCAAACATAAAACTGTATTATGAGACTTCAAAATTGTTTAGCAACTAAAAGTGAAGCTGGCTACTTTGAAAAACTATTTGGTATACTGGATGAAATCTGGGGTTGGATAAAGATCTGGGAGACTAAGATGAAAATCCATGGAAATTCACTGAATGATTTGAGGTCAATCCTTCACACTAAACCTAACCTATTATTGAAAAAAAGTTAGAGATGGGAGTACTGTGTAGTCTTTTTGGCCTCTGGGAGGAAATGTCAGGTATTAAATAAATAACACATTTATTCAATCATTTGGGATATATTTATGTATAGTAAAGGTAGCAGAAGTTGGATGAAGTTTATCCAGAACAGTCAGAATATGAATCTGATCCCAAACAAGTCACTAGATAAGGGAGATCAAAAGGAACAGCAATTTTAATGGACCATTTACACTGATTCAGATTGTTGACATTCTGCTGTAAATACACCTAGAAAATGGCTGCCCCATTGGATGTGGTCAATGAAGAAACAAAGATTAACCAGATGTGGTTGTTCAACAATGCACCATTTAGCTTCCATAGAATGTTTTCCATCCTTCCTGCTTTTTTTTTTGCCTTATTTTTTCCTCCCTGGGGAGTTAGACATATTTTTAAACAAAAAACAATATTTTAATCCCATGACAGCTTTGATGAGGAATCAATGAAAATTTAAGAATTATGTAAACATAAAATAATGCAGAAGACCGTGCATTGATCTGTGATACATTAGTTTTTGCAAAATTGGATTTTTCTTTAAATCGAAGGAGGAGGAAGAGAAGCTGCTTCAAGCTATAGGAAACAGACCTGCTCTGAACTCAGGACACATGGCACTGAAAGGAGGAGGAGGGAGAGGATAAATTCTTTTCTTCTGGTGTCATTTTTTTTATTGAAACAATCTCCTTCTTTGCTTCATTTGTCACACTAGAAGACATTTATGTGCAGTATTAACTGGGGAGCACTGTGTAACCCAGTTGAAGAGGTCATTGTCCATGCATTTAAACTCAAATGTTTACCATCCAAAGGCCCTCCTTGCAGTTCTGTGTCATGTCACAGGCACAGCCTAAAATGTGCACTTTTTCATCCTTGACACACTGGAAGATAGTCTGTCTGCGTTTGCATGACATATTTAAATTAGCATGTTGTAGGCTCAAGCTGAATGATTAATTTATAGTTCGATGAGTCGTGTGAAAGGAAAAAATTGGGTTAATGGGAGAAAAAAAGTCTGTGTTTACAGTTGGTAGACAAATTTATATACACAATCTTAGGGCTGCCCTTTTCATATTAATTGCTGCATGTTGCAGTCATGCTTTCAGTTCAGATTTTGATTAAGGTTGCTTGTGGCAGTCTTAAATATTTAAAGTAAAAAGTCAATTGTTTGTGGGGATTTCCTGGAAGGAAAAGAT
Source organism: Azemiops feae (assembly GCA_023970755.1). Taxonomy (NCBI): domain Eukaryota; kingdom Metazoa; phylum Chordata; class Lepidosauria; order Squamata; family Viperidae; genus Azemiops; species Azemiops feae. The sequence continues at coordinate 261,012 of JALGBA010000294.1, read as the reverse complement.
AGCATTCTTCTACTTAGCCCACTGCTTTCTCTTTTACTGTGCAGAGATTAAGAATCCTATCCAGCATTATGCATTTGTCCACAACTGGTATCTGATGAATATTGCCTAATTGAGCATCATCCTCCCCTCCCCTTTCTTTTTCCTCCTCCTCTCTCTCTGAAATGCATCAGATGGCATGTCACCATCAATTTAACTTTTTATTTATTATGGTCTTTAGCTAGCAAATAAAACAGAAATAAAAAGAAGAAAAGAATAAAAGTTTAGATAAGCATAGATAAGCATATACAGCAGTCTGTCTTAACTCTTACGGAGGATCCTCTTCCAACACCTTGAGGAAATTCTAATTAAAATATGCTGGTAAAAACTCACATGCACCTTCACACATTCCAGTGTGTGTATGCCTTCAAGCCAGTCTTGAAATCTGGCAACTACATGGGCAAATCTCTGCAGTTTCCTTGGCAGCATTTTCGGAAGTGGTTTGCTACTGCCTTTTTCCTGTGGTTGAGAGAAAGGGAGTGGTTCAAAGTCATCCATCTGGCTTTGGGTCTAAGGCAGGACTAGAATTCAGAGTATCTTGATTTCTAGTCCAGTGCCTTTAACTACCACACCAAACTGGCTCTACATACTCTAATAAATCGACATTAAATCCTAAGTTTACGATTAAGTTTAATGTATTGGAAGGGGGGGCTTAACTACATTCTTTAACATTTGAGATTTTCTTGGAAAGTGGTAGTTCTTTGCTCTACTTGCATTGAGGTATTAAAATGGAAATAAAAATGACTGTATCATTCTTGCCTGCTGCATAGGATTTTTTTTAAACCATTTAGAGTTAAATGTTAAATACTCTGGGTGGTTTTTAAGACATTTATGATTGCATCATGTTCAGAATTAGCATACTGCAAACACTAAGTGAATATTTCTTTGCCCAGCAGTCTTAATGAGCCTATGACTCACATTCATTTAATTTTGTTATTAAGCAGGAATACATCCAATCAGCTGGAGTTTAGGTAAAATACTGTAGCTTCTTAAGGTCCTAGTGCCAGAGTCTTACTTAGTTCCTGTTTTTTAAACAGAAAATATATTTTTGTAATTAATTATTTTGCTATAATAAGGTAATTATTTTATACTAATTATCGATACTATTGGTAAAAATTCTGATTTTTAATTGTATGTAAGAATTATACTGGCCTATGACTGGAACTTCTGCCTATTCTGCCTAAAGTAATAGTTAGTTCCTAAAATTGTGAACTAGTTTGGGCCCCTCTCCAGTACCAGTCCCATGTAATGTCTAGAAATACAGATCGATCACCAGGACCTGATATCATAGAACAGAATAATAGAATAACACACGTGGAAGGGAACTTTTAGTTCATCTGTCCTTTCTTCAGGAAAGAAGGATCATAGAAAAAGCTCACATTAATGGCTAATAGGCAAATGGCTAATAGAAGAATGATAATAACTGTTGGAGCTTATTGCTAGGCACAAATGAATCCATGTAATTTCTTCTATAGCAGGGAATGTCCAGATATTGGGACAGAAGAAAGAGAAATAATTTAATACTGTTTCCCCAAAAGTAAGGCCTACCCCGAAAATAAGCCTAGCTTGATTTTGGGGGGTGGGCCTAACATAAACCCTACCCCCAAAATAAGCCCTAGTTTTGGGGTGAGGCACACAGCTAAAAATAAAGCTAGGGCGGGGGTGGTGGTATGGAGCTGCCCCACGTGCCTCGCACCCACTTACCTTGCAGCCAGGCCTTTCCTTGCCAGCCCATTTCTTCTGCAGCGTCTTCTGCAGCCAGGCCTGCATTTCCAGTCACAGGCCTTTCCGGAAGGCCTGTGCAGCCAAGAACCGAGCTATGGATTCAATCCATAGCTCGGTTCTGCAAGACCTCTACAGCCGAGGACCAAGCAGTGGATTCAATCCATAGCTCGGTACTCAGCTGCCTAGGCCTTCTGGAAAGGCCTGACTGAAAAATGCAGGCCGGAATGCAGCTGCAGAACAAAGCTGCTTCTTTGGCCCGCTGGGCGGGGCTGTCGGTGCCGAAGGTGAGTAAGACATCCCCCGAAAATAAGACCTGGTGCCTCTTTTGGAGGCAAAAAAAAAAAGTAAGACTCGGTCTTATTTTGGGGAAAACACGGGTAGTAGAAGGCAGATTCCTAGGTTCCAGATTCAGCTTGGTCTGGCTAGGATTGGAATTAGTTTGAAAACCTGAAGAATCCCTGCAAGTCAGCACATTAACAATACTGTGGTAGATGGACCATTGATTTGACCTGACATTCAGTAAGCCAATTTCATATACTTCTATGAACAATGCGTATTGATTATTGGGAAAATATTTATTTTAATTCCAAAATAACCTGAAGGAACCACAGGGCATAAAAACATGACTACTAATTATTTTGCGATGGGAGGGATGTTGTCACAATTGTTTTTGTCATGAGTTTTCTTTTACATTCAGATAGAATATGGGAACAAACAATACTACAGGGAATCCTCGACTTACAGTTGAGTCAAAAATTCCCGTTGCTCAGTAGACAGTTGTTAACTGAGTTTTGCCTCATTTTACGAGCTTTCTTTCCACATTTGTTAAGTGAATCACTGCAGGTATTAAATTAGTAACATGGTTGTTAAATGAATCTGGTTTCCCCATGGACTTTGCTTGTCAAAAGACTGCAAAAGTTGACACATGAACCCTGTAACTGTCATAAATATGAGTCATTTGAGTTTTGCTCACATGACAATGGGGATGCTGCAATGGTCGTAAGTGTAAAAAACGGTCATTTGTCACTGCTGTTGTAATTTTGAACAGTCACTAAATGAGCAATTGTAAGTCGCGGACTACCATATGTTGGGTGGGGCGTTCTTGTTCCTAATATATAGATATATGTGTAGACAAAGATATTTAAGTTATATAGAAATTATAAGATATAGAAGTTAGAACAGAATGGGAAAGGGAGAGAAGAGCACCAAAAATCCAATTGTTCCTTGGGGGAAAAAAGGGAAAGGTATGTAATAAATATGCAAAATAAAAACACACTATTCTGCTTCCCAGGAGTTAGCACTTTTTATGGCCTTTTTCTTCACTTCAATGCCTTATATGATTGCCTTTATGAATTGTAATGCAAAAAAATTGATATCAGGAAAGGCTGAATAATAGTAGCATATTATTGTCTATAGAAATTTAAAATAGAATCAGGCATTTCTCACATGTTTTAAATTCAAACAGTGGAAAAATGCATAAGTAATTGAAACATGACATTTGTAGCTGACCATAAAAGTCCTGTGATATGGGGCCTTCTGAAAGGAAACTTTATAGCAAAGAAACCCAACAAGTACCTCCAAGTTTCCTGGAGCTTGAGAACAAGAATATATTATAATAACTCATTATATTTGCTGAGATTGGATTTCGGGCTCTTATCCTAACCATATTGATCATTGTTTATAGCAAGGCTTTGATGATACAAAGAAGTCAATAAATGTTCTCCTCACTGGATATAATCCTAGATTATGTCCTTTGACCACTGTAATTTATTTTATAGTATTTGTCACAGTTCTTTAGTGTACATCCGATACGTTTACATCAGGAGTGGAAGGGTTGAATAATAAATTGTTTTAATGCTTGCATAGAATCCAGCTTTTCAATAGAGGCCTGAAGAAGGAGAATGCTAAAGCATTTTGTATCTTATTTCTATACTGAGTGAGTCTTAATATGGACAACCAATAAAAATATAAATAGTAAAGTTTACACCTTTATAGAAAAATAGTACTATAGATGCAGCATAATTTCCTTTTTTCTCCTGCACCACTGAAAGGTAAGATTTTTGTGGGAAATATGTATTTTTTTTCTCCTGCTAATGAGAAATACTACTGTAAGAACTGTTTGCATATGTAAGTATAAAGCATGATAAAGATATTTATCAGAATAGAATAACTACTTAAAATGTCCTAACCTTAATTGGCCTGGAAATTGAAATTATGATGGCACTGAATGCGGGGAACTTACAACTGGTCCAAATATTTACAGCCATTGCAGAATCCCTACAGTTGTGTGATCGTGATTTGGGTGCTCGGCAACCAGCTTGCAATTGAAACATTGCAACATCCTACAGTCACATGTTTGCCATTTGTGACTTTCATTGTCAGCTTTCAACAAAGTCAATGGGGAAGCCAGCAGGAAGTCACAAATGGTGATTAGGTGATTGTGGGGCAACTACATGGGATTAGCCTAATGATAGCAACTGGGACTTCCGAACTGCTATTGACTCCCTGACCACTGTGTCGGTTAGTGGCAATTCCTGGTCTCAATTACAGTGGGTAACTGAGGACTACTTATAGCAGGAGTTTCTCTAAAGAATCTGTATAGAAAAAGTGCAGTCTACATCTCTGTGTCAAGAGCAACAAAGCTACAGATTAAAAACAAGGTGAAGGAAACACTTTAAACTCTAAAAGGAATCTCCTAGGATTGGGCCTCTCTGGGAATCTGATGTTGGGCAGTGGTATTTGTATGTTGTTTGAAGGATTATGTTATGTTAAACCAGGAACAAATCTGATATAAGACTGTCAGATTGGTGCTATGTAAACGTATGATACTATCGGCTAGGGCAAACTAGCACTACATAGGTTATAAGCAACTGCAAAATGTTTGATGACCAGGTGTGTCTGCAGGATATGATAAACAAATGAAGGTGGTGACTATAAAGGAGTGATTGAAGCTCTGACAGAAACTCTTTGGCTTCTTTCCCTCAGGCCCAAAGGGACTCAACAAATGCCATCCTATCTTTCCTATCTTCTTCACCACATGAAGCTACCATACTGAGATAGCTTCATCTCTAAGGCCCTTAATGGTAAAGGTATGTATGAACTGCCTGGAATTTTGAACTGTGGATGTACCTAAATATTGGAAAATCAATCAACCATCTTTTAAAAACCTCATTAATGAACTCCTTTCTATTATTCAGTACTTCCCAGACCAACAATAAGATGAAGCTATCTTGTATATTACATAAGCAGTCAGGAAATCAAAAAGCATCAAGAAAGAAATATGTTTCTGAAAATTTTCTAAAAGTGCTGCAAGCATACTAATTTTTTAAAATAAGCCTAGGAATAATTTGCTCAACCTCTTCATATAATTTGAAAAGTAAAATTAATCTTTATCTGCCCACATCTGATCCTGCAAATATCTAAATTGCAAAAATATAATAACAAAAATATTGTTCAATTTGCTTTTGACAAGTAGGGAATAGAATAAAATGAATTGGGAGAAGGGATTATGCATATTCTTGCCTAGAGATGTCAGGGACTGAGTTTGGGAATGCTTTCCCATGGACCTGAGTAAAGTCTTAGCTAATAGCATTTTCCTGACCATCTCTTGTTTTCCTTTTCATATGATATCTATGTCAAAAAACATGATATGGAAAAAATAACTAACTAAAAAATACTGGGGACAGCCGTAGGAATTCTTTGGTTGGGCTGTTTACTAATGGCTCTTTGGCAGTTTCTTGATTGGGGTATTGCTTACTTGATTATTGGTCTGAGGGGGACCTTGGAGTTAATCTATGCTGATCTGACTGCTGCTTGCTGGTGGAGAGGTGCTGGAGTCTTTTTCTCTTTTGGGCTGGTTGATTGCCTCTTTTGCATAGTCTATAGATCAGTGATGGTGAACCTTTTAGAGACCGAGTGCCCAAACTACAACCCAAAACACATTTATTTATCGCCGGGTGCCGGGTTGGCATGGCCGACTGGGTGGGCGTGGCCGCAGTGGTCACGTCCGACTGGGTGGGCATGGCCACGGTGGGTGTGGCCACCTTGATGATGCTCATGGGGAGAGACGCCTGTGGGGGCCGGGCAGGGTTGGGTCTCTGGCAGATGGGGCAGTGGGCCAGAGGCTCGTCCTGCAGGGTAAGGCGAGGTGAGGCAGGATGGGTGTGCCAATTGCTGCAGGGCAAGGCAAGGCGAGGCAGGGGCTGGAGCAGCTGCTGCCTGATACCATCAGCCCCCCCACACAGAGGCCAACGAGTGCATGGGGGCCAACGGTGTCCGTCAGCAGCCATAGCCTGCTGGCTGTCCTGCATCATGGCAGCCCCATCGGCATGGGCAGAGTGCAGCCCCATTGGTGTGGGCGGAGATGGCCCCGGGACGGCTGGAAGGAAGCCCTTGCCCGGCCTGGGCCCATCCACTCGACGGCTCTGACGGGGGTGGCTTCTGCTGCTGCTCCGACTGGTCAACCATGCAGGGAAGCAGGAGGAGGTGGAGGGGCAGCCATGGGTCTGGAGCTGCCTCGGCTGCTCGCTGGCAGCCCGACGAGGCAGCGGATCTCGAGCACCAGCTGCCCCTCCTGCTTCCCTGCATGGTTGACCGGTCGATGTGGGGTGGCAGCAGGAAGGGGTGGGCATGCGCCACAGCTCACCTTCCCCCGCCTCTGTCCTCACCAGCACGAGGATGGGCGGCACAACTTTGCTTCCAGATCTGCTGCCGGCTGGGCTTGGCGATGCAGGGATCACCACCGCCGCCTCCTACTTCCCTGTGTGGTTGGCCGGTCAAGGGGCTCGGAGCAGCAGGAGGAGCAGCAGCCACCACTGTCAGAGCCACTATGTAGGCAGGGCCTGCACCAGGTGAGGGCTCCTTTCCGGCTGTCCCGGGGCCGTCTCCACCACACCGTTGGGGCTGCACTGCAGAAGGAAGATGGCAGCTCTCATTTCCCCCCTGCCGGCCGGCCGCCCCCCCAGCCCCCTGCCCGGTGCCCCTTCTATGCAATCCTACGTGACCGCAGTGTGGATGAGAGGCTCGGCTGCCGGGGGGGCGGCTTTCCTCCACAGAGGCATCCTGGCCCTCCCACCCCCCCTAGCCAGACCCCCTCACCTTCCCCCAGCCGGGACCTGATGACCCCCACCCTCCTGCACCCACCACAGCCGACTTCCCGAGCAGCCCAGCCCCAGCAAGATAGAGGGAAGGCAAGGCAGAGAACCGGTTGTTAAATGATTTGAAACCCACCACTGGTCGCTTCCAAAGGCCGCTCACTCACTCTCCCACCAAAACTGCTCCTTTTATAGATTCCCTCACCCCGCCCAGCTCTTGCAGCTGTTCCCAGACTCCGCATGTGTGGAGAGGGGGAAGGGAGGAGCCCTGCCCTGCGTCCCTCTGTCTGTGGCAATGGGGCGCGTGCCCACAGGGACGGCTCTGCGTGCCGCCTGTGGCACGTGTGCCATAGGTTCGCCACCACGGCTATAGATGTTGTTAATGTCTATGTGTCTATTGATGGCTGATTTGTCAGAGGTCCAGGCTTCCCTGGCATTTATTTATTTCCTGGCATTTTTGGATTTGGCCTGGTCTAGTATTGTCACATTTTCCCAATTGAAACTATGGTCAAATCTGTCTATATGTTGTGAAATTAAAGAATTTTTGTCATGCCTTTTTATTGCTGGAAACTGTTTCTTGAATTCCACTATATTGCTTTTTGCATTTTAAAATTTCTTTTCTTTATTTCTTTTTATATTTGTCTGTTCTCTATATAAAAACTTTTAACAAAAATTACATTAAAAAAATAAAGATGAATGTAACCTATCTGCATTCTACATAACAGAGTCAGGTTAAGTGTGTGCATAGAGGAAAGGGCAGAAACATGTTGTTCAGAAAACGTCTGGCAATGTTCACTTCTCATAATGTTGAGCGAAGAAAAAAGGAGAAGCACTGATGCTGCATGAAAGATAATCACAACATTACCAAAAATGATCCACAGATTCCATTTAGGTTTTTTTACTAGGCAATTTTTCTGGACTGAATTCTATTCACAGAAACATCTTTTAAAACCTTACCTGTAGTCTAGTTATGAATCCAGTGGAGTAGTGGGAACTTTAATGGAAAATTTCAAAACTTGTGAATGAAATGGATTAAAATCAACGTTAGCATCGTTTGCCCCTTCCCTCCTTTAGCTCTGAAAGTTTTGCTTTTCTGTTTCCAGTTTATCAGCCAACATTTCTATTTACTCTGTCTAGTACTTGAGAAGGTACAGCTATTCATTCCTACATGAGCTCCCCCTACTTTTTTGTGGTTTTTTGTGCTCTGTTTAACTCTGCAAAGAGCTTTAGTAAGAAAAAAAAAGAAAAAAAATCTTGATGAGTAAATAGCCCTGTGATATCTGCCGGAGATAAATCAATGTTTACAATATTTCTAGACACACAGAAATACATACAAATGGGTTGGTGGTGGTGGGGAAATATTGATGAAATACTGTAGATAGAGATTAATTGTTTTTTCACAGATAAACTGATGGCATATGCTTAACAAATATGTTACCTGAACTGAGAATAACACACTTGACATATTGGTCAGTTGTTTATTTAGTTGTATTCACTGTTGTGATGGAGGAGAGATGTAAACCCAAGCCTATCTAACTAGCTTTTGATAAAAATCAAATGGAACGTCACAATATGTTTCACTTTCAAACTGGGTCCATTCAAAGAGCATGAAAGACTAACATTATCTGTTAACCTTGCACTACATCTAGAACATTGTGAATGAAAAACAACACCCATTATATTCTATATTCCTTTCAGTATTGTTTAGCTTTGCCACTTGAGTCCTGAAAACTTGTATATGAATTTCCATAAAGGCGATAGTTGAGAGCCATTAATATTGAAGAAATGTTGATTATACTGCATAAGATTGAATTCAAATTTTTATGAGTTTATAGTATATTTATTTAGTTTGTACTTGTATAATTGATGTTTTGAACATGTGAAAAATGTATCGAAATTGCAAGGTCACAGTTTATTTGGTTTTCAGTGCTTTTATTTATAAAGCATAATAGAACCTCTCCTTTAAATATTGTACATCTACTTAAAGACTTATAGCGCTGTATAATTATTTTATTTATTCATGTATTTGTATCCCAGCTTTATTATTTTTACAAATAACTCAAGGTGGTGAACATATCCAACACACCTACCTCTTCTTTAAAATGGCTGCAAAAGAGACCAAATAATTTTCTCATATATATTTTTATATATATCTTTATATATATCTTCTTTATATATATCTTTATATATATCTTCTACCATCTCCTTTTCTGTACTGTAATTATGATACTTGATCTCAATCATGTGCAAAACTGACTGAATTTCACTACTTACCATGTTTACACTTCTAAAACCTGCTTTACTTTACACTTAGAATATAGTGAAGATTTTTTGCCAATGCACTCATATTAACGTTGTGGGATAAGGGAAATCCTGTTTGAATTTCAGTGAAGGGAATGCATAACTACCCAAGTAATCCCTGATGAAAAGAACTGCCTAATATCTGTACCGTCCTAAAGTAGGGATTTCAGAAAATATGGTCATATAATACTTCAAAACATTTTAAAGAGTGGATGCTATTGTTGTATCTCCTTTGTTCTGTTTTGATATAGATATAGATATTGATTTCACACTGTACATAGGTACCTGTCAGATTTTCGAAAGTTAGCTGTCATGAATTTTCTCATGTGGAAATGCAGGCATTCTAAGGAGAAGCAAAAGGGAGTGAGAAAAGCTCCTGTTCATAAAATCTATGGTTTCTCATTTTTTCAGATAAAATCAGCCCATTCTTTAAACTTGTTTGCGGATGTTCAGTAGACATTAATTGAATAATTCAAACTATGCAAGTGATAGTGTCATCTCTTCCCTCTCTTGTCTGGAATCTGATGAATGAGACTTATGATGAATGGAGTTTGTAATTTCTCTTTTCTTTGAACAGAATTAACAGTTTTCATGTTCTTCATGTTTAGCAAATGTTGTCCTAACCCATCATGTTTGGGCAGATGCTTTGACTGGACTGTCCATTATTTATTTGCCCACTCACATATTATGAATACCATACAAATATGTGATGAAAATGTGAAGGAAGAATTTACCGTTGCCACTCATATCCTCTGAATAATTATAGGAAACAGCAAGGGATGAGCAGCCATACTGAATGAGGACTTTCTACTACTTTATTTAGTCTGTTGACTGTTATTTACCTTAGTCTGTTGCTGAAAAAGTTAATAAATAAATAGTATTAAATAAAAAAGGACCATCAATATCCTCTACCTTTCTGTGTCTCTCTCCTTCCCCTTTTCCCTAACCCTGAAATAGACAGAAGTTCAATAGGGCAGGGGAATGTATACAGCTCAGTACCCTGATGCCAGTACTGCCCTTTTGAGAAGTTAGAAGAGTGTACAGGCGGGCAATAATGGTAAGCAGCAGTAAATTATGTTTTGATGTAGTCATGGTCTTTTCTCAGATATTAAAGCTTCAACATTTGCTGTAGGATGATGACCTATGGGTGAACTTTCCATACCTCTGATCCTGGATATCTTCTTGGTTCTCTGAGTTGCTCCACAAAATGAAGTTGGTGAAGTGATGCTGGAGAAATGCTGATAGAAAATTAGAAGTGGGAATGGTTATATGCTAGAACAGAGGTTCCCAATCGGGGGTGCTCGACGATATTCCAGGGGGTGCGAAAACTTGGGTTTCAAAGTTTCAAAATTATAGTGTATATACATAATTTGTTGCTGTTATTTCAAACTTTTGTAAGGGGTACGAGAATATATCAGAAGCATTCTAGGGGTGCAGGGTATAGAAAAGGTTGGGAACCGCTGTCTAGAATGAGCTAAAGTCTCAACTTACTTCATAGTGAGAAAAAGGGTGAATAGCTAATATTTCTCTACCACTGTTGCATCTGTGCTGCAGATCCACTCTTTTCTTGTAAGTGATGGATCTGAAGATTCATTCAGTGTGCATTGAGATTATCTGGCTGATCATTTCATATAGAAAAATGTTCATATCCTAGATGGCCAGGATCCAATAAGAAGGCAGAAGATTTCAATTGGTACAATGTTCAGTGGCCCAATATATCATTGATGCTGTGGGAGGTGAATTAGTTGCAGTGTGTTTCTAGGTACAATTCATTGCTGATTGTTCCGTATAAAACCATATATGGCTTAAGGGCCTGGTTATTTTTGAGATTGTCTATTCTGCATGGATTCTTCCTACTCCAATCTGCGAACTCAGAAAATGCCTGACAAAGATTCATAGCTACTGAGAGGTGCAGTGGGAAAGACCCAGTAGTGATATACACAGTGAGGTTTATTCAGTGCTTTTTTTGTAAGAAAAAAGGTGCCGCAACTCACATCTTGTTAATCTTTTATTTAAAAAATATATATTCAATTCTTAACATAAATTTAATTTATTGCATTTAAGGCAAATGTTCATAGTAAATTTTACACTAAAAATTAAAAAAAGATTTTCAATTCACCAACGATTTTTTAAAATAAATTATTTACCTTTCGCACGTAGTCAATCACTGTACACACACCCACACACGTCAGTTGTGTAACGAAACATAATGGTCGCCGCCCGCAGTAAGCATTCGGTGCGCGACCATACGACTAGTCACAAGCCGAGCAGTGCCACAAGCCGAGCAGCGCCATCACAACCAGTACAGACAAAGTACGCATGCATCGGACTCGACACACAAGCAGCCCGCATGCACCATTTTAATGATTTTGCCGCCTACCTGCTACGCTCGACAGGGTGATTCAAATCCACGTGGACCAAACATCAAATTTTCAAAAGTTACTTTTAAAACTTGGAAAATCTGTCAAAAAAAGGTGCCAGAACTCTGTTCTGGTGCATTCCATGACAAAAAAAGCACTGGGTTTATTTATTTATTTATTTTACACTATCCAACTCCCAGAATTTCTAGGCTGTTCACAAATAAAGACACGGAAAAGAATAAAAGAATATAATTGTAAAAACAAAGGAAAAATATAGGACCAATAAGGCCACAATAAAAAACAAAGCCATATTACCCAGAAGAGGATTCATTTTTCCTCGCTAGAGCCTGGGCCAGGTCTTCAAGATCTCTTGAAACTCCAGCAGGTTGGGGACCATCCAGGTTTTGGGTGGAATCTCACTCCAGAGCGTAGCTTGTTGCCCAGTGAAGAGACTTCTTTTAAATGGTCTTTTAGGAGGGGAAAAATTCCTGTTTCATCTTTGTAAACAAACAAATAAATAAATCCATAAACTGGTCAACCTCAATTAAATTGTAAACTGTCTAATAAGAGAGATCATATAGCAACAATCAGATAGAGATGTTACGTATTTCCAGTTCTAATGTACCAAACCCATGTCTTCTATACCCATTGGTGCATGGATAACCTGGCATGGATAACTTTGAGAAGCATGATAAATTTGCTATTGTCACCTGGGTCACTGGTATAAAAGCTTACAGGTGTGCTGTTCCCCCCCCCCACACACACACAATTACAGCAAGAGTTCTACAGATGCTTATTCAAACCCCCCAAACAGGTCCTGGAAAGCACCTCCGTTGTGCAGGTCCAGATTCTGAGCTCAGTACTTGGGTCACCGAATCTAACGGGCACACAAAAAGTCCAAGAAAGCAGTCCAGGAGTTGAACAGGCTAAGATACATGGCATGAGCACACAAGGCACAGAACTGGGCATGTTGCTCCAGCAACACTCAAGTCCTCAGGGCGGGATAAGTAGGCAACGCTGGTGCAGCCCTTCATGAGAGGTGAGGTTGCCTCCTCAGTCTAGCTGACCGGCATTGTGCCTGACTCCTCTTTGCTTTACATCTCTTTGCTGCTCCATCAGGCTACCATTCTCTGAGCCCCAATCCTTACCAATACTTGGCTCCACACTTTCCTCTTTAGACTCAAACTCACCGTCCTCCTCTGAACTCGCATCTGGCGGATTTCTGGAAATGGCGTCCATGCACTTCCGACGGTCCATTCTGGGTCTTGCGAAAAAGGGCTAGGGCATCAGCCGGTTCGCCGAAATCAACAAAAAATTAGCTACCCACGAACCGGCTGAATCCCACCACTGAGGTAATCCTCAACTTACAACAGTTCATTTAGTGACTATTCAAAGTTACAACGGCACTGGAAAAAGTGACATGATCATTTTTCACACTTATGACCGTTGCAGCATCCCTGTGGTCATGTGATCAAAATTCAGATGCTTGGCAATTGACTCATATTTTATGATGGTTGCAGTGTCCCAGAGTCAAGTAATCACCTTTTATGACCTTCTGAGGAGCAAAGTCAATAGGGAAGCCAGATTCATTTAACAACTATGTTACTAATTTAATAACTGCAGTGATTCATTTAAGAACTGTTGCAAGAAAGTTCATAAAAAGGGGTAACATTCACTTAACAACTGTCTCACTTAGCAACAAAAATTTTGGGCTCAGTTGTGGTCATAAGTCGAGGACTACCTGTACCTAATATTTGTCAATTAGAGATGAAAATATAAAGTCTCCTTTGAGTTGAGTCAACTCCAGGGCCGGTCTGAAAGTTAATTGTAATGAAAGGACAAAGAAAGCCCTTTCAGGTAGATCCTCTGCCTGCTGTTGACCTTCTGTACTTTATTTGGCAGATCAGATCCAAAGTATGCAGCAAAGAACTGTGTTTCTTCTTAAGGCACATATTATAATGAAAACTGTCTGACCCAAACACCAAGCTATGAGTTTACCTACTGTAAATGAAACAAAATCTAAATTGTACAGTCCAAGCTTGATTGATAGGAAGAACTTTTACAGTTATTTCAGTTATAGACTTCAATAAATGGTACATTTGTCCCAGTTAGAAATGTTCGGCTTTATATAACCAAAAGTGGCAACTCAAGATAAATAGGGGTGGTGGAAATAAATGTGCAGTATTGTTTAGCTGAGTGCCTTTCATATTTCTGGGGTTTTGTCCATGTTTTCATTCCCTAAGCCTAAGAGAATGAAAAGCAAAACTTTGAATGTGTCCCTTTTTCATTAATTATAGATATAAAGGTAAACATTTCTGCAGATATATTTTTTCTTATAAGTGTCTTAGTCTTTGCTTACTTTCTTTAATTTTTGAAAATAAAACATTTGTATAGGTTCATCTATTTTAATAAATAAAACAAAATGCCGCATTTTATTAGAATAAATGTTCTAACTTGGACCATCAATAAATCCACACAGAGCAGACCTGGAAAATGTGCACAACCATACAAGTGATAAATGTATTTATTTATTATTAGACTGTTGTAAATGGATGCTTTAATAATTTTATTCAAATGAAGAAAATATGTTTTAGAACAGTTAGTGTTCTTGGAACATAACTGTTGTATGCATCTTTCTATCAAGATATAGATGTTAGGGCTAAGCAATATTTTGGATTTGATTGCAAAAGGGCACTTCAGAGCATATAGCAGCTTTCTGCAACTCTTCTGGTAGCTGCTCCTTTTCCAAATTTCATGATCCTATGAAAAAAGGCAGCTGTTTTAAAAAGCTCTACAATCACCTTACCCTCTACTCCAAAGCACTTTTTCCTAATTATTTCCAAAGCGCTTCTCAGTTAAAATAGCTGTGCTCATTCATGGACTATGCATGCATTTCTTTGTTGAATACACTTTTGAATATAAAAGCACAGTATAGAATTGAGTTTTACAAGAATGTAATGAGGCTCTTATACCTTATTAGTAGATAAAAATGACACCATAAATTAGCTATTTGTTACATGAACAAACTAGGCCTATGCAGCACTCTAGGTATAATTTCAGAAAAAGTGCTTAAGAACATGTGACAGCCTGAATGTATTACCTTTCTTGCAACCTTTTAAAGCAGTAACATGTTTTTGCAAGATTGTCTGGCTGCCACTTGATCTCAGAAAAGGATAAAGAAGCACAAACAGTGCTACTGTTCATGGTCCTCTGCACTTCAAAGCATTTTTTGAAATCAAATGAGAAGCTTCACGTAGCTCAAGCACAAATATTCTTGGGAACAGCATGTTTTTTCTTGGAATTGTAAATTTTGTACCTATTTAATGTTTAATAAATAAAACAAAACCACTGATCGTGTTACACAATAAGCCTCTGAGAGAAAACTTTGATTCTCCTTGATGAGGTTGTTTGCTTGGCAAAGGTGCCACACAGTGAGAAGACACATTTTGCCTTAATGAGACAGTTTTCTTTTGTATTGCAGCCTCTGGGGTATTCAGAAAATTTATGAGACTTCCAACAACCCCTTCCCCCCCCACATATATATCCCTTATTTCTCAGCAGAAACATACAGAAAAATATTATGTGATTATATTCCAAAATTGGTGATATTTACTTTTAAGTATAAATTTGAACTATTTCAGGCATTTGTTTTTAATATGATCCCAATTCTATGGTCACTGAGACAGCATCACAGGGGAATCTGATATCAAATTCCCACCAGTTTCCATAGTTATTGCTTTCCAAAATGGGGCAATTCCAATCTCAGAAAGCTGCAAAAAGAGACAAACATGAAATGGGAAGAAAGTAGGCTATTCAAGAGTGACAGTTTTGTGTAGCGATTAAAAAATTAGGCTAGAAACCAGAAGACCATGAGTTCTAGTCCTGCCTTAAGCATAAAACCAGCAGGGTGACTATGGACCAGTCATTTTTTCTCATCCAAGAAAGAAGACAGTGGCAAACACTTCAGAAAATCTTGCCAAGGAAAATGCAGAGACTTGTTCAGGTGGTCACCAGGAAACAAAATTGACTTAAAAGCATAAGATAAATAAAAAACTTTTAAAATAGCAAAAAACCAAACAATTCTAATTTCCAATTTCTCTGTGCTGAACTGCAGCCAAGAGTGTTGGAATCACTGGAGTACTTCAGTTAAGCTTTAGAATTGCTCTGCAGCAGTGTTTGAGAATTAATATGAACATTAAGTACAGTAGTAGCACTGAATATAAAACATTAAATGGACATTAAATATAAACTGACATCAGTGAAACAACAGCTTTAAAGCCCATTCCCAACACAATTACTTACATCTCAATCTTTATGGTCTCTTTAGAGTTAATCTGATAATTGACTACTCACAAAATGGAATATTTCTATGTCTAGTTTTAACATTTTTCCACTGCATTTTATCCTCCTACAGTTTCCCATACAGATAGAATTCAAGTTTAATGGATAGTCCAGCTTCAGAAACTCCAGTTTGGCCTATTTTGTTTTGTTTTTTTGAATGAGGGGAAACAAGAGAAACAAATTTTCATGAGGCTGTCTCTGTAGGATAAAAAAAACTTTAGAGGGCATAAACAATTCTATTTTCTTCCTTCCAGAAACCTTAAGAGAATGTAAAGATCTTTGGAACCAAGACAAAAGATTACCTATTTAAGAGAACTCCCCTTCCCTTTTCCTTGACTCAAATTTCCCTTGAATAAAATAACACATTCGGCCAAACTATGTGAAAAACAAAGGTACTACTTTCTTTTTTTGCTGAAAATTACTCCTCACTGGAGGCATGACCTGTCAAGGCAGCAGACAACTCCTCTGAATTCCAATGGGTTTTGCACTTGGAGCTCCTGAAAATCTCTGCTGTTGTTCAGTACCCAATTAGTACAAGGGGATCTAGTCATCAGAGAAAAATGGCACTGCAATAACATTGCTGAAAAAGGGCCAGGTCAAAACCTCTGCTGTCCTTACCTTGACACAGAACAAAAATATTTTCTCTCCTGAGACAATTCACAATTGAACTGATTGGGTCTCTACTTTCAGTACAGGAGAAAATAATGATAAAGCAAATATTAAATTGGTCAAAGCAGAGAATATCCATAGATTTCAGGAGTTGTGATTCAAGGTGGTAGTATTTTCTTTAAAGAAAAAGTCCCAAGAAATCAAGTAAAGACTGTGCTTCTGATTGAATTTTCATGACTCTTTCCTTTCTTCTGTCTCTTTTTTCATTAATCTGTCTTTAGTATTCCTCTGTTACCTTTGATCTCTTGCTCTTTATATCTGTAAGGCCCTATTTTGAAGGTGGGTTTATAAAACTGTTTCCATACAGATTGTATTGAAACTCAGGCTGAGAGACTAAATCTATGCCCCCGTCTCATATTTTTTTAATTTATTTGCCTTTTAAACAGAGTGGACCAGGTTTTTTCCCCCCTCCTCTTATATTGCTATTAACTCACCTTTACCACTTGCCATGCAGTTAAGCAGTCAATTTCTGCCACATTCATTTATTATCTTTCTAGCATTGTCCTTGGCAGAAAAGTCAATTCTCTTCTGGCTGGTCTGCACAAAATCTCAAATCACAAAATCACTGTAATCATTCACCACTATATCTTAGTATTTTGCAGGATGTTGGATGCACCAGTAGGTTCAAGTGCTTCAAAGATGGTGCTAGGGCAGACCCTGTTGTTCATTTAAGTTAACTTCTCTCCTTTGCTTGTTTGTATGTTCTACTAACTGATATGGAACAGAATATATAGAATGGTCATTGGTGAGATTTTTTTTTCAGTTCCCTTTCAGGGATCTTTACTGACAATTAGGGATGGAAGTAGTTTTCTCAGGGTCTTTTGAATGAAGGAATGACTTAGCATGATGTCAACGCTGCTAACATAGGATGTTCTTGCTTGACAACAGATGGAATTGCAGCCATTTTCCTCTATTGCTTTTAGAGTTAGTTGATGCTGGGAAGGGGGAATGTGGATGAGAGTCCAGCTAGTCATAACAATAATAACTCAGTCGTGGGAACCCAAGGTCATTGGCCCAGAGTTGATAGTTTTGGCGGGATGGAGAGCTGGGGAGAAAGCCCGTGCTTCAAGCTAATTGGGGAATGTGATTTACGACTGTTTATTGGAGGAGGGAATTGTGCTTTGTTACTTTGTGTCCAGGGGAGGGGAATTTAGTTTTTGGTTTCAACTATGTAGTGCCGATACTTTGTTTCTCGAATAAAAGATTCTTTAAGGTAAACAATGCCTTGAAGTTCTTTTGAAGAGTTTCATCTGTCGGAACCATGACACATGATACATAAGTCAGCTTAATATGTATGTGGGATAATTATTCTACTCTGACTTTAAAGCAGGGTCTCCAACTGCACAATTTTAGTTTAAAATGCATATTGTTGATTTAGATGTTTTGGATTCATTTATGTCTTTACAGAATACATACAACACCACAAAGAATTCCAGCAGGATTAAAAAAAACAATAAAACCTGTGAAAAGTGCAAAACAATAACCTAACAACTCAAACTGGCAACTACACAAGTGACTCCTATATTACTCATTATGAATTAAATATTCTACAAAAAACTCCTTTTGATCCCCTTCTAAAATACCATTAAGGAGCAATTGTTTTCATGGTAAGTCAAACTATTGCCGACAGGTATAATTCTTGGAAAAAAGTACAGAATGCTTAGATTCACTATGCAGCTTTTTAGTATATCTGTCACTGTGGGCTTCAGCTACCTTTCTGTGCCAAATGACTACAACATCACCCTTCAAAAATGCAAAAGCAAAAATTATTTAAGAATATATATTGTATTATTGACATAAGCTACTGAACTCTTTGGGTATGATGGTAATGGGATTGTTCCCTTTTGGCATACGATATTATTTCTTTCATTCAGGTATATATGTTGTATAATGCAATGTGGTGAACATGTATACCTGAATGAAAGAAATGATATGGTATGCCAAAAGGGAACAATCCCATTACCATCATACCCAAAGAGTAGGTAGATTTGCTGGGTTTGTGAATATGAATAGTGGGGAAAGAATGAATTATTAGTGCATATCTTCTGTAATTAACAGATGAACAATTTCCTTCCTTCCCTTTACATGGAAGTGTGCAAAACTGCTTTAGAAGCAAGGCAAGTATTTATGACATAGAAAGAAAATAGCCTCTACCCTTCCAAAAATACAAATGGCTAGGAGGTGGAAATTGGAAATGATGTTATAAACAAATAAAAAACCTTTCAAAAAGAACTAGACAGCCTTTGCCACATTGGGTCAGCATTTTAGAGATGTTTTCTTAGCTAATCAGACAAACAGAATGACCACAGGTGGGCAAAAAAGCAACTCCTGACTTCTGACTTCCTGCCTGACATTTAGAAGGTTGCATTTTTGCCTACTTGTGGTCCATTGATTTTCCTTAGGGCAGGGGTGTCAAACTCGCAACGTCACGTGACGTGTCGCAACGTATCACGAATTTTTTTCCCATTGCCGGCAATGGGGTGGCGCGGTTTCGCTATGATGCATCCGGCCGGCGGGCTGGCAGTTTGACACCCCTACCTTAGGGGAAGCTAGCAGGGAACAGGGAAATTCCTTCCTTCCTTCCTTCCTTCCTTCCTTCCTTCCTTCCTTCCTTCCTTCCTTCCTTCCTTCCTTCCTTCCTTCCTTGGGCTGCACAAGTTGGGAGAAGCATATGGGGTGTAGCATGGCCCAGGAAGGGTATACAAAGTCCCTTCCCTTCCTTTCCCTCCCATCTCCTCCCCTCCCCTGTAATACTGGATGGGGGAGGAAGAAAGAGATTGCGAGACTGGCTGGGAAACTGTCACAGAATATTGAAAATCAATATCACATGATTGCAGCAGCAGCTCAGCAGCAGCACCAGTAACACTGAAGCTACCACAACTTCTCCCAATTTCATTTTCTTGGGAGTCATGAGTCCTAGATTTTAGACACATTCTGTAAGTACCTTGGTTCAAAAATTGTTATGCTTTGACACACCTTTTCCCATGGACATGATTTTGTAGTATATAGGTAGATATACTATAAGGCAGCTTTGTAATGATTAAATTCATGCAGCTGAAAGGGATCTTTTAGGATATAGAATTCAACCCACAGCACATTGTGGAAATTTAGATTAATGCATACCCAACAGTTGACTGTCTATCCTCAGTTTGAACAGATCTAGCAAAGGGAAATATACCATTTCTCTGTTTAATTTGTTCTGCTCTTGAACTCTTTAATAAGGATTGTTAGAATTTACCTTTTGATTGAATTTTTTAAAATGTATATTCACTTCTTTCAAGGTTTTCTATATTTCTTTTGACTTTGACTTACTATTTAAAAGAGATGAAAATCAAAGCTGCCATAGATTATTTGAGGTGTGCTTACACAATGGGAAGATCCTATCTTTGCAACTTTTTGATATCCTCTTACCAATCACATTCTTCTTATGACTGAAGATCTGCAAAAAGCTGTGGCATACTTTGTTAAAAATTCCTCAGCATTTGTGGAAGTGAAATTTCTTTTACTTCCAACACACTTTCATTATAAGTGAACATTCATTCTTTTTGCACGGTAGGTGCCTGTTTTTGCTTGGGCAGGCTATCGATCATTCTCTAATCTTCCAAGTTTTAGTTATTCCGGAAAAGCCTGGGAACAATTCCTTGGATAGTCTTAACGCTTATAAGAAAGCCAGCTAGCATGCAACAGTCACAAGCACCTTAGGGAAAATAGACTCCATCACCTGCCACAAAGGACAACATCTGTTGTTCCTCCAAGCAAGCTGCTTTTGTGGGATGGGGGAAAATACCAGCACTCTTTGTGTGTATTTATTTTGGAACAATATTTTTAGCTCTCTGTAAACTTTAAACTCTTTAAACTTTCTCTTCCATTATTTATGAATTCACAAAATTCAGGAAACGAGTGGAAAGAGTGAGAGGAACCTACTGGACCAAAAAATGCAGATAGATTTCTTATTTAGGCAAATGCTGCTACTGAGTCAGCAGGAAAGTTTTATTCCATTGTTCTCCTTACTGTACTTGATGAGTTAAGCTGTATTTTCACTTCTTGCCAACTATTTTGGTTGGGGAGAAATGACAATTACCTAGTTCTTATTTTAAACTTTTCATCTGAAATCTCTAGGAACATAAATTCTTTGAATGCTTTTGTTTGGTTTATGACCAAAAATCAGGGAAAGGATGGGGAAGGGATGGGGAAGGGAATGGAAGGGAGGAGAGGGGAGGGGAGGGAAAGGAAAGGAAAGGAAAGGAAAGGAAAGGAAAGGAAAGGAAAGGAAAGGAAAGGAAAGGAAAGGAAAGGAAAGGAAAGGAAAGGAAAGGAAGGTATTCTCATTAAGCTGCAAAAATTAAAATTGCAGAATATGTATGAAATAAGAATAAAAAGGCCTGCAGTAGGTAAGGACCTTGGGAATTCATTGCAGATGAAACATAATGTGCTGCACCAGAACTCTTTTATAAGGAAAAGCAAGATCTGCCCCTACAAACTGCATTGCAGCATGGAAGGCAATGATGCATGCAGTTCAGTAGATTAAGGTCTGTTGTTTTCATACCAGATAACATGTTTGGAAATATTGGTATTTAAAAAGTATACTATATATAATTGCATTTTTTAAAAGTATATGCAAATGTGCATACTATAAGTTGTAGCCATATTTAGATATTATTTTTCTACAAAATTGCAATTCAGAAATGTATATTTAATAGTATGCATATGTATTTCCATTGCAAAAACCTTGGCAAAACAGAATAAATAAAGGAATGAATAAAGATTAAACTACATATCCCTAAAACCTGGAGGCAAGATTCTATTGCCTTGAGTGAAGAGAGACAGAATTCTCCTGCCATCCTCCAAGTTGGATCATTGACAAGCAAATAAGCCATGGATATACTGTACTTCAAGAGTTACTGGTGATAGTGGTTGGGGTAAAAATGCTTTTTATTTCTGACATGGTACCTACAGGAACAGGTGAAAATGAACAGATGCAAAAATAATACCTGAAAGTCAACAAAAAAGACACAATATTTTCATTCAAGTGATTGCATGGTTGATTATGTTGTCACCTAATTATATGGAATTAGTTGATTTGTACCCTTGAATGTTGTTATAATTAATTTGAAAGAGGACTTTTCTGATCTTCCCCAGTATTCAGCAAATTGCTTGTCAGAAAATGGCTGTCAATCTTGAGGAGTAGCAGTTTGCAATACCAGGTCTGCTGAAGGAGTTCATGACTTTTGTATTATCTCTGTGCTATGGTATATAAAAATTGATTTAGTTCCCAGAAACCTGAATAATGATCCACCAATATGAGATAATTATTGCCATTCTTCGTAATGCAGTTCATCTGAGTCTTGCTGAAAAGAACTGCTAGAAACGCTATGCATAATCAGTGCCTCTGTTGATTTGTGATTCTAGAAGTGCATCCCATTTTTTTACAGTTATATTTCATTAGTGGTAACTGGCCAGCTCTAGTTTCTCCATAAAATAACTTTCTGTTACAAAGTATGACACATTTCTCAAAAGCATCTTTTTTCTTATGAAATTTGGCTTTAAAATATTAAAATGTCATCTTTATTGCTATCTTGGATAATGAGAACATCAAGCTAGGATGTTTCCCACCTGAAAATCTGGCATTCTGCTAAATGGGAAAGGGTCAAGATTTGAAATTCATTGTCCTGCTATTAATACTTTCATGAATTCCTTGAAAACCCTTGATGGAAAACAGATATGTGGTCAAATTCAATAATGTTTTTAGCTTCCTTTTATAGTTTTGCTTCAGTTCCCTAGTTCATGTTTTTGTTTAGTTCTATGTATTTCTAGTATTCATTAAAAATGATTTCATCTCAGATATTTTTATGACTTCTTAAAATTACATCCTGTTCCACAAGAAAACTATACTTTTTAAACATTGGCTGTCTCATTCTGTATGCACTGTGATTTTATGTTTAAAAGGTGATGCAAATACAATGCTATATGCATTTTGTAGAAGAGTTTCAATGTAATCAGTTTTACTGGCATAGCTTAGACAGCAACAATTTTATGGGTGTCACTGCGTTTTTAAGAAAGTATATTTGTAAACTAAACCACTGGTCTGTTTAAGTATCATATGGTGCTGGACAAACACATCCCAGTTTGAGATTAAGCATGCCAAAGGCTGCACTCAAAAAAGTAATGAGAGAAGCCAAGGCAAAAATTAAATGAAAATTTATTTTCTTCAGATTTAAAACTAAACAAAAAACAAATAAAGGTCATGTGATGATTCTTCTATAATGGATTTAATAGGTTCTACCTTCTCTCCCATAAACATTATAACTTGATGCAAGGCTTTGTCGGCTACCTTGAGCTTGGTATCTAAAAGATGCAACTTTGATGCAAGTTTGATTTTATAAATTTCTGGGCATTTATGTTTTCACCTCTGTCATCTGCTCTGTATAAAATATTGTGTTTAAGACAGACTCTCTCCTTGTTTTTTATTGTTTCTGATTTTTTTGACCATTCTAGGAGATTCACAATAAGTGTGCATATCATTTCTTAACATCTATATTTTATTTGCCATGGCTCAAATCCCCTTGAGAACTGACACTGCATCTATTGGTACTGTAACATGAATCTCTTGCCCAAAGGCACTTTTTGTCAACTTTTTGCTGAAAGTTTAAAAAGCATTATGACAGTGGTGGGTTTCAAATAATTTAACAACTGGTTCTCTGCCTCGCTTTCCCTCCACCTTGGTCGGGGTGAGCTGCTCGGGGGGTCGGCTGTGATGGGGGCAGGATGTCCCAGCGGGGGGGGGGTAGGAGCTCCCAGTTACAGGGCTGTCCTGGGGCTGTCTCCACCCACACCGATGGGGCTGGTTCGCCATGATGCAGGGCAGTGCCTCTTATGTTTTTGATTACAAGTGGTACCTTCCTCGACCACACAGTCTCCCTGAAAGCTATCAGTTCTAACACCGGGCACAGGTGGTTGAGAAAAAATAATAAGTCGCCATTTGATACCTGCCTTCTTCCTATGGAACGAAAGTTAGAGGGCGGGTGGCTGAAGAGAGGGATGGTCGGGGTTCTGCTTGCTTTATTACGGGGCAGGCTATTAACAGGCAGCCTGCTCCATTTCGTTAAAAAAACCCTATTTTTTTATTTTTTTTTAATGAAATGGAGCGGGCTGCCTGTTAATAACCTGCCGTGTAATAAAGCAGGCAGAACCGCAACCATCCCTGTCCAACCAGCCGCCCATTAACTCACCGAAGTCCCACGTGGCTGGATACATCCTAGCATGGCTGGTTTCCCTCCCCCCCATCCCAGCCTCACATGCTCTCCTTTTCCCGGGCACGACTCACTGCAGCACCTCCTCAGCTGTTGGCCGAAGCGGCAGTTAGAGCGCCGGAGCTGGAAAGCATTTCTCTTCTGCTGTGGAGTTGGAGATCTTGCCCTACCCACCACCGCCCAGATGCCCTCGCTTCCCAAACCATTTCTTTTCTAACCTTCTTTCCAGCTCCTCCGTCACTTCCTCTGCCGCCATGTGCAGTCCCAGAAACAAAAGTTTGTGGGACTAAAAAAAAAAAGTTCAATCAATCAAATCCAACTTATCATGAAAAAAAAACCTCGCGAAATTGGAATTGATTGAACTTTTTTTTTTAGTCCCATAAACTTCTTTTGTTTGTGGGACTGCTCACGGCGGTGGCGGAAGTGATGGAGGACCGCGTTGGAGCTGGAAAGAAGGTGTCACTTGGGGGCGGGAGGGAGTGGCGCTTCTGCCACACGTCAACCGGTTCTCCGAACTCAAAAGAAATTAGCTACTAGTTCTACCGAACCGGTCCGAACCGGCTGACTCCCACCACTGCATTATGTATAATTTGATAAGCATATTCTTTTTACATTCACAATGAACATAATTTATCCTGATTAAATCAGGTAGGAATTTTTACATACTGTAAGTTCTTACCAATGTTGTATTTAAATTCCTTGGATTATTCCCATGTACAGTGATCATTTAGCTGTGGCTACAAAGCTTTTTACCTTTTGGAGGCGAGGTTATATGACTTCGACATGAGAACTATATGCGGCAAAAATTGGATTCTTTCATCTCCTTTGAAAACGAGAGATAGCCAAACTTTTTGAAGGCAAGACACAGAGATTTCTTTCTTTCTTAAGGGAAAGGAAAATTCTTCTTGGCTACTAATTTGATTTAATACATCACAAGCATCAATTTATTTATTTTATTTATTTATTAAATTTATAAAGTAGCTATATGCATGGAGTAACATACAAATGTATGCACACGCACGCACATATAAACACATGCACATCATTTAGTGTCACAAGTTCTTTCCTCTCCAGATCTCATTTCCCTGGCTGAAAAGAGCTGAGAATTTATTTCCAGAATACTTCCCCCTGACCTTGCAAAATACAAGGACTAGACTCAATTCCCCACTTTACACAATGTTGTCAGATACAAAGGCACTACTTCTGCCCCTTGAAAAAGCCCCCTTTCCACCACTAACCCTTTCCTTCCAGGGAAGAAAAGTATATTAAGCAAAATGCAATTAACTAAAGCAGAATGAAATTGAGTAAAGGCAGTGAAGATTCAGCTCCTTGCTATGTACAAAGGCAAACTTGATAAGAAAATTGCAATAAAATGGATGGGTGGTGGGCATCCAATACCATCAATGTTTGTCACTTGCTAAAAAGAACAATGGCTATTTCCAGGACTCCAGAGGCCTCCCAAAAGCACAATGTTTTTTAACAACAAAATCTCTCTCCTTTTACAATCAAATTTATCCAGTTTTCTCTATATCAGGCATGTCAAACTTGCGACGTCGCGTGACGTATTGCAACTTTTTCCCCATTGCCGGCAATGGGGTGGGCATGGTTTCGGCATGATGCATCCGGCCCATGGGCCGGCAGTTTGACATGCCTGCTCTATATGATCCCAAGGTAGAGACATTTTGTTGTCCCCACAATTCAAAATTCTTATAATAGATCTTCTTGTCTATTGTGCTCTGCTACTCTTCCTTTGTAAGCTGGAAGCCAATGATCATTTCAATAAAATGTCATCTTCCTCCTCAGAGTTCTGCTCCACCTTTCACATCTACAACAGTTCCTTAAGTCATATACAGTATTTCTTTGCTTATGATTTGGTACACACTTCATCCATACTGTTCTTTCCAACAGCTTTTCATTTCCCTACTTCAACAATTTCCTCTCTATTGAAATTTCACATGAATGCCTACTTTTGTCTCCTGTCAGAATAAAAAAGAGCCCCATTTCTCTTTCTCTATGCAGTTATTATAACTGTATTATCTGCAGCAGCTAAAAGAGTTCTTTAGAAGAACTCACTTGTAATGAATGATTGTGTTTTATAATGAGGGAAATATCTTGTAGATGGTTGAAAATAATTGCTCTGGTTAGTATCCTCAAGCTTGCACCTGTCCTTAAAACATCTGCCTTGTTTGGCTAGAAAAGAATGTATAAAGTAAGTTTATTTTTACTTGCTTGTCTACAATATTTAAGCCCCAAAAGATTTTGGATGGTGTAGAACATCCAACATAATAAAAATAACTAAGTCTAAGTCAATATCAACAATAAAAATTAATCCACAAAGAAGAAAAATAAAGACAAAAGCCCAAGATACAGTAGCCACCCAGAGACCATCAGCTAGAACAAACCAATTGCATAAATTCATTTTAATTGGTTTATTATATAGCAACGAGGTGGGGGTTGCATTTATTTCTGGATGACAATATACCTTAAGGTGGGGCCAGTAAAAATTATTGCTATCTCACCTACAGCCTGTGAATTTCACCAGATGAAGGATTTTGTCTGTTGATGAATGTATGTATACAAAGGCAGCAACTTTGAAGATATTTGTTGAGGAACTAAAACAAACAGTCATGATTCTCAGTTTTTTCAACAAAAGCAATTAAATTATTATTAGTAGCAGTGGCATTAGTAGTAGTTCATTTATAGCAATAGTCTTCCAAATATTAATTGCAGCCAGGACAAGATTGGTGACGTATTTTGCACAAGGTTGTGTAACTTAACTAATTAATTCCAGAGATGTGGCAAGGGTGATGGTAGGGCAGAATAGCTTAATAACTTTCACACCAAGAAGCTGGGGAGTTAGCAGAATGAAGTACAATAATGAAGAATAGTCAGATGCTTACACTGACCTCTTGACCCAGTATAGAGAATTCTTTGGGGAAACAGTTTAGTATTATACACAATAGACAATTATTCAATTTAGGGAGCATCATCTGAAGCAAAATAAATTACATGCAAAGAAAGCTTTCTGCAATTTCTACCTCTATTTACCTCTACCTCACTTTTCTGTTGTTAGGAATGACAAAGGAATCTTAAATCCATTCAGAAGTACTGTATGTCCTATTGAATTTATTTCAAACAGAATATTGATTATGTGCCAACAAGTCATTATTAACTTTAGCAACTACATTGATTGACTTCTCCAACATGATCTATCTCCAAGTCCTAACCTGGATTTTCAGGATTTTGAGCAATGTACTCATCCCCACTGAAACTGAATCCATATATCTGCTGCTAGTTGTTCCCTTCTTTTTCCTTCTACTTTCCTCAGCAATACAGGCTTCTCCAGAGAACTACTAGGTCTTTACATAATGTGTGTGAACTAGGATAACTTGAGCCTGATCATTTGTGCCTCAAGTGAGAATTGTGGATTGATTTGTTTAATGATTCATTGGTTTGGCTATCCACAGTATTCTCAGTTGTCTTCTCTAACACCAAAGTTCAAAAATGTCAATATTCTTCCTATCTCGCTTTTTCAAAATCCAACTTTCACTTCCATAGGGTGTCATAAGGAATACTATGGCTTGCACAATTCTGATCTTTGTGAGTATAGACCAGGGGTCGGCAACCTTAAACACTCAGAGCCATTTGGACCTGTTTCCCACAGAAAAGAAAACACTGGGAGCCACAAAACCCTTTTGACATCTAAAATGAAGGTAACACTGCATATATCGTTTTTTACCTTTATGCTATGTATAAAAAAACTATAGTGTGTTGCATTTATGAAATCAATGAACTGCTACAAAGAAAACAATTTTTTATTTCTGCATGCAACAAAAACATTTTGAACTCCAAAAAAAAGACGCTGGGTTGAAGGTTACTTTCAAATAAAATACTCATAATAAAATTATCCCCATACCTCATCTCTTAATTAAAAAAAACATCAAAATATTTCATTAAATGTTCTTTACTAAAAGTCTAGTAAGGACAACCGCATATATTCATATTCTCTCTCTCTCTCCCTCCCTCCCTCTCCCTCTCTCTCCCTCCCTCTCTCCCTCCCCCTTCCTTCCTTCCTTCCTCCCTCCTCCCTCCTCCCTCCCTCCCTTCTCTCTCTCTCTCTCTCTCTCTCTCTCTCTCTGCCTTGAGAAGAAACTGATTCAAAGGCTGAGAAATTTCATTCAACCAATTTTGGGGGTCTGGGAGAAAGCCCCCCTTGAAACCCCCATTTTGGCAATAGACTCAGCTTCACCTGCAGCCAAATCGCTTCCCTCTTCACACCTGGGAAGGTTCCTGATTTGGGGGAGGGAGTCCCAAAACACCCACAAACATTAAAACTAAAATTCAGGTCATAAGAAACACATCCTGCGGCAAGTTGTCCGGCATTGAGTTGGCTGTGGCAAGTTGGGTCCCCCTGCCCCCCCATCCCGGGCAGAAGCTGCCATCAGGCCCAGTTCCTGAGGCTGGGAAGGAGGCCAGCCAGCTGCAGGCAGAGGGTGGTCTGGGGGGGGATCTCCCACCGAATCCTCCCAAAGGCCCCCCTTGAGATCCCCCAAAATCCACCCTGCTCTGAAAGGGGAATTTGGGGTTTGTCAGACTTCAGTCGGGGGGAGAAGCTCTTCCTTCAGGGGATTCTGGCAGTGATGGGGAGCAAATTGCTGCCCCTCATTGGGGTCCTTTGCCCTTTCCTTAAAAATGTCTCTTTGTGGTGATGCTGCCTAAAATTGTTGGGTTTTGCAGCCACCTCACACTTTGCACTTTTCCTCCTTGAATCTTCTGCTGGATTTTGCTTATTTGTGTATATTGTGGGTCCCAAAGGCAAAAAAGGGAAAGTGAAAAGAGAAATTTTCTTTCTCCAAATAAAACTTTTTGAAAAGTGATTCAAACACAGGAGAAAATTAGGAGAAAGATGGGCCGTGGCTTGAACCAATCAAGCTTTCCTTTTCCTTTTCCTTTTCCTTTTCCTTTTCCTTTTCCTTTTCCTTTTCCTCTTCCTCTCTCTCTCTCTCTCTCTCTCTCTCTCTCTCTCTCTCTCTCTCTCTCGATCTTTTCCTTACCTGGCCGGCCAGCCCCACACTCTTCTCCGACAAGCTGACACACTGCAGACATTCTTATTCAGCTGGAGTTGCTGGAAGGAGAGAGAGAGAGAGAGAGAGAGAGAGAGAGAGAGAGAGAGAGAGAGAGGAAGCACAAGTGCCTCTCTGTCTCTGTCTTTCTCTCTGCAAATGGCAGAGGAGGACTGGGAGCCACAGTAGAAGGCTGAAAGAGCCGCATGCGGCTCCAAAGCCGCGGGTTGCCGACCCGTGGTATAGACATATCACAGCTTTTGAATATCTTTTCCAAGGTCTTAATGGCTGCACCAGCAATTGTTACTCTAACTCTATAGTGTATTTTTGACTGCTTATTCATTTACTGTTGATGATTAATCCTAAAAGACAGAAGCTATCCACTATTATGATATCTTCATTGTCAATTTTAAGATTGGTTGTTATGCCTGTTGTCTTACGTTTAGAGCCTTGTAACACTTCTTTGCTAACCTGGAGCATTCTGTTTCACCATGTTCTGTCTGTACTCTAGCTTCCTGACCTGAATGTAAGTTTCTCATGAGGACAATGTGATGCTCTGGGATGAGAGAATGAAATGAGATTCCCATTTTTCTCAGCACATTTCACAGCTTGAGGTGATCGACACAATCAAGGCATTTCTGTTAGAAGTGAAGTATATACTGACTTCTTTTTGGAGTTCTTTTTCCATTACCCATTGTGCATCAGCAATAATGTCTCATGTTCTTTGAACTTTTCTGAAGCCAGTTTGAATTTCAGATATCTCTTTTTCCCTGTAGAGCTTATGGAATGTTAATTGAGTTAATTTTGTTTTGAGATTTATAATTTATAAAACTTTTTAAGAAAAAAAAAGTATTATCAAAATACATGACTCTCCAAAGCATGCTGGCACTTCCAAAATGGTGCTCATTTGGTGGCAAAGTATGCTTTGTTATAAATTACAGCACAAGCTGCATAAATCTGTAAGCTTACCATGAAATGTATTGATTTTGAAGAACTTGATAGGTAGCCAATATATTCAGAAGTTAATAAAACTTTGTAAATAAAGCTTGGCCTTTATTCTTTTATGAACAGAAGATGTAGCTTTCCATTATTTCTATCCCCTGGAAAGAAGATGTAAGATGTAATGTTTGAACTGAATTAAAGACTATCCAGAATGAATATATAGTTAAATTATCATTATTATGTCTTAGTGTATTTGATTTGCCAGCATAGTAAGCCGAAAGAAACTACATTTCTTTTTGCTGATCTCGCTTACACCATCTTTCTATATAGTTCTATGTTCTTCATTCATTGCTACTCACACTGATTGTGCCATGCTGTTAGGTTAGGGATGACCCCATGAGTCATTAAGAAGCTGACTTAAATAATTTTTCTTTCTCCAATAATAAGTTTCCATGTTTAGTATATAGGTGACACATTTCTTCTATAATGTCCAGTAAGTTATCTGCAGTTGCTTCATATAGAGTAGGAGTATTTTAATCAGATCTTTATGGCTGTTATTTTGCATTGATTATAATGCTTCATATGTACTATATACTACATTCTCTCGATCCATAATGAGAGCTACAGAATTCAACTTTTGTCTTACAATATAAAATGGAGACCGTTCAAAAGATTAATGTTAGTATCTTAAAGGAAGCATTTCAGTAAATAAACCAATTTTGAATGTAATGAATGAAAACATTTAGAATTTATGGCAATTGAACATATCAATGGTAGAAAGCACACAGCTATTTATGTACAAGATAGATTCTATTCACATTGGCAAGACAGCTTTGATATTTTTCATTATCATTAACCTTGTGCACACCTTTGTAACATCGGTTCAAGAATGGGAAAAAAGAAAACTTTCTACCATAAGAGACATGATTATTGTTGATCTATTTCTGTTGAAAATATTTTGCTGAAAAATAGGGCACCAGTTTCAAGTTGGTTTCAAATGAAACATTTACCAGTCACAAACAATAACAGTGCTTAAGAATTGTGCATATGTATCTCATTTAAAATCAAAGGATCCTTTTCGATATTACATAAATTCTCACTTCATATTAAAAAGGCTGTTTTGAAAATATGAGTGAGAAAACTCTGTATTTGAATTTAATATGTCAGCTTATACATTTTAATAGATAAAATTCCCCTTAAATCTACTCTGGCGTGTCGTCAAGAAAGGGTTATAAAAATATTTCATGGCTGATGGTTCACTGCTCCCTTAAAATGGCAAAGTGTTTCAACATTGCGCAGAGTGGTTGTAAATCAAATTGGGATATATCACAATATCTAGGGGCTATGTAAATTTAGTTGCTTATACTGGCTGAACTTGGGGAAACTAGATAGGTTACACAATATAAATGTGCATAATTGATTATTTATCATGAATAAAGGCAAATATACCTGTCCCAGGATAATTGTTGCATCTTGCAACAGTTATCTATCTTGTCAGGAGATTCAAAATGCATTGATGTACATAGATGTCCAAGGAAAGGACATTTTTCTTGTCATTCTTGGCCAATCTGACCTCTGAGAAGATTCTTTTATGATCTCAAATATTGCAGACTCTCTTAGACTTGGCCCAAGAAGGGCAGCAATCAGCGTAAGAACCAGCAATGAAATGCTGATGCAGGAGCAGAGAATATCTGGCATGAGAGGCAGCAGTTTTTGGGATGAGCAATGCATACATTCAGGAGCAGAGACAGTAAAGAAAGCCTGTGTCCTAGAGTGTCCCTCCCTCTCTTTTTATTAACCATGACAGGCCCATTATCAGAGCAAAAGGCTGTGACTGCTGAGAAGGGCAAGTGGACATGTCTGGCAGGAGGACAGGAGCTATGAACACACCCAGCACAAAGTAAAGCATCAGAACCTTGAAGAAATTTCCCAGACCAGTTGAGGGAAAGTTTACAAGGTTAATTCAGAAGAGAAATTACTGGGAAACTAAAGAAGAAGAAAAAAGCTTAGAAATAAATTAATGAGAGACACAGAACAGTTGATGGTTAAAGTAGAAAAAATAAAGACAAAGCTAAAAGAGACATAGAAACAAAGCTAAAAGTGTTCAGAATATAAGAGTAATTATGAATAAATACAAACTTGGATAGAACAAGATATGAAAATAGAAGGTTAAGTTACACATTAGGAAATAATAGCTCTATGATGTAGTCAATGTAAACAACAGACCACATTGCTTAAAAAATTAGAGAACCAGTTTGATGTAGTGGTTAAGACATTAGGCTAGAAACCAGGTGACTGGAAGTTCTACTCCTGTCTTGGGCACAAAGCCAATTGGGTGACCATAGGTGAGTCAATTTTCTCAGCCCTAGGAAAATGTAATGGCAAAACGCTTCTGAAATCTTTCCAAGTAACTACAGGGAGTAGTCCAGGCAGTTACCAGGAATCAAAAACTGACTGAAAGGCGCAAAAGAAAAAAGAAAAGAAAAGAAAGAACCCTTAAACCCTTAAGTTAAAACTAGTTTTGCTATAATCTTATTTTATAATAAAAAGTTATATCTGGCCTGTCAATATTCTTGAACTTATGACAATCCACTCTCCCCAAAAGCAGAGAATTGAAACAGTTACTAGAGGCTACTACTAATTGTACTGAGTCCAGTTTTTATGAGTAGAATATGAAAAAGCATGCTGTTAACCATTCAACTAAATTCTCAATAGTCAGCAGAGACAGTTCATTATTTGAGTCAATAGCTGAGGCCACAGCTAAAGGTTATTGGACAAGAGAATCCATTTTGTTAAAAGTTCTTCCAAGGTATCAATAGCACTAGCACTTAGACTTATATACCGCTTCACAATCAACGGTTTACAGAGTCAGCATATTGCCCCCAACAATCTGGGTCCTCATTTTACCGACCTAGGAAGGATGGAAGGCTAGTCAACTTTGAGCCGGTGAGAATCGAACTGCCAAACTGCTGGCAGCCGACATTCAGCAAAAATAGCCTGCAGTACTGCATTCTAACCACTGTACCACCACAGCAGAGGAGTCTCTAACATTAATTCTTTCAGAGGGGGTCGGAATTATATTTTTAATCCCTTCATTTATTATTTTCTCACTATTGAATTTCATTTTGTTAGATAGGGCCCAAACTGTAAATTATTGGCCAGCATTTGCTCAAGAAAACTATACAAAGAACAAAATATCAAAGAGCAAGAATATAGTACAGAAAGGCCAGGAGTAACTTGGATTTTAAAAATGATACCATAGAAACTACAGAAAACAGAGTATGGTTCAGAGGAATAAGATAAAAAAAGACTTGGATCTAAGATCAGATATGCAGGCAGATGGTGAAGTAAATTAAATTTCTGGAAAGAGCAAAGCTAAGATTGTCTATGGAAGACAAAAATGAAACAGGATGTACTGTGAAAGGAAAGGGTAAATATAAAAGACTATCTCAAACAGGATACAACTAAAGAGTGAATTTCTCTTTGAAGGAAATTCATGGTGAAGTTTATTTAATATGTAAGAATACAATGGATCAAGAGATGAATAGAGTATCTTCATTGTGAAGAATCTTAAATGTATGCCTTTGAACAGCACATTACCTTGTAAAAGTTACAAAATTAAGAATTATCTGCATGAGTAATATTCAGAGTCAAAGGACTCTATTCAAAGTCTTTGTATAGATGACAATTATCTGCATGAGTAATACACATATGCCTGAGCTTAGCCAGAAAAACAAATGATTGGATGGATATGTCAGGTGAAAAATGGGACAAAGCATGATGTTTGATGTAGCTGAAACTTTTTATTAGTTCTGAAAATGTAAAAAAGCATTCTCAGTAAAGTATTTGAAAATTATGTATTAATATTTTATATTAATAATTTTTAAGTCAGAAACAATTTTGGACCCTGTTTGGTGCAGTGGTTAGGATGCTGGACTAGAAACCAAGAGATTATGAGTTCTAGTCCTGCCTTTGGGCTCTTTTTCTCTTCCTAACGCATCTCACAGGGTTATTGTGGGGAAAAGAGGAGACGGAGGATTAGGTATATTCACCACTTTGAGTTGACCAAAATATATTTTAAAAAGCAGAACAAAAATATAGTAATAAGAACAATAAGAACAAGCTGATAATGTGATTCTATGTGTGTCTATTCAGAAACACTGTAGGTTTTAGTGAATCTGATTCCCAGATTTAGGGAATCTAAAGGACTGCAGGCTATAATTTTAGCTGATAAATTTAGCTGATAAATATCAGAAATTAAAGAGTATTTTATTATTTTGATTCATTAGGTGTATGTTGCAATATTTAGTCATCACTTGTTTATTAGGTTTATGATTTTTACCAGCTGGCAGTTTTTCAGAAATCTTTCTCCTGTTCTTATGCAAGAAATAATTTATTAAAAAAGTTGAACTTACATTGCATCAGTTATGTAAAAAATTGAAATTATTTCAAAAAAGTCTCATTTGAGTGAAATTTCAAAGTGATTAAGAGATTTGATAAAATATGTATTGGAGTTTAATTTGCTGTACTATTGGTTTATCTTATCAGCAACCATGTACGTGTACAGTGCCTAGAGTCCCTCTATGAGGGAGATGGGTGGTTTCTAATTTGATCAATCAATCAATCAATCAATCATAAATAAATAAATAAATAAAACAAAATACGGGTTTTCTTTGGCTTTAACAAAACTGTGTCATGAATATTCCTGTGAGACTGTTGGAACTAGAAGTCACAACATCTGGTTGTTTTCAAATTTAAACTTTAGGAGAGTTTAAACACAGCTGTGACTATGTTACCCTTTTCTTCTTTCTTTTCCCTCCCTCCCTCCCATTGAAATCAAGGCTTGGGGGCATTGGTTTGCAGTGGTTATGATCTTTCCTGTTGTGAAGTGCCCAGAAGATGATAATGCTCTACATATACTGTATAGTGTTCCAAAGAATTCTACACTATTTAACATCTACATAAATCAATGAGGGAAGGTAATTTGAATGCTGATGATGAAACAGTATCCTTAATTTTTTTCTATTGTTGATAAGAGGCTAGATAAAAAAAACCAAGCAGAAATTAAATCCAAACAGGATGAAAGTATTATTGATGAGGAAAATTCTAATTGAAATATTCTGTATAAAGTAGTACTCCTATAGTACAACTCCAGAAAGAGCAGATTTGCAATTTGGGAGCATTGCTTAATAATATGTATTAATATTTTCATTTGGTATACACTTTATTATAAGCTTAGTGCACAGGGTGTTTGCTTTACAATAACAATCTTGTGTGATATGATGGCCACTGGCCCAGATCTTCCACAGCCAAGGATTTGAGCCTGAATTTCCTCATTCCTTGTTTAACACCTATGATGTTATCAGCTACAGCTTTTATGAAACCATTCAGACTTAGTAACAGTTATCCACACCTTGGGTACAACCTGTCTTGTCTACCACAATATGTTTTATATGGGCCTACCCTTAAAAAGTGTTCAGAAATTGCAACTGATGAAAAAAAACTGCTAATCAAGCACAAGGCACAAGGAATATATCATGCCTGAGTTTGGCATTGACTACCAGTTGCCCACCAGGTGTAATTACATTTGTGATTTAAGATCTGAAAATTCATGGAACTGCCTCTCCTGCAGTGAACAAACCCAGTTAGTTAACCAGCAGAGAAGGCCCTTCAAAGAAGCATCCACAGCCAGAGATTATCTATCATGTATGATCAAGTGCCAGCGAAATCAGAAGATCCAGACAATTCAAATTGGTATAAAGATTTATTGCAAGCTTAAGCTATCAACCAGAATCTGAACTACTAACAGCCAAAGCAAAATGGTGGTAGATAAGAGTCAAAGGAATTCAAGGTGGGCTGGACTTGGATCTCTTGTTGGTGCGCAGGCACACATGACTGATGTCATATTTGACCCCTTCCTCACGCTCAGCCTGGTCATCTCCTACAGGTATGTAGAAAAGGGTCTTTTTTGTGAAGTCACAGTCTATGGAATGTGGTAGGGAGCTGTGTTTGGACCTCATTCCCCCAGTATTTAGGAAGATGGTAAAATTTGCCTCCTTTCCAAGCGTTTAATTATTAGCCAATAAAATGACTGATTGAAATATTGGCTTTCAAGCTAGTCGATTTATGTAATGTAATATTTATCATAATCAAAAGATCTGAATAAATAATGGGTGAATGGCTGATACTACATAATGATTTATGTGGTGAATTACATGAAAAAAGAGAAGTCTGAAAGATAGCATGGAATATTTAAAAAGCTAGAAACAAATTGAAAATAGAATAGATACATGCAATATAATGTAAGTTCTTGAGAAGCAACAGATTTTTTTTCAATGCAATTTTCTTAAAAATTTGGAATAAGCAATAGAATAAATAAAGGTTAACTAAGCTAACTAAATAGTATTTATGTATTCAGATACAACAGTGCCTTTATAACAATGAGATCTGTGGGTGATTGCTAATAGAAGAGAAATTGAATTAGGTCCGCTAATAAAATGGGAAGTATCAGGATGTTTGGGAGATAAGCAAGGCTGGAGCAAGTATAACATCCTTTTCCATACCTCTTCCACTCCAAATTAATTCAATGAGAATTAAACCTATTCAGAAGCTATAAAATGTGGAACAGAAATGTAAAAAAAATAGAGGCAGAAGATGATGGAATAAAACTAGAAACACTATCATTCCTTCACAGCAGAAATATACATCACAAAAAATACTAGACTTCTGCATTGATATATGCTATAATAACAGAATCTTCACATTCTTTCTATATCAAAGATATCCAGTGTGGAACAATTCTAATTGCTTTTCTCAAACTTTCTTGTTTTTCCAGACTGAATTTTTGTTTTTCTAACAGTTTCCACCTACCTTATCCAAATTCATTTATATCCTCCTCTACACATACTTCAATCCTGTTAGAAAATAAAGATGTTCTTCATCATTTTAGTTGTAAAGCTTTCTTGTAGATCTGAAGACTGCAACTTTCATGTGTCGTCTTCCCAGAACTTCTCAAATTTCCCAGAAGTCTCTGAATCACTTTTGCTGGAAATCAGAATTTGAAACAGATTAAACATCTTTAACACAGGTTTAAAATGACATGGTCCAAAGCAAAAATAAGATTTTGAAAGCCACTGCACTGTCCATATTCTCTTGTGAAAAAGGCAAGTCATCTCTAGATTGTCACTGTGCTAGGCCCTATTTACATATAACTGGAATTCTTCTTTAAAATGTTATTTTTGCGTTTTCAAGAAATTGAGATGCAGTGCTTATGTTTACTGATGATTTGCAATGGCCTTTAAAAATAAAATTAAGTAAGAAACTAAACCAAACAAAGCTAGGTATATAATTCAAAAGAACTATTTAGTTAATCAGACAAGATAAATAGATTCTCAGTGCCCTTATTATGGCTAAAGGTTTGGTCTAGTGCTTAAAACACTGGGTTACAAAGTAAGAGATCGAGAGTTCAAGTCCCTCCTTGGCCATGAAAGCCAGCTGGGTGATTTTGGGACAGTCACTCTCAGCCCAACCCATCTCATAGAATTATTGTTATGGGAAAAATAGGAAGAGGAACATGTGTTAGATATGTTTGCTACCTTAATAATAAAGGTGGGATTAAAATAAATAAATAAAAACAAAAGACTTGTACTGCAGCATTGAAGAGATAAATGCATGTATTTCTTTTAGTTTTTTAAGGACACTTTTTATGTATATATCTCCATCTCTATTATGTTTTGCTCCTTTCCCCCTCTTTTCTGTTATTAATTAAAAGCAATAAAATATAAATTTAAAGAACCCAAGTCTGATATACAGTAGTTCTGGAAATGTAGATATAAAAATTTTATTGCAAGCCTGATAATTGAGATGGGGAAGTATTTAATACAACAATTGAACTGAATTTGAAAAATGTTGGGTTTGAAAAGTGTGGCTCCCCATGATGATAATGATATTACCCATTCAGTTGTATCTGACTCTTGGTGATTCTATGCGCCAGGTGTCTCCCCATCTTCCAATCTTGCACTACTTCTTTGAGTTGTTCTATGATCTGGCTAGTGTCAGCTTTGGTGGTGTCCAGCCACCGTATTCTTTGGTGGCCTGGTTTCCTTTTACCACTAACTCTTCCAAACATAATTGCTTTCTCCAGTGAATTCCCCTGCATGACATGGCCAAAATAAGTGAGACACAGTTTTGTGATTTTGTCTTCCGGTGACATGTCTGGTATTATGCACTCCATTATTTGCTTGTCAGTCATCTTTGCTGTCCAATGGATAAGTAGGAGCCTTTCTAGCACCACAGCTCAAACAAGTCTATTTTATTCCTGTCTTGTTTTTTTAAGGTTCAACTTTCACAACCATAGGTAGCCACAGGAATATTATAAAGCAGACTAACCTACGTTTGATTGCCAGGTTTCTAAATATAATCTATGATATCCTCTCAGCCTATGGAAAGTAGGACCAGTGTAAAATGCCATCCATCTCCTGAATCTGAAGATTTTTATAATTCCAATGCAAAATCTTTGTAATCATAGTTTTGCCCCACCTCAATATTATATGATGTCCTCACAGGTATCAGGGCATTACTGTTTTCCTCTCCTGGGATTCATAAAGTGCTTTTGTTTTAAGGACTGATTCCAAAACTAAATATTCAGAAATCTGCTTAAGTTGTTTCAGTTGTTCAGGATGACTTTATGTTGTAACAAGTCATGGATTTCAGAAGAGTGGCTATCCAGTGATGCTCCTACTTCTGCATACTTTACTGTAGAGTTTGGAATTATATTTATATGATGAGTGAATGGTTACACTATACTTTACATTTTCCTTCCTGTCCTTTTGTTAAGATTCTGTAAACTAAACAATTTGGATTGCTGGCAATTCCCATGGAGTTCTAAAATTTTGACAGTAAACTTTGGCTATGTTTTGGAATGATTAAGCTGTGTTTCAGAATACCAAAACAAAGTCAG
Organism: Azemiops feae; assembly: GCA_023970755.1. Taxonomy (NCBI): domain Eukaryota; kingdom Metazoa; phylum Chordata; class Lepidosauria; order Squamata; family Viperidae; genus Azemiops; species Azemiops feae. Next base: position 222,273 of record JALGBA010000294.1, on the reverse strand, counting down.
TATGTGCTCCATTTGCTGTACCAAGGCCTTTGATTGAGTTGATCATTGAGTCGGGCATTGAAATAACCTTAAGAAAATGAAAATTTCAGAACATCACATTTTCCTCGTGTGAAATCTGTACCCAAGACAAAAAATCAGAGTCTGGAAGTAACATAGTGAAACAGATTGGCTCCAGACCAGCAAATGTAGAGTAAGGAAGATGACTATGATGGAGATATGTAGGAGCTATTGCCTAAGCCAGGGGTGTCAAACTGCCGGCCTGCAGGCAGGATGCATCATAGCGAAACCAAGTCCACCCCATTGCCGGCAATGGCAAAAAAGTTGTGATACGTCGCGACCCATCATGTGATGTTGTGAGTTTGACACCCCTGGCCTAAGCAAAAGGAATAAAAGATTTTTTTTAAGTCTGGAATAGTGAGACAACATTCCGAAGTTGCTCAGGCAGATGTCTCTCCAATTCACTGAACAATAAGCAAGAGGAGAGGGTATAACACAAAGACTAGCAAGGTTCTGTTATCACAGCCAATCTCAATAAAAGTAGTTTTAGCCTTCCTGATCTGGTATACCTAGTAGAGCTGAGAGCAAAGGAATGAGACAAACCTGTATATTCTCCCCTTATTTATCCAACCTACATGTGGAATATAAATCAAAAGAGGTTGGGCTGGAACTATATGAGCATGGTTTTAAAACTGAAAGTAGTAACATTAAAAAGCTGAACTATACTGATGACATTGCTGAGGTAGCTGAAAATGCAAATGATCTGGAAGGTCTACTAATGAAGATAAAGGAGCCTGGAGTAAAAATGGGACCAGGATTAAATATAAAGACCAAACTAATGACAACAAACAACAAAACCAACCTTAGAAGATACTTAGAAGTGGTGGACAGCTTTCAGGATCATCTCTTAACACAGGGGTGTCAAACTCGCAACGTCACGTGACATGTTGTGACGTATCGTGACTTTTTTTCCATTGCTGGCAATGGGGTGGGCGTGGTTTCGCCACGACGCATCCGGCCCGCGGGCCGGCAGTTTGACCCCCCCTGTCTTAACAGTATAGGACCTAGCAAGAAATATCATGCATATTGTCACAGGTTCTTTTTTAAATCAAATTCTATTAGAGTAACCTGGACTCAAGAGAAACACAAACACACTGGATTCTAGACCAGATGTTTTCTTTTATATCTCCCTATAATGGATGGGGAGATTTCTTATTTTGTAAATGAAAAGTATTTTATAAAAGTGATGTGTAAAACTAACTATGTACGCGAATATATATATGGGAGGGCATCCTATTACTATATACTCTACAACATAATTCCCAGTTCCGATCTACAATTTATTGATGTTTTCTTCTTACAGAGCCTCTTCTGCCTTCTTTTTTCTCTCTGGGATTAATTCTACTTTTTTCCTCCTGTGCTGTTGCTTTTAATGGCTAGCATGTAGAGCTCTTGTACCTTTCCAGTTATGCTTTTCTTTGCTGACCTCTATACTTTTTTCTCCCCATTCACTCTGTCTGAAGGGGAAAAAAACATCTTTTATCTTTTTTGCTGCTGGACCTCTCCCTTTTGCGGAGCTCCCAAAACAATGTGCCTCCCCCATATCTGTGTCAAGGTTACTGTTTTATTAGCACTTGTGCTGTGCTAACAGTGGGAAAAAGGCTGAAATGGGAAAGAAAGGATTTTAATAAGCAGCCAACTCTTCTGGACATACTATTGCTTAGTGGAATAACAATGAGGGCCTTGGAAATGATATTCAGATATTGTGATATGTTTATACCCTTAATATAAGAATAATGTAGGCAGTGGTTCCTCATGGAAGTAAAAGTTGGACTTTGAAGAAACAGGATAGAAAGGGTATTGATGCTTTTAAGATTTGGTGTTGGACTTTTGAGAAATCTATGGAAAGCCAAATGGATCATAGAATAAATCCAGAGTTTACATTTAGAGCACATTATCATACCATGGGCCCATTATGTAAAGCCCAGAAAAAATTAATTTGTAACCACCTAAAGCAATTGGGAAGTGGATAGCATATACATTTAATATGCTGCTGCTGCTGCTGCTGCTGCTGATAGAAAAAGTGGAAAGAAAAAGAGAATAACAAGCAACAAAATGGATGGACTTAATCACAGTTGCAGTAGATGCATTATTGGGATGCATTATTGGGAGACCTGAAAAGACAGGATGGGGACAGATAATCCTGGGGAAGATTTATCCCAAGATTAATTGCAAAGAGTCAGCAAGCAAGCAAGCAAGATTTTACTTTGTGCTCAAATTTACAAAAAAGTTTTACAAGATGCCAATTAAGTTCTCCTGATTTCTTCCTGAAGGATAATAATTCAAATAAACACAGGGCCCCTAGAACGTCTCACCCATTCAGAAAAGTGGGTTAAAAATAAATACATTATCTTATAGCAATGATTCTTATAATTATGGCAAATCCACATGGAGAAAGTTTTTAGCTAATGAAGATAGAGGAAGTTAACTTAGGAGAAATTCCAGTGATATACATACAATGGTGATTTCCAAGCCAATAAACATTATGAAATAATACTAGATAAAGCTTGATCATATGGAGTGTTCTATTTTTAAGAAATGCAAGTACAATATTCTTTCAACCTTCCAAAATTGGAAATATAACGGGGTGGGATTTACTCCTACAACATTGTTTTAAAAAAACAAAACCAGAATCTACAGGAATATTTACTTATATTCATTTTCGGAGTTCTAGGAAAGACCTGAATGGATTTTTTTTTTAAAAAAGTAAACACATTCTAGCAAAAATCTGAGATGATCTCATCTTTTTTCAGCCAGCACTATCACAATAGGTTAGAAGAGAATTATGAGAATACTAAAAATCATGACAGGATGAGTTATGTTCCTTCTTTGCTTTCTGAAAACAGAATAACTCTTGGAGGAACAGAAAAATGCTGAAAAATATCATACTACTTGGATAAAAATGCTGAATTTACAAGCAAAAACCTTTCCAAATAAACAGGAATAATAAAATAGACACAATTCAATATGAAACAAATACAGTTCTGGAAAAAGAAAGATTTCAATAATGAATTTTTTTTAAAAAAATATCCCAATGGGGAAGCACCCAGATATTTCCAGCATTTTTCACAGTTCTTACATATGATTGAGCATATGAACTGTTAACTGATAAGTGCTTGTCAACTGTTATTAACATTGCAGAAAACTGATAGCTTTGGTTTAGAACTTGCTACGATAAATAATAGTAATAAATAGTCTTTCACTGTAGAAGCCCTTACATTTGTGCATTTCTATTCTGATTTTAGGAAGAGAATCACAGCACTCTTTTTTTATTAACATTTATGATGCCACTGCGAACATTTTAAATGATATATAAAGCCTACTTTAAACATTCTTCAATAATGTTATCTGTTTTCAGATTCATACTCCATGAATTTGAGTATGCTTCATATGCTGCAACTTTGAGTTAGCTGGCATGGGCACTTACTGTGCATAATTTCAGCTTCCCAAAAATCTTGGCTTCTAGCACAATGGACACCATGGTTCTTTTGAGGGTTGACTATGCCAAGACTCACTAAAAGGATTTTTTTGTCCATTGACTGCTAAGGCTCCTTTTGAGTTGCCACAAATATTCAGAATAAATCACAAGGCACAAACCTCTTGTCAAAGCTGTCTTTACATTTTTTTAAAAAATGGAATTGCTTTGAGGGGGAAGTATTTTCCTTTTGTTAATCATTTGTTGAAAATATAGCATTTCTTTAGGATGGGGGGAATGGATTAATTCCCCAGAGTTGCTCATATTGTTCAAGGATCTTCTTTAAATTTTATTGAGCAGATCACTGTGCCCTAAAATATTTCCCTGATCATGTCATTAGGTTGGGCTGAAATATAAAACGTTCAGTGGCGTTTTTTTGTGTCAAAAAATTCAATTACTCATTTAACCCCAAACCACAGTGCTCATTAATTCATTCATGTTATAATACAGATAGTGTTATTCTTTAGTATTAATTATTCAGAAAGGTTTATTTCTGTTTAGCAAGTTGTCTAAACCTGTCACAGTGTCACATGTCTTACAATTTCTTTAAGTTAAGTGGATTTCATATCATGCTACTTCAAAACAAAGAAACAAACCTACTATGGCTTAGCATTTTGTGCAAATCAAGTCAGTATAGATTTCCTTGGCAAAAGTCATGCTGACATAAGCAATTTATTCCCCCAGGGTCACCTGGCTTCTGCTGTTAAGATGAGGCAGCTGCTACAGCTGGCACAGTGGAGTGATAGACTACACAATATGAGCCCAAGGCACAAATACCTTGATTGGAAGTTATCAAGCACAACACCACACTATAATGAGCAGGAGCTATCCCAAAGCAAGGGAATACTCTCTACTCTCTGATAATCTCTTAAAATGTTTTAGGTTTCTCTCTGACCTTCTGATTTATATCTATTCACATTTAAGGATTTTTCTCATAGGCATTTTCTGATATACCAGACAGTTTTATAAATGATAATAAGGAATTTTTTTTTTTTTTTTTTAAATGGGACTGTGGGAATAGAGAAACTCACAGATTTCTTCATCTAAGTCAAAGTCTTTAAAATCCTTGTTCTTCAATGTCTGGGTTTTAATTCCTGGGAATTTCATCATCACTGCAGTGCTGAATTGACACTGCTATCTCTCTTTGTGCTCATGGTTCCATAACTTTAACATGCTGATATTATAGAGATACTGTATGATTCTCAGACTATGGAATAATTGTGCCAAATGAATTTGTCCTCTAGGTACTGGAAATCATATTGTTTGGTAAGGAATTAAATGTTAAGTCTCCACCTGTTGCCACCTTGATCACAGCTATGGATAACTTCCCTGTTTTCTGTGGAACCCTTCAGAATGATGCCTAGACAATGGTTGTCTAGGAGCTAATCATAGGAAAGAGGTGCAGGAGAGGGAGAATCCAGGGGACCCTGAGTGTTTGTCTGTTTGGGCTTTTATACAACTCAGTTACTGTGGACTTTGCTGCCATCAAATGTAGTGAGGTTCTGATGATCATCAATGTAGCTGATATGATAAAGGAGTTGAACAAATCATGCAGGATTTGTCTATTAATGGCTGTTTGCTATCTTCAGAATCATGTCTGGGCACATGTCTTGGATAGAAGAACTGTGGAAGAGGACTACTCCCTTCTGTCCATTTCTGTGAGCTTCCTGTATGTATCTGGCTTGCTATTGCTAACACCAAATCTGGACTACAAAGCTTATTGGCCACTCATGAGGAACCAGTTCCATTAGTTCTTAACAAATATAAACACTTGGTTTTATAGCTATGGTTACTAGGTCTGACACACTGATATGTATGCAGATAACACATCTAGATCACATTTTCCCACCACACTTGAAGTGAGGTCTGCATAATTCCAGGAATCAGATCACATCTGAATTTTGGAAAACAATCTCTGGACTGGTCTGAGCACAGCAAAATCCAGTGATATTTTCCTTTGCTGACACTCTTGCCACTAAGTTATTCATAAACTAGTTCAAATGATGAGAAAGACCTGGTATCTAATTAATGTCTTTGCATTTTTTTGTCTTGGAGATAATTCTATCTTCCTGACAAAAACACAATGAGAAGTGTACATGTATTGTGCTGTTATAGGCAGCAGTGAAAAGTCAGAAAGTCAATAACTGAATATTAGTCCCACCTTTGTTTTTCAGGAATAAGAATTATGTGCCCCTGTTAGATATCAGATCAAGAAAGGCATAGACACAAACATGAGGACTGGCAGTAACTTACTTCCCCAAGCAGTTGCAATACATATAGGCATAGGCTAGTCTCCTAGGAATAACACTCAATCACCCATTGCCCTTTGACTCTTTTACAAGTGATTTTCAAGAGAAAGCAGAAGTTTAAGTTTATAGCTCTCTATAGGATAGGAAGTAAGGAAGGAATACTGCTTGTTAGTGCAGTAATAACACAGGTGAGGCCATGTTGGAAAATAAATTGGTTTATAGGAATGGCTGCTTAACCCTTCTGTGCTTATAATTTCCCAGCTTTCTAAATTAGGAATGCTTGACAACTCTGCTTCAGATGAATTTTGAAGGCCAGCAATCTCATTTGAATTTTACAAATTTACATCCTTCCACTTCCAGCTTTGACTAAATTTATAATACATTCATTGCTGTCTAAATGACACATATTGCATATGGCACCATACAGATAAAAGTAGTGCACAGCATATTATAAGGCAAAAAGCTTATAATAAAATAAAAATATAAAAAAGCTGAACAGCATATTTTAAGGCAAAATGCACATTAAATTATGTAATCTGCATATAAATATAATAAGCATACAAAATTGACGTGTTTGGGGCAAAATTGCAAATTTTTGGAAATTCATGTGAAATGGGTTTAAATGGGTTGAAGAATTAACCTGTGTGAAAATGGCATGAATGAGAAGTATACAAACCCGTTCAATCCTGTGCAGAGAGCAATGTCAGCCATCCCAGTAATTCTTTGGCTCAAGGTTGTCAGCAAAGTTTGCTTTGTGTTCAAAACGAAATCTGTGCTTTTTAAAATAGAAATAGAATAGCAATAGAAATAGCAATAGAAATCTAGAAATTTGCCTTTAGCAATACAAATATTTTATATAAATTATACAATGCAATACAATGTGTAATGACAAATTCTTTACAGGAGCAGGATAGATGCTGAAGCGATTATTTTTCTACACCTGTGTATAAATAGCATATTTACATATGAAAATCTGAGATGAGCACACAAAGCTCTGTTGCAAGACCTTTCTGACTGACCCTTTTCTTCTGGAGATGCTGCCTAGGAGATCTATAGTAGCACATCTGTTTTGTTTTGTTTTTTGCTTACAGCATAAACAGAACATTCACCAAATTGGGAAGAGTTAAAAAGAGAGTGGATAAGCCTTATGTCTCATAATTTCTGTTGATGCTCTGAACCAAAATAACATGGGTTCTGTGGGGTGAGCATGGGCAAAATGACATATGTGCAAAAAAACAACAACAACCCTCTTGCATAATTGTATCAGATTTTGTAATCCCATCAATATTCAAATTAACATTTGTTGTTTATGATTTTCAAGTATTTTATATTTAGGTGACCAAAGTTTTCCTTATGTTAATTTGAATATTGATGGGAAATTAAAGCCTGGGGAAAAGAAAAGCAATAACAGAACATTGATTGTATATAAGGATCAAATGCAAACGCAATTAAGATATGTATAAGCTAAAAATTATTGATAATTGTAACAAAGATGTTTTTATTTAGTTGATAATAATAAGAACTGTATTAACCCAATATGAGATAGTAGATATTAAGGGAAAAAGAGAGGAAATATCTGATGTTGTAACATGAGATTTATACTAAAGACTTATGTATGCTATTGAACTATTGATTAACCCAGTCATCATGTTGCTTTTTAAATACTCAATTGTAAAATGAGAAAATTAATAAAAGATTATTAAAAAAAGATTTTGTAATCCAAGTTCTAAATTGTGATGTGCATGGTTGATTGGCATCATTAAAGCTTGTTACTTGTGCTGCAGATCAGCATTGACCAGTAAGCCTCCTTTTGACTGCTTTTAAGGGGCTGTCATTTTGAAAGGTATCTGGGGTACAAATTCAAACATGGTAGATTGTTTCGGTGCAACAGCCTTTTTGAAGAGTTCAAAGTTGACTACCAGACTAAAGGAACTGGAACCGAAACTATCTATCTATCTATCTATCTATCTATCTATCTATCTATCTATCTATCTATCTATCTATCTATCTATCTATCTATCTATCTATCTATCTATCTATCTGTCTGTCTGTCTGTCTGTCTGTCTGTCTGTCTGTCTGTCTGTCTGTCTGTCTGTCTGTCTGTCTGTCTGTCTGTCTGTCTGTCTGTCTGTCTATCTCCATCCATCCATCCATCCATCCATCCATCCATCCATCCATCCATCCATCCATCCATCCATCCGTCTATCTCTATCATATGTCTGATTTTTAGCACTAAAAGACATGACTTATGAGGAAATATCAGAATATAGTCTTTTGCAATCATTAGCCATTTCTGAAAATATTCTCACATTGTTGCTCTATAGACAAGTGGAATTTGAAGGTATGGCAAGCTGCAGTTTGGATTATAGTAGTCATTATTCCCACTGTTCACATCTTAGTGATTGTTTGTCTAATCAATGAACCTTTCCTCTCCAAGAATGCTCAGCAGATGTCTTCCAGATAATTGAACTTTAATTTATTGGAATGTAATGCAAAACTCATATGAAGGGGAATAGAAAGCTAATTTAAAATGGTGCAAAAAGCAATCAATATGTTAACACAATCCTTCATCTTTATATACTTCATTGCTGATTTTTTTAAAGAAATGCAAGCATTTCTTCTAGTTACACAAACACATAGGGCATCTCATATCTTCAGTTTAATCCCCAAGAGTCCTTATGCTATTAAAGTGAATATATCTTGGAAAATACAAATCATGTACTTGTTAGTGGTCTGAGAGGAAAATGATGACAAAGTCAGTTCTCCATTTATTTATTTGAGGCAGAGAAGCAAAACTAAATAACTGTGGATTTGATGTATGTTGTCTTTGGTAAAGTGAGAAAATAAAGTTACATTTGGGTTTCAATGAAAAAAGTCAATTTTCTGAAACCAAAGGTTCTCAGCTGCAAATTGAAAGCTTTCTTGAAATACTAGACCTGGCAGCCCTCTAAGGTGACCAGACTAAGAACCACTTTCTTCGTTTGGCCTCAGGCCTTGTTTATCTGATCTGAACAGATCATTCCATGTGTGCTTCAAGGCTATCTTATCTATTCATAAAAGGCCCAGAATTTTTGTATAAAGCAAGAAACACACATTCTGAGATAAATTAATATAATTAAGTTCAAAGACAACATAGTCCATCTCTGTCAGGCGAGAGGTAGGAGATGCAAAGTGGGGAGAGATAATCAACCCAAATAACATCTGGATGGGTTAATACTGCATGTGTTAATTCAGTGAAGAAAAATGTCTTATTTCTTCCTCATCCATCTCCCAACAAATCACACTGCTTTCCATTCAACTTTCTTTATAAGCAGGTCTCCAACACAGTAGCGTTGAAGAAGGTCAAAATGCTATCAGAGGGGCCAAGGAGGAAGAGAGAGGAAGAAAAAAAATATCTGTGAATGTCTCACAGAATTTAAGGAGATTGTCCATCTAAATAGATAAACCTTTACCTGTTTGAAATCTTATACCATGTAGATCTCAAGGCAAGTTCCTTTATACTGAAATGTTCAAGAATGTGGAATAAAACCTCTTTCATATCCTTTTGAATATCTAATAAACATTGCTCTGCTCTCAAAGGTTTGTAAAGTCCTTCTAACTTTCAGCTATTAAAATGTATATATGCATAAAATGTATAGTCAGGTTTCCTTGGCTTACATTCATATTTAAATAGATCTAATTTGGTTATATATTTATAAGACTCCAGGTGAGTTTGAAAATTCAGTGCATAAGCAAACATCCTAGGATTGCATTTGATCCAAGTCAGAATTACAATGCATATAGCTGATGTAACTAAGCACAAAAAATCCAGATGTTTCTATATCGCGGGTGTCAAACTCCCCACGTCACGTGACGTATCGCGATGTATCGCGACTCTTTTTGCATTGCCGGCAATAGGGTTGGCGCGGCTTTGGTATGATGAAGCCAGCCCATGGGCTGGCAGTTTGACACCCCTGTTCTATATACTGCAAAACTCTGATTGGAAAAAAAAGCTTGTGTCTCAGTTGTATCCTTGGGTTATGACAGCTATTGAGACTGGAATTCCATCACGAAACAATGTGGTAATAAAGTACAATGTCATGTTATTGTGTCACTTACCGAGAATAGTCTCAGATATCCTCATTGCTGTTGTTAAGCAAGGACTGTTTGGAAGATGTGGGAATCCAAAGGCAAGATCAATGGGTAGGTATCAGCTGTAGGGGGGACCCTATGGAATGCAGGTGATTGCCATGGGGTGCAGTCAGTGGGTGCTACAGAGGGCAGGTTGGTAGGCACTATAGAATACAACAGGCAGGTGGACAAAAAAGTATTCACGAGCAGAAGGCAACTTGTGGGAATAACGTATGACCTGTCTTATCTTCCCCATTGACTTTGCTTGTGGGAAACTGACAGGGAAGGTTGTAAATGGCTATCACATGACCATGAGATGCTGCAACAGTTGTAATTGTGAACCGATTGCCAAGTGCCTGAATTGCTATCATGTAACTGCTAGGATGCTGTGACAGCTACAACTATGAGGACAGTTATAAGTCTCCCTTGTTGGTGTAACTTTGAACAGTTGCTGTATGAGCAGTTATAACTGGAGGACTACCTGTATTATTTTGTGTTAGTACATTAAGGCTTCAGGCCAATACTTCTTTTCTTTGTCTTCATGATAATCCTTAGTAAGATATCCAAATTCGTTGAGTTGATTAGTAGGGAGATGAAAAGAGCCATCCAGCCACCTATGAGGACAGGATGCTAATAAATAATTTGTTTAAGAGGAACTGAACAAAGGCTAGAGCAATTAGACTAATATTTTTAAATTAAGAGTTTTATTTATTTTTTATTTATAAAATAAAATAAAAAATATATTTTAAAGATTTTTTCATCCCGCCTTTATTTTTTAAAATAATTCAAGATGGTGAACATACCGTATACTCCTTCCTTCTCCAATTTTCCCCACGATAATAATGGTGGCTGGGCCACCAGCTTTTGTGCCTATTTTATCTAGAAAATGTATTGATGATTTTGATAAATTCATGCCAAATGTAACAGCCAATAACTATCTGAAATACTTTCAATAATATTATATTTTAACCTTATGGAAGTTGTCTCATCAGATTCCAAATACTTGAAACATTTTTAATAATACTTTTTCAATAACTTCTTTCTTATACAAGGATCTCACTCTTATTCCTCCTTGATCTGGAGAATGATTGCTGGTTATCTCCGTGTTCACTGTCAGAACATGACCTGTTCTTTTCCTGAAAGGGTGAGTCCCTCACCAAGGCTATTCAAATCAGGATTGCAGAAGTCAAGCCTGTTGCGGGTCTTATAGTATTTTAGAAGACAAATGTTGAAAAAAATAACGCTGGAGCAAGACAATTTGTTTTTAATTAACATTCACACACATATGAAAACCCCATGAGGATTATAAAACAATTGCCTGCATCTGAAGTTACTAGTGAATTGACCTATAAATTTTCATATCAGATAAGTTGGTACCTTGTCCTGTGCTTCACTTTCTACATGTTTCAACATTGGTAATTGTGGATGACTTCTCCCTCACTCTGAAATAAATTGATATTCACTCACGCCTGCGATCCAGTCTTCATTGCTCATGAGCAGTGTTCACAAAGTACAACTCTCTAGATCAGATTAAAAACTGAACAGCTGCATTTATACAACATGCTAAACTTGCTATTTAACTTGGCCATATTCAACCTATTTGGTTAGTTTACTTTAAAGTATGCATGAACCTAGTAAAGAATCCTTTAGCCTGGGTCAGCTATAAATCATCATCATGATAATCATATTCAGTAACTAGGTTAAATGTGGAGGTACCTCCTATTTGGATCATTGCATATTGATCTCAATCAATTTACCAAATGCTTTAGGGATGGAGTACAGCCTAGATTTCAAATGGGATCTCTGCAGAGATGGAATTTCTGTAGTTTATGTCTGAGCAAACATATTTAAACAATTCAGTCTCAGAATAAACATGCTACATCTCCTTTGCATTGAGCTATATACAAGATAATAGTGTTTGTAAATGTCTATCCAGCAAAAGAGTATTAGGCTTAATTACTGTTTACATGTGAGTCATGTATCAAAGGACATCTGTATTTATAACTGGACAACAAAATCTCTTCTATCAAGTCAAGATTATTCTATAGGAATTTTTGGATACAAAAATGTTGACTTTTGACTAAAAAGAAAGGTATGAAATTACACCAGTCTTTTCAGTTCTTGTGTGGCTGCTGCAGCAGCTACAAACATGTAAATTTTTTTATTCTTGCGCCATTTACAGATTCCGTTTAGAAACTAAGACCATGCTGCCTAAAGATGTTCCTTTATTTGCTTAAGGGCAACTGAACACAAGATCTGAAAAGGGAATAGGATACACAAAAGGAATTATCATTCGATTGTTTGGTAGGCTGGCAAAACAAAGCAGTACAAGTTAGTGGTAAAGGAAATTTAGCCTCATTATACAGGTTGTTCCTTGACTTACAACAGTTCATTTAGTGACTGTTGAAAGTTACAACACCACTGAAAAAAGTGACTTATGACCACTTTTCACACTTACGACCATTGCAGCATCCCCATGGTCACGTGATCAAAATTCAGACAGTTGGCAACTGACTCATGTTAATGACCGTTGCAGAGTCCCAGGATCATGTGATCACTTTTTGTGATCTTCTGACAAGCAAAGTCAATGGGAAAACCAGATTCACTTAACAACTGTGGTACTATTTAACATCTGCAGTGATTCACTTAACAACTGTGGCAAAAAAGGTCATAAAAGGGGGCAAAAGTCACTTAACAAATGTCTCATTTAGCAACATAACATTTGAGCTTAGTTATGGTTGTAAGTCAAGAACTACCGCTACTGACAAGAAAGATTTTGCTTCCTGAACACTTTCAGGTGTGTCTTATAGAATTTTGAATGCTTATCATGAAAAAAAATCTGTAATTTAAGCTGTCACGTACTATATTATAAAAATCTTCTGTTTTTGCAATACTCATCCTAAGTACCTGTTGACTATGCTGCCCACATGAAAGAAATATACAAAAATGGAACTGTTGTTGAGGCACATCCAGTACACCAAGTACAACTGGAATATCAGTGGAGATCTAAAAGTAATGGCTCTACTTCTTGGAATGCAGCTCGGCTATACCAAGTACTGTTGTTATATATGCAAATGGGACAGTTATACAAGACAGTCACATTACATTAAAAAGAGGTGGCCACTCCGAAGGATGTTGGTTGTAGGCAGAAAAATGTGGCACAGATATTTTTGCATCTGCTTTACATAAAACTTGGACTGATGAAAAAAATGTGAAAACAATAGCCAAGGAAGGTGAAGGTTTCTATTATTTGAGACAGATGTTTCCAAGAATAATTGATGTCAAGGCATTTTTGTTCAACCACAGATCAGATACATCATCAATAACCAGCAGTTCCAAGATTTGTTAGTGGGGCCAAATAAAATTGCCTGGAAAGCATTCAAGGATGTGGTTGAGAATTTTCTTGGTAACTACAAAGCTTCAAACTACATTCAGCTATTTGACAAACTTCTTACAGCATACAAGACCACGAAGTGGAACATGTCACTGAAGAAATTCATTTTCACTGTTGGACATATTTCCTGAAATTCTAGGTGCAGTCAGTGATGAACATGAAGAAAGGTTTCACCAAGACATTGCCACATTGGAAAATGGTATCAGGGCAACTGGAATCCATCAATGCTGGCTGATTATTGTTGGACATGCAGCGAGATACATCGGACACTGAGTACAAATGAAAATCAGCAGCAAAACATTTTGGGCCCTATTGAACTCATGCACCATGTCAGAAGCATATGTGATTAAATACATTATTGTCATTAAAAGTTAATTTCATATTTATCAACATTCCTACATGATATAGTCATTATGAAACTATTTTATGTAAAGGGTCTATCATAATCACCAAAACTTTTAAAAAAAGTTAATGTCCAGTGTTATTAGAGAAATCTCCTTTTTATTCAAAAAAGGAAGCACACTTTTTAGTTCGTTTGTACTTTTCATTTATTCACTATTTCTCAATTTCTTTGATGTGGTCTAGGAGCACTTGATCTTTTTCACAAGTTGCAATTTGGGTCACATAATTCATATCCTGAAGTAAGAATTAAAATAATTGCAAGCTATAATGAAAAAGTTGTCTGATGAATTGACTTCTGAGCACTCATTATCTCAAGAAAGTTGTGTTCCAAACATTTTGCTACTTGCTCTCTCCTAGGATTGTAACATTGTGATTTCAAGTTGTTCCGGATCTGTAAAATTTAGATCCTAGTGTTTTGTCTGGTTCCTGATCATTCTATTTATATGACATCAGTCTCTTAACACTTTTCTCAGCCCAACTGTTGTGTGGCTCTTAGTCTCTTACCTTACCAGGTCTTCTTACTAACACAGAGACAGTAACATTTTTAGGGATGGCTGTGGTTTTAGGGATGGTTGTGTTTGTTAGTCTCAGAACAGCCATTCCTGGATCAGGAGACTTATGCCCTGGTGAACTCACAATTCAATTATTGCAATGTGCTATAGCTGCCATTGAAAACCACCCAGAAGCTATATAGTTTGTCCAAAATATGACAGCATGGGCAATGGGTGGGCTGCCTTCTGCTCACTTATCACCACTATTTTGTGAGCTACACATTTTACCAGTTTGCTTCTTGGGGCAATTCAAGATGCTGGTTATCACCTACAAAGCTATGACATAGGACCAGGCTATCTAAGGGACTGCTTTACTCTAATTATTTCTGCCTATCCAGTGATGTCAGAGTGGGTGGGTTCTGAGTCCCACTGATTAAACATGGTCACCTTATGGGACCCAGGAAGCACATCTTATCTTTTGGAATGCCTGCTGTAATGGTATGTAGAAAACACTTTGGGAGACTCAGACTATACTATCTTTTATCTAACCATTCCCCTGGCAGTATCTCTTGGCCCAGTCTCCCAAGTTCTTTTCAACATACCATGCTCTCTGGAATGACATCCCTCCCAGATATTAGCTGGAATGACACCTGAAAATCAATTTAAAAAATGGTGATTCTCTCAGGCTTTGGGATAGGATAGACGCAAAGTCCCCATTGTCTTGGCTTTTTATTGGAAATGTATAATCTTCTGATCAGTTGTGATTTTTATCTATGCATGTTATTTCTCTCTTAACTCTAAACTGCCCAAAGTTGATAAGAAGTCACATGGCTTCAAAATTTAAACAAAGAAATGTGTTTAATTGAAAATTAAACACACACACACACACATACATACATACACATACATACATACATACATACATACATACATACATACATATATATCATAAACCAAATAAATATTAATGATCACCAGGATAAAAATCTTCAACGCAACCGGCACGGACGACTGCCATACATCAATGGCGTATCAGAGGCCACGGCCAGACTGCTGGCCCCCTTCAATGTAAGGGTGGCCCATAGACCTGACCAGACCCTACATGCCAGGATTATGCGCCCAAAAGATCCACTCCCCATTGGGGAGAGATCCTCTGTGATATATAGGATCAGATGCAAAGACTGCCCCTGCAACTATGTTGGAGAAACCTCCAAGAGACTTAGAACCAGGGTCCATGAACATGAATTGGCGATTAAGAGGCAGGAACAACACTCACAGGTGTGGACCCATATGGCCAACCATGGCCATGGGTTCGATCTCTCTAATGTGGAGGCCATATCCTGAGATGCCACCAAGGGAGCCGCCTGCTCAAGGAAGCCTGGATGTCGGATGAAAACTCCCATCAACCGACATATAGAGCTTGGCCCTGTGTATCAAATGTTGAAGGGGTGTGGAGGGCATCGCACCAACCGGCAACAGAGGCAACCAGCCCGCACTCTGCAGGACTGGAAGGATGGAGCAATAGAAGGGACTACTACGATCCCCGGAGAAAACAACGAACTTAAGAGCATGCCCGATAGACAACCCACCAACAGATAGAGGGGCCCATCCGACAGCGAGACAATAGGGGAGTAGGGGACAGGAACAACCCCCAGATGTTTGCACACGAGCAAGGAAAATATAGGACTGGCGAATAGGAAGACGCTGGGTAGTTTAGGGACATGGAGGCAAACCAAGACGAATGGGGCCAGGGAGATGGGGGGGGGAGAAGCAGGAACGGTTTGACATTCGATCCCCCGGCACTGAGCAGGATGAGCAGGAGCGATCTGACACTCAATCCCCCAGCGCTAACACACATGCCAAAGGAACAATAGCAACTGGAGGGGAGAGGACAACTTTGGAGACGGCCCCTTTAAGAACGAGGCGCCCGATGATGAGCGGACTGATGACTAGGTCGGGGGTCCGGGCACAGAAACAGCCAGTCATATAAGAACGGACTCCCAAATCTCACATTTTATACTCTGACGATGTCGGCAGTGTGGCCGACGAAAGCTTAGCTTTGTAAATTAAACAGTCTTTGTTTAAGATTTTTATCCTGGTGATCGTTAATATTTAGCTTTCGCTGGTCCACTGCCAGCGTCTTCAGAGTAAAGTTTCGGGGGTGGAGATTACTTTTATAGACCTTGCTAGCCTAATTGCTTACTCATTGACCATGTGATAGGGCCATCCATCCTGGCTGACCGTAATTGCCTTAATTGTCCCGCCTCCTCTTTTTTGCACTCCAGTTCTACAACCTTTCTCCCTCCCATCCTTGTCAATCTCCTCCTTCCTGATGCTGTTGCCGTTGTTATGCTTTCTAGCCGCTCCCCCGTGCTCGTTCTGGGCCGCACGTCCAGATCTGGTGTCCTAGATGCCTTTCCATTGCTGCCCCCCTCCTTTCCATCCCGTTTGTCTGCCCGTTGTTCTTGTCTTCCACTATCTATCCCTATTAATCCTATTTCCTCCGGTTTCCTTCCACACTTGGATGTGCGTGCGCACAGCCGTATCCCGTCCCTCTGCCCCATCTGCCTACGATCAGCTGGGTTGTCTGTCGGCTCGCTCCTGAATTCACTCCCTTTCATCCTTGCAGATCCTGTCCTTCCTAATGCTGTTACCGTTGGTGCGTTTGCCAACTGCCTTCCCGTACTCCCCCCTCCTTATCCTGTTGATCCACCCGCTGTACTTGCCTTCCACTATCTATCCTTCTGGGTCCTATTTCTTCCAATCTTTCTACGTGCCTGGATGTGCGCACGCACAGCCGCATCCTGTCCTTCTGCCTCATCTGCCTATGCTCAGCTGAGCCATCTGCTGCCTCGCCCTCAGTTCCACTCTCTCCCCTCCTTACCGATCTTATCCTTCCTGGTGTCATTGCCCTTGATGCGCCCTCCACCCCTACCCCCATACGCATTTTGGGTCGTACGGCTAGGTCCGGCATCCTCAATGCCTTCTCATTCCCGCCCCCCTCCTGTTGGTATTGGTCCACCCGTTCGTCTAGCTTTCCATCATCTGTCCCTACTGGTCCTACTTCTTCTAGTTTCCCTTTACGCAAGGATGTGCACATGCACAGCCGCATCCTATTCCTCCACCTCGTCTGCCTTTGGCCTGCTGACTCACTCCCGGATTCACTCCCTCTCATCCTTATCAACCCTATCCTTCCTAACGTCACTGCCATTGATGTATCTCCCAACCGCCCCCCCCCCGGTGATTGTTCCGGGCTGCACGTCCGGATCCGGCACCATCGGTGATTCTCCATTGCTGCTCTCCCCCTTTTTGTCCCGTTCGTCTGCCTGTTGTTCTGGCCCTTCGTTGCCTATCCCTGCTGGCCCTATTTCCTCCGGATCTCCTTTCTGCCTGGCCATGAGTGCACACAAACGCGTTCGTTCAGCTGGATAATCTCTCCTCTCCTTCTCCTTTTTGCGGACCACGCTGTTTATCTCCGATCGTCATTCTTCCTCCTCCTTGGTTCCAGCGACTCATCGTGGGTCCGATTCCCTTTCCATATGATGATTGCCTTCTTTAGTTCTACCCCTTGTGAACGCCGTCTGCATCCTGGCTTGCTCCTCATGTGTTTTTAATGTCTGGTATGCCGGGGGCAATTCTACGTGTCGGTTAATCAAGCCTGCATCTGAGAGCCAGGCCTCCTTCAGTAGGCGCCCTCCTTTGGAGGTATCCTGGGCGATGGCTTCCGCCCCCATGAAGTCAAACGAGTGCCCATTATTGACCATATGTGTCCATATTTGGGAGTACTGCTCCTGCCTTTTGACGGCCAATTTGTGTTCATGGATCCTGGTTTTTATCTGTTTGGCCATCTCTCCCATGTAATTACACCGACAATCCTTGCAGTGCACCCTATAGACAACCGATGATTTTTCCTCCTCTGGCAGTGGTTCCTTAGGGCGCATCGTTTTCATACGGAGTGTTTGGTTGGGTCGGTGAGCCATACTGATGTTATGCGGTGCTAATATGCGAGCCGTTGCCTCTGATACCCCCTGGACGTAAGGTATCATTGTCCAGGATGTTGTCCCTAGGTCATCTGGTGCTCTACGGGGTTCCTGGCGCTTACTATATCTTTGGACAAAACTGGCCGGGTAGCCGTTCCACTTGCATACCTGGTGGAGGTGGGCACGCTCTGCTTGCTTGGCCTTTTTGGTGTTGCAATGCTTATTTATACATGCAAACAACGTCCGAACGCATGCGATCTTGTGGGCTGCCGGGTGGTTGCTCGTGTAATGCAGCATCCTATCGGTGTGGGTCGCTTTCCTGTATACAGTTGTGTGGAGGGCACCATTGGCTTGGAGTGTGACTAATACGTCCAGGAAGGCCAAACTACCATTGGCTTCCTCCTCCGCTGTGAATTGTATGTCTGGGAACACCGCATTCAATCTTTCCATAAAGGCAGCTTTTTCCGTCCATTTAATGATAGCGAACGTGTCGTCCACAACCAGCGAAAGCTAAGTTGTTTTAATATTGTAAATAGTTGTTTTTATTGTTTTAAACTTTTTTAACAATAAACAGCTGGTTTATATTTCTCCTGGAGATCGAGGACTGTGTTATTGAACATATATATATATATATATATATATATATATATATATATATATATACTAAGCTTTCGTTAGTCCCTGCTAACGTTGTCAAAGTGTAAGCTAACATTGGGAGACTTTGCCTTTATAGTTCTTTAAATATCGGTAATTTGGCCATTGAGCGCGTTATAGGTCCACCCTCCCGCCGCCCGCCCCTAATTGAATGTATCAAACCTAATTCGGTTATATTGGTTGGTGTTTGCCTCGCTCTCTCAGCTCTACCTCTCCCCACCTGCCCCGTTGGCTGGGCATGTTCATCGCCTGACACCAGACTATCCGATGTCGCCCCGCAATTATTCCCCCCACCATCGCAGTCCGACGGGCCGTCAGCACGCCGCATGGCCGTTCCAGCTGGCGATCTCCCAGCCGCGCTCCCTGCGCCGCCCGTCCCAATCCGCCGCCCCCTCCTCGACCTCATGGTCAGTCTGGTCCACTGCTCCATATCCTCGATTGTCACAGCCTTCAGCTGCTCAGGTGCATCCCTTGATGTGTAAACAGGATCTCTCCCCTTGCTGTTCTGAGTGGTTACACGGGAAAGGGGTAGTCAGTGGTTTGTCCTTTCTGGCCCCCTGGTGTTTGTTCGTGATGTCTTAGCGCCTGATATGCCGGTAGCAAGTCGACATGTTGGTTAATAGAATGCTGGTCAGACAATCAAGCCTCCTTCAGCAGGCGGCCACCCTTCGTTGAATCTTGAGCGATGACCTCAGCCTCTGCGAAGTTAAACGTATGGTTGTTCTCAGTCATATGTGTCCAAACCAGGGACCGTTGCTCATTTCGTCTGACCGCCAACTCATGTTCGTGAATCCTTGTCTGAAGGTGTTTTGTGGTTTCCCCAACATAGTTGCTTATGCAGTCATTGCAACTAATCCGGTAAACCACAGATGACATTTCTCTTTTAGACAAGGATTCTTTAGGGCGCATTATCTTTGTCTGCAGGGTCTGGCTGGGTTTATGTACCACTTTAATGCCATGGGCTGCGAATATCTGCGCGGCAGTCTCAGAGACCCCATTAATATATGGGAGTGTCGTCCAGGTGGCAGTTGACGATCTACCTTCAATTGATCGTGGTTCCCGACATCGGCAGCAGCATCGAATAAAATCTACCAAATACCTGTTCTGTGTACATATCCAATAGAGGTGCATCCGTTCCTTAGCTTTTGTCGCTGTCGTGCTGCAGTGGGTGTCTATTCTGTTGAACAATGTCCGGATGCAACTGGCCTTATGGGCAATGGGATGGTTGCTATCATTGTGCAAAATGCAGTCGGTGTTCATAGCTTTCCGATACATGCTGGTGGAGAGGCTGCCGTTGGGCTCACGGATGATCAATACGTCTAGAAATTCTATATGTATATAATCCTTCCTTGTCCCTGCTCAGGTACATACTGTGGAGTGCATACACTCCACAGTATGTAATAATAATAATAATAATAATAATAATAATAATAATAATAATAATAATAATAATAATAATAATAATAATAATAATAATAATAATAATAATAATAATAATAATAATAATAATAATAATAATGAAGGTTTCAGGCAGGAAACCCTACACCATTTCGGACAAATGGCTGTCCAGTCTCTTCTTAAAAACCTCCAGTGTTGGAGCATTCACCGCTTCTGGTAGCAGGTTGTTCCATTGGTTAATTGTTCTAACTGTCAGGAAGTTTCTCCTTAGTTCTAGGTTGCTTCTCTCCTTGATTAGTTTCCATCCGTTGCTTCTTGTCCTGCCTTCAGGCGCTTTGTATGCATGTAAAGGGCATGAAAAGAATTGGGCTGTCTCTGATAGGCACTCCACAGTATCTACCTGAGCAGGGACAAGGAAGGATCAGAATAATACAAGCAGTTTGTCACATTGCATGCATGTCACAAAGGGGAAACTTTGTGCCTTGAGAGCATATAGCTTCTCTTGCAGCATAATCTTGCAGAAGATTAGGTAGTTGGAGGGCTTTAAGGATGGTAATGGGAGGATTACCTCCCCAAAAGCTTCCCTCCCTCATGTTTAAAACAAAAACAAAAGACTACACAGATGAAAATTTACTATTTTCCTACTGTTATGGTTTTTAAGGCATAGGGGAATACGAATAGTATTGTCTGATGAATATGACCTTTTCTTCTTGACTATTGTGTATTCTTTTCTAAGCTTGTTTTTTGTCAGCAGTTTTAATATTTGTGTTTTTGGTTGCAAACCTCTTATATTTATCCTTTTGCTTCAGTTTCATCCCATTTTGCTTCAGTTACCCACCACTTCAAACATATTTATAGTTACCTACAAAAACCTTCATCTTGCTACCACAGAGTGTCATATATCAGATGTACATGAAGGTCCTTGTAGTCATGGCAACAATTAGGGAATGCCATCTCTAATATTGAGTGCAAGAACTCTCATTCTATGCCAAGACTGAGTTGGTGTGGGTGTGTGTACACACACACAACACACACACTCTGCCTCAGTTATTTGCAGTTCTACAAAACCATGTAAGAAACCCTATACAATTTTTGGGTCTGGTTTCACTCAAGAAAATACATTATTTCAGCTGCTCCTCTTCATTCTATTGGACTTCAGTTCATATAATCCATAACAAGCACAGTCAATGGGAGAAAGCTGTGTGGAGATCTCCTAAATAAATGACTAGATCATTTTCAGAAATTAAAGGAATGTCAAAATAAGTCAAAAGCAAACACATTGTACTAAAATTATACACTTTTCTTACCTCAGGAATGGGCAATGATATTGGGCAAAAAGTGACACTTAGTCTTGTCAAAACTTCACTCAAAACATGGTGGGACTAAGAATGTGAACAGGGGTAGATAGATATAGTTTACTTGGGTATAGTTTTACATTATTTACCAATGTATTCAATATATTGATTTTAATGTAATCAATCATCAGTTTTTCATTTTCAAGCCATTGATCAGTTTCATTAATTTCAGTTTTAATCATTTTTTAGAATTCAGTAGATTAACCAATATATTTCACATTCAGAGTAACAGTAATAATTATTAAAATACTAAGCTCTTATTTTGGTAAGCTTATCATTGCTTTCTCCCACAGAATGTATGATATTAGAAAATTCAGAGGCGAAAAGTTTTTTTTTTAAAAAAAACATTTGCTAAAAAATGTCACAATCTGTTCTCTGCAGAGTTCTGATCCTATACTATTAGTAAGAATATCATTCTATTTCCAGTAAGTTGACTCATTCAGAATTATTGTTAGATTAAAAATCAGTATTCTGATTAGTTAGCAGGTATTTCTATTATTACCATCAAGAACGTCAACAGCAAATTACCCTTTTTTAAAATAACAAATTTGAAAAGGCTAAAGAAACTATGCTAATGCTTCGCAGATATGTCATATTTTGTGTAATGGGATTGCTTTTAGGATAGCACTATGAATCTCCTTGGTATGTCTGTAGAACAAAATACACCTGAATTAAGAAAATCACTTCCTTGTACTGCAATTAAGAATGCTAATAGACTTGTTCAGAATGAAGGGAGGGGGGAAGAAACAATTTGAGATGTGCTCAGCTCATATGGAAGTTTTCCTTGAAGAGAAGTTCCCTTAGGTTTATATGCACTGCCTATTTGCCCCATTGTCAGGCTGCCATCCAGAAGCAAACATCATCCTCTATTAATCCCCTATTTCCCTTTAAAGGGTAGACTTCTTTACCATACTTGCAAAATATGATTCTCTCTGTTATATCACCTCAATGATTCCTGTTTGTTTGGCTCAGAATGCTTCAGGTTGCAATAAACTAATTTCTGCAAGTTACTACTTTGAAGAAAAAGGACTACTTTAAATGAGAGAGAGAGAGAGAGAGAGAGCTTATCATGCATTTAAATAGGTTCTAGGCCTTTTCTCACTGCTGCTGAAATAGCTTAGTGGTTAAAATCTTTGACTAACAAAGAAAAGGTTAACAGTTCAGAACCTCTTAGAATTTTAATTATTAGGCTTTTGTTACTTATAGCAGGAGAATTTCAACACCAATTCCTAAACAGCCTTTGGATTTCTCGGTTAAAAATATGGTAGACCCTTATTAAAGAAACAGGGGGAAGCAGAAAGGAAAACTTCCTACTCAAGAAATTTTTTGGGGGGTATGTATGTATGACAGATTTTAAACCAGCAATCTCTCTATACCAAGCAAAAAGCTTAACCATCATGCTATTTCTACAATGCCGATACAGAGAAGTAGTACACAAACATTGGAAAAAAAATACTAGAAATAAGAATATTATTTTATAAATGGTTTATTATGCCTGCACATATCTGCATTTCAATGATTTGATCTTGTATACATACATTTAATCCAACTTTGTGTGCGCTGTTTATGTATTTGTATACTGTATATATGTTTATGGGGTGTAGGTTTGTGTGGTGAAACAGAATGAAAGGGAGAGAAAAAAAGAGTAGTGCACTGGACTAGGGCAGGGAGACCAAGCTTCTAGTCCCCATTAAGAAGATAAATCAGTCACCATTTCTCAGCCTAGATTGAGAAATCAAACATTTTCTACAAACCTACATTGGTCTAGCATAAATTATAATTCAGTAAAGAGGTCTTCATCATGCAGTGCACTGATTCAGGATAATAACAACAAGAACAGCAATAATATACATAGGTATGAATATATGTGTTTTATGTAAACATGCATAAATATACCCAAAGACATATAAACATCTCGCCTCCAAGAAGGAAAGTTTCCAGAACAAAAAGATAGGAGGGCAACCAGCAGGATAATTGCACTGAATAGTTACAAGCTGATGCCAAAATGTCTCATTCCAGGCAGAATTTTCTTAAGTTGACTAGGGTCAAACTGGCATGGGCACAGGACAGAATGAATTTAAATGATAAGTGTAGATATGGCCTTAGTCATTTACATACATTACCAACATAAATAACTCTGGCTCACACATTATATATTGATTTCCTGAAAGCATTTTGTATGAACATTGTTTCATTTGCTTTATTCATCCAACTGCTACATCTCCCAAAATTATGACAGAGATTATAAACTAGCTTGATAAGGACTAAGAGGCATTTTAACAAGAAACTACAAAAATCCAGGCCAGTGACAGTCATTTCCAACTCCTTCTTAATTCTCCCAAATGTTCACTGAGATTTCCCTTCAGGTTTCAACTTGCAATATTGGCTTGTGAATACGAAGATTTGCAGGAATGAAAACAGAATGCTTTCTTGCAGTCGGCCCA
This sequence comes from Azemiops feae, assembly GCA_023970755.1. Lineage (NCBI taxonomy): Eukaryota > Metazoa > Chordata > Lepidosauria > Squamata > Viperidae > Azemiops > Azemiops feae. The sequence continues at coordinate 198,264 of JALGBA010000294.1, read as the reverse complement.
AGGGATGACCAAATGGCATGCAAAGAATTTGGGAGTGACAAAGTATTGAGACTGTTGGCCTGTAATTATATTGCTGCGAGCTAAAATATTGTGGTACTCTTTCAAGTTAGTCAGTTTGTGAATTGGCTCAACATACAGAGCTAAATTAGCCTTCAGCTTTGAAGTCCTTTTTCAGGTATTTCTTTTTCCTCAAGTTTTAATCTTCTGTACAACAAGAAAGAGCAAAGCAAAGAAAGCACCATTTGCACTACACATCTTGGTCCAGCTACATCTGGAAAGCCAAGGGCACAGCTCAATAGCTTGCAGCGCTGCACAGATTAGAGATATTAGATACACATTGATTGATGGTTTTATGTCTTTTTCTGTAAATGGAAGGAACCACATCAAGGGAAACCAGTTACTTTTTTGAGGAGCAGAGAATAAATCTTTTAATGTTTGGTGGATGGAAATGGCAGCCATCTGCAACTGATTTTCCTTTTTGGTCAGCCCTTTAAAACAGCATTTGACTCAAACTTGTCTTCTGTTTAAGCCTAAAGGCTCATGTTTCTATGGTTTTATCAACACATACTTCATTTAATTTAAGTGAAGAATGTTTAGAAAGGGGTTTGAGAGTGAAATTATATATTACAGAATGAAGCATTGAATTATCCATCTTCCCTTCTTTTACTCTAGAGCAATGTGTTTGGAGCCTCAGTTCATATTTGGACCACTGGGCAAGTCTATAATAAGATTAATTGTTCTCTCTACAATTTGGTTCACTTTCAAATTACCCCCTTTTGCACAGGCTTAAAAAATAAAATAAATCAGTGGAAGAATTTCTGTTAGTTATTTTAAACAGACACTGTTATTCCAAACACTTCACATACTGTTCAGACTGAATGTTGGCCTCCATACAGAATAATGTCAGACCAGATATAATTATTTTCAAAGAAATCCATTTTCAATGATCACTGGAGATTATATTTAAAAAAGAAGTCAGATAAAATTCTGATGTCATATGCAGGGTTGTCAGTTAAGCCATTTGTATATTTGTCCTCTGTTTTGCTGTGCTTGGGCAGGGGAAGACCACAATGAAAATTGAAAATAGCCTTTACTAATATAGTGTATATCATTGAGTCTACAAATCCCCAAATTCCCAGCAAGATGGAAAAATTGTTAGAAGAAAGTTGCTACAGATGTTCCTCTTAGCAGTCTACTACAGATACCTTTTAATTATAATTAATGCAGAAAGCTAAACTGGATTCCCTTCTATTTGAATATAGTATAAGTAATTTATAATTTATCTGTCTTTGTTATTTTGCACTAGCTAAAAAAGGGTGTATTTTGAGACTGAACTTCGGAGAAACTAACGTAAGAATATAAGCAGTACCCTTCTGGATGGGACCCCCTAGCCCAATTAGTTTGTTTTTTTGTGCATTTATTTATTTCAAGTTATATAAGGCTGCCCAACTCATATAACATACACACATAATAAATTAAAAAAGAAAACCATATAAAACAAATAGGCAACATATAAATTCCTACCAAACATGTAGGTGACTCTTCTCCATGGCAATTTTGAGTCTTTATTTAAATTAATGGTTAATAATAATCTTTTGAACAAAATGTACAGTATACTTTGCTGAATTATATTGCTGTTCTTAAAGTAGATAATTTTAATCTACAAACATAATTCCCACTGTTATATCATGTCATTCTACTTCAGGGTAGACAACATTATGAATACATAGCGTGGAAAAGTGAGAAGTGGTGAGAAAAAGAAATTACAGAGAGGAGATAAGAGAAAAAGAAAGAAAATACAAATACATCCAGCTTATAGCAACTCAATAATTGCTATATATGTCTCAGTGCCTGTCTATTCTTGCAAATTATTCTTGTCTCATTGTCCATAGCTGATTCATACCATTTGTTCATTTCTCATTCTTACATTTTCAGGATCTTATCAATTCCATCCAAACAACTTTCTTAGTCCTCTACTTCTCAACCAATTTACCAGTCTTTCATATAGTTATTTAGCAATTCAGTCCTCATTTATCCTCTCAGCTTCTTTTATACAAATCATCCACTTTTTAATTCAATCTGCATTTATTTACACCACTCATTTTCTGTTTTTTTTTCCACCACACACAGTCCCCTTTCATTCGATGGACTTCTGTACAATAAAATCAGCAGAAACACATTCTTACACACAGACATTTTTCTTTTTTGATAAAATATCATCTCAGTGGATTTAAGCAGGCAGCCGCAGAACAACTATTAAAATTCTTGAGTCTCCAAATGATCCAGTCAGTTTTTCTGTACTGTTTTGTCCAATCCTCAGCCCCTCATTTATGTCACTTACTGAAACAGAATCACATTTTCTTTTGTACTGCACTAATGAGAAAATGGCGTTATTTCTTCCAAACCTGTTGCTGGGTATTTTGTGTTTATTATTAGCTGAAGAGTAACGAAGTCTATGGATTTCTGCTTTCATATACATCCACAACAATCTAAATGATGCCTATTTTAGACATACAGCATATCTATTTTCCTTCCTTTCCTTTCATTCATTATTTCATGCTATTTATTAATTATTCTCTTATAGCTGAAGTACTCTCTTCCATTTGCTAAGGTCATTAACAGATGAGCCTCAGATGCCACACTTTTCTGTAAGAAAAAAAGGTTAACAGCTTCAGTCATACATATGTCACCTATAGCATTTCCTTCATATAAAGAACAGAATCAGTTCATCTTTGTACATTTGGGCCATATTATATCAAAAGTGCAAGCAATTTCACCACGGGTGTAAATGCCCATTCTGTTTCTAATCTAGGTATTGCTCGGCAAGACAATATTTTGTTCCCAATATCCCAGGAACTAGCAGATACATGCAGATACTTTTAAAAACATAGAATTAAAAATTTCAAGGAATATACAAAGGAAACCAAATTATTTTACTAATATAGTGCTTACATTCTTATAGGATTTTAAAGATCTACTCAGATTACATTTGCAACCATCTGCTTTGTTCAAAATGTTTGAAAAAATGTTTGATTTTAATAAAAAATATTAAAAACACTATGACCAGACCTTGTTTATATTTAATATGAGGCTGAATTGAATAATTAAGAGATACTAAAGTAACACATGGGAAATAATGGTGACCTTTTATTTGGTGACACAAATGTTTCCTGCAGAATGTGTTTCTTTTACAATATAAAATTTACAAGCTGCTAATGAATGGTTTTGTAAAAGCTTTTGTATTGTGGTTGAAAAAATTTAAATGGAAATACAGAAAACTTCTCATGCAGCAATACCTTTGAATTTTTCTCTTGAGATTTTAATACAAATATTTTCTCTCTATTTCATTCATTTATGTTTTTGGTAGAAAGGAGAGGGAGAATCAGCCCTTTGAGATAGATTAGGTCGGAACCTGATACTACAAGGACTCAAAAATCTACTTTATTATTCTAGAATATAATAACAGAATCTTGAAAGTCTATTGTTTCATATTAGGCAAAATCAAGGCAGGGTTATTTTGATTTTCTTTCTCATGTTTCCTTCTCTCTCTAGACTGTGTAATCTTCATTCAAGTCTCTGCTTCTAAATTCCTTCATCCCTTAATGGTTCTTTCATATCAAGCAGCTCTAAACTTCTTAACAAAGAGAAAGAATACAAGATTCAGTGACAAGTCTATCCTGAAAAAAGAGCTTTTTCCCCATCAGATCATCTTTTATCAATCACAGAGTATGTAAGAAAGAACAATGAGAGAGCATTGTTCTTTAATTATTTACCACCCATGTTTCTATTTCCATTTATAGAAGTAAAACAAGAAATATATGTCTCTTTATCTAGCTAATTTAAGAAAAGATCAGAATAAGGTGAATATCTACCACATTAGACAGGATACGAGGTGCAGACTATGCAGAGAGGCCTCAGAGATCGCCCAATACACCGTGGCAAGGTGTAAGATGCAGGTGGGAACAACATACACTGAATGGCACAATCAAGTAGCTGGCAGTATGTTTTATCTGCATAGCCAAAATGTTTGGAGCAACATAAAATACCATAAAATAAAATAAATACAATTCTTATTTCAGCTGCATTCATTTCTTTGTCCTGGCCTAACCCACTTTTGGAGCATAGCCCATGTGTTGCCATTCAAAGACCAAGGATTACGCAGTCTAAAGGTATTCTAAATTACTTTAAGTTTCCTTCAGTCTAAGGAAGATGTTAAGTGAAATTGGTTTGGAATTTGGTAAATTAATGAATATGTAACATATTTTCTTGGAACACATGGCATGGTTTAAATTCTGTGCTGGATCTTCATTACTTCTGTGTAAACCAGTGTTTTCAGCTCACAGATATGTTGGACTATACTGCCCATCCTGGTCAGCCAGAAGCCAATTGTTATGCTGGATCATGATGAAAGCTATAGTTTAATAAATGGATGGAACTCACTGGAAAAAGGCTGATCTGTGAATATTTTTGCTACAGTCTTCCTACACTCCTAATGTCCAAACACTCTTGTAAAACAATTCAGGTCTATTAGCATCCTTGATTTAGTGCTTTTTTTCCATTCTGGAAATTCCCCCATGTGGGAACATTACCTCAGATATAAAACAGTTCCCAAGAAGCTTTGTTGAACTCCAAACCATGCAGTGGGTAAAAAACAAGTACAGACAACTAACCTGTAATTCATCCAAACGTTAGATCCCATCCTCTTCTGGATAATTTCACAATACCAAAGTTTTTGAAACACATAAAAGGGTCTCCATGTGTATTGGCAAAAACAAAAGAGCATCTGCTAAAGAGATACATTGCACACTGAAACGAGAATAAATGGCTGAAGAATCTAACAAATGAACTAAAGATTGCTGCCCCCCCCTTTCCAGTCAAATGGAACAAGCAACATCTTGAGCATGAGATTACAGTTTCCTTCAATTTTTCAGATCTGAACAGAGAATGACATGTTAAGAAGGCAAGCCACAAAAAGTTCAGTTATACTATATGGGTTACAGAATGTAGCTACATTAGTTTTACTAGCATGTATGCTGTCAACTCTACAACGAACCTGGCTGCAGCCATTATGCTCGTTCTAGTTTGCCATAAGAATGGGAGGGTATGTGGAGGATTTCTACTAGTCTAAACCTTTTACTGTCCCATGGGAATCAAGGTCATTTCTGTCTGTTAGATGGGGGCGTGAGCATTTGGTTAAAGAGACTGCCAAATTGTTCTATTGGGGAATGTAGTTGATTGCATAGCATTGGGGTGGGAAGTTCAACTTTATAATATTGTCTCTTTTTGAAGGGGATTTCATACTTGGTTTGACTTTTGACCGTTTCGATACTACGGTATGTAACCAATAAACATGTTCTTTGAGGAAGTTTCAAGCCTTGGAGTTCTGATTTGTTTGGTCTTGTCTATTGGAACCTTGACATATGCACTGCATTCCTTATGGAGCTTAACATGGAAATAATGAATTATAACACTGTGGGCCAAAACAGTCAAATTAATCAATTTTATGTAGAGGAGTGGGCTATTTAGTGGGATCTATAAGCTACTGAATTATATTCATCATCATGCTTCCAAGGTTAAGCACCATGATTTAGCCTGATCTAAATCTACTGTAGGTCCAAATTGTGTTTTATTTGTTTTGTGGATTTTTGGTTTTGTATACTTCATAAAGACCTTTGGAGTTGGGCAATAACAAATTTAAGAATACACAGAAATAAATATTTGGTCTAACTTTACTGTTTTTCAAATGAAACTGTCAGGCACAAGGAACCACAACAACTACACAAATAGGCCAAAGCAGTGTCTTTATTGTTGATCATCTATTTACAAGAATCTCGGCAGACTGATGGCATTCCCCTGGGAAATGACAGATAAAGGCTTCAATAGTCTATGGTTTCCTTCCATTGAGAATTCCATGCTGGAATGCCTTTTTTACTTCCCTCTCTTGTTTAGCAATAGCACTTAGATTTATATACCGCTTCACAGTGCTTTATAGCCCTCTTCTAAGCAGTTTCCAGAGTCAGCTTATTGCTCCAACAATCTGGGTCCTCATTTTAGTGGGTGATTTCACCCCATAGGCAGATGTTTAAATATGAATGTGGTCTTAATCTGCCATTATTATTCATTGGGAAGTGCAAGTTTATTTTAAAAAACATGAACCTAGTTTTAATATTTTAATAGCACCATTCTGCTGTTTTTAAGTTGTCCAGTCTTGCTTAGGAGGTGCACTTTATGATGAGGGGATATCGGCTAGGAAGGAACGCTCAAAATTCTTTTACATTCTGGTCTCTTCTCCAATTAAAGTTTTTGATGTGTGGCCATGAAACAGGGCCTTTTTAATGGCACCTCCCCACTACAGTAATTACTATTAAAGGCATTCAGATTGGCTCTATTCTTATGCATAAGTAGGAGATAAAGCTGGGAGGCACACATGGCTCCCCCTGCCCCCAATTTTACAGATAATTCGATAGTTTGTATGGAATGTTACACATTAGTTACATATAATTTCTATAGCTTTCTGAAAATATGGGCAATTCATCTCCAATTCTTGTTCAAAATTCCACTTAAAATCATCATCATCATCTTTGCACAAATATTAAATCAAAATCTTTGTCTCTTTGGTTTAGTTCTACCATTACTTGTCTGATTTAGGATATAGTCACCAGATCTGTGCTCTCAATTTGCCAACTCAAGTTTGGCAAATTGTAAATATGGAATTGGGAAACAGTGAAAGGACTGAAAACCAAGTCTACAAGAATAGTTAAAAGACTTAGGTATGCTATTTATTTATTTGATTTTTATCCCACATTTATTACTTAATAACTATTGTAACTCAAGGCAGCAAACATACATAATACTCCTTTTCCCACCTATTTTCCCTACACAACTGCAACCTTATGAGTGGGTTGGGCTCAGAAAGAGTGATTGGCCCAAAATCACCCAGCCAGCTTTTATGCCCAAGGTGTGACTAGAAATAATGGTCTCCTGGCTTCTAGGCCAACATCTTAAACACCACCAAATTTACAGAAGAGAAGTTTGAGAGGAACATGATGGCTTTAAATATCTGAAGGTCTGCAAGGGTTCAGACTTATGCTCAACATAGGTTGTCTATCAGGGAAGGTATAATGGGTTGTCTATCAGGGAAGGTATAATGAATCTTTCAGTGTGCATGGGATTGTACTTGATAATCTCTCAGGACTCTTCCAACTCTATGATTCTGTAAAATACTGCATTATGTATAGAAATTAGCAAAATAAATTATCTTAAGAGAACCATGTAAAAAGATAACTAAGAATGTGCCTTTAAATCTGCTAAGGAGCTTAGCCTCGAAAAGCAGTGTAACTTTATTAAACAAGGTGTGACTAATCTTCAAACTGAATCTTCTGCATCATCACAGTGTGGTCAGGAGGTGAGGAAGCACAGCTGGCATTCACGTTTCCATATCTCCTCCAGGCATTGAGAAAAGCTGCTCTGATTTTTAGCAGACTTTGTGCAAAGGTCAGGTCAGTGCAAATAGTCCCATCATAGAGAATCTCACTTTTAATCTTATCTAGAGTTGCTCAAGTAAGTGGCATACAAGAAATAGTAAGTAATAAATAACTGACTAATCCCAGTTCTGCTTTGTAGCTTCCTGCCTGTTTCTTAAACCTAATTTCTCAGTGATAATACCAAAAAACGGAAGGCTCACTTTCACTGAAAGATAAGACAGTGGAGCATGTTACCTTATGAAAAGCAGAAAAGAAGCAATGGGTGGGGTTGGGGTTGCATAAAAGAAGGGCAAAAATTCATTCTTGCACCTCATTAAAAAGGGTGAATAAACAGGAAACAGTGAACAGATGTTAGAACAACAGATTAGATAACTTAAATGGAAAAGAAAGATTTAAAAGTTTAAATACAGGTGTTTCCAGCTTCCCTTGGCTTTAGATGAAAGACACTGTAAAAGGTGGGTTTTCTGCCTCTTTCAAGACAAAAATGAGCTATCATCTCAAGAATCTCTCCCCCTCTCTAAGTTAACTGGCTCCATAGCGAACAATCCACATGGAGGTCAACCTAGCTTTTCCAAATAGTTTTATCAGTTTTAAACCTTCCATAATTGCCTGGTTTTCTTGGCTTCTTTCACAAGAATAGAAAGGAACAAGGCCAGCATTAGAATGTAGAGGTGTGCAGCCTGAGTTACAGTATTCAATAATGCTTCCTCATAAATCAAGGTATATATCACTCTTACCTGGTTATTTGTTACTTGAGTCACAACTTGTCTCTTCACCCAATAGCAAAAACAAAACAACTTTAATTTTTCTGCCAAAGTAGAGCCTGTCCCACTGTTTTTATTGCCTAAGGCCATGCATGTTTGCTTATGAGCAGGAAGAAAATATCTCTGTAATGGTGTTTGTGTTGTTTTGTTAAGGAAAATATTGTGGCATCATCACCACTTCATCATGTCTCTGTCCAGACTAGGCACACAAAATGGCAACATCTTGTGATGGGAATGGGATTTCCTGAACATATTTCTTCTAATGCATATTTTGTTACTGAGACAAAATTTGTTGCATTTCTATGTTTGGAGAGTTCACGCTGTGTGAAATGAGAGCAGAGTATTTATTTATTTATTTAACCATGTGAAATCAGATTCTTATTTTGAATAAAAATAAAGTCTTCTTGCTTCAATTCTTTGGTAGAGGAAGAAATTATGACACAAACTCTAGTAATTAAAATGTTGAGTGAAGTAAAAGCAAATGCTTTCCATAATTTGCCACTCTTTGTTGTATCTTTTCAACTGATCAAACAAAAGACAATAGAGTAAGGAAGATTTTGCTTTGCTGAAATTTCCAGAACTAACTCCAATTATTCTGCAAGAATTAAAATACAAAAGTTCAGATGTCTCTGTATAACATGTTAGTGCTATTTATAAATACCTTCCACAGGAATGTTCCTATTTGACATTCACATTTGCATCATTAAACACATGTACATTACAGTTAGAAAATGTATCTTTTCAATTGATCAAACAAAAGACAAAGGAGCCAGGAAGATTTTGCTTTGCTGAAACTTCCAGAGGAATGAACTCTATTGATTCTGCAAGAATTAAAATATAATATAAAAAAACAGGCCCAAGCAAAGTAACTGAACAAAATCCAAAATCTTAGGCATGTTTAATAAAGAAATAAAAACAACAAGTCATAACAACAAGGAGTTTGGCCATTCATAGTGAGAATGTTGCATGCTGCAGTGATCCTGGGGGCTATACTAGCCATAAATTTGTTACTAGAAGCTGCAAGCAAGCATGACAGACCTCAATTGAAAAATTAGGAAAAATATCAAAAAACTAATTGATACTAATGAATACCACAAATTATATTATCTATGTGTGTGATTCTGGGTAGGCAGTAATAATAAAGAATATAAAACAAGTAAGAAAAAGAAATTTAATTTGTTTTCCCTTGCTGTGGGTCCTAAGGAAAAAAATATGAGGTTTTGCTTTGGGGAGGAAATAGGACTGTAGTAGGGGAAGCAAAGATTATATTCAGTGCCTGCACAGTTCCCTTTAATTATCATTCCCTGATATATAATTTGTCATATGTAATTTGCATTTTAAGAGTAACATGTCCATTAGCCACTTCTACTTTGTGCCTAAGCTTTCATATTTTAGTTCACACATCAAATAAATGTAGGCTGAAACAAAGTCTAGAAAACATTTATATTAGAGATGACATATGTGAAACTATATAAAAGCAGAATGAAATTCAGGCAAGAAAATTAACACCATTTGGAACACTAAATACAGTACAGGCCTTTTTTTTAAGTTCTTCACCTGCTTTTCCCATCCCTACCTAATTCATTTAAACGCGAATCAGCAGTTAAAAGAAGATGGTGCATTTAAATAGTTTTAAGTAGCATTCCCCTAAGTATTATTTAAAATGAATTTACAGAAAGTATAGTATCTTTGACAGGCAAAAAAAAAAAAAGCTGGCAAATTAAAAAAAATCACAAAAAAAGCTTCTTAGACAAGTGCTGAAAGCAGTGAATTAGGAAAATAGGCAATATATGATGTGACAGTTGGCTACTTGGAGAACAAAGTATAAATGAGTACAGATAATTCTCAACTTACAATTACAAAAGTTTCTATTGCTAAGCAAAACAATTGTGCCCTATTTTACGACCTTTCTTGCCACAGTTGTTAAGTGAATCGTTGCAGTTGTTAAGTTAGTAACATAGTTGTTAAATGAACCTGGCTTTCCCATTGACTTTGATTGCCAGAAGGTCACAAAAGTTGATTACATGACCTGAGAACATGCAACGATGATAAATATGAAACAGTTGTCAAGCATCTGAATTTTGATTACGTGATCATGGTGATGCTGCCACGGTCATAAGTGTGAAAAGCGGTCATAAGTCACTTTTTTTCAGTGCTGTGTAACTTTGAACAGTCACTAAACAAACTGTTATAAGTCCAGGACTATCTGTAGATACTAGGTATCATAGAGAATAATGATCCAAAAGTTACATCTTTTACTAATTTGAAATACTATAATGAGAAAATGCTTACTTGGTTTTTGACAAATATTATTTCTATTTTTTATTTGTTTACATGGATTTTTCTTAGCAATATAGGAAAGAATAATGGGAATTTTAGCAGAGTTCATACAACTCATTGTATCATTGAATCCAAAAGCCAATATTATTTGATATTACTGGAAATAGTGATGTTGATATTGTTTTAGTTTCATACTAGAAGTTTCTTATGATTTTTAAATACCAACTATCAAAAATCCCAATCCATCCTGAACAATGATTGCAAATAGAAGACTTAGCATCATTCTTTGAACAACAAAATAATATCATGATAATAAGGGTCAAAACGATCCAAATCAAAGCAACTAATAGTTACAAAACTTCCATACTGCTGTTAAAATACACTATACAAAGGTACTTTTTACAGTACCTAATTTCCCTAGCAGTTAACACATTTAAACTTTTTGCATGTAAGTGTTCAGACTGTGCTTTATGTTGAGTTGTCTTAGTAAAAAATATAATCTTGCTTGATTATTACATGGTACTTGTATAAAAAGCCAAGTCAAACTTTTTATACATATACCATGTGTTCATCATGTACTGTAGAGAATTATTGCATGCCAGAGTCAATTTTATGAGATGGCTGGCCATATAAATATGATTGATAAATAAAAATAAATAAATTACTATAAATAAATGACTAAAATAAACTATTTTACTAAAATAAAAGCAGCATTATCTTTACTTAGCCAAAACTGACTACAGTGAAAACACTTAGCAGGATCATGCTTCGGAGGAAGAACACGAAGATAATCCAGCACTGTAGATTAGACTAGAAATTAGAAAACCAAAAAACCAAAACTCATCCTAGAAGAATACCAAATGGCAAACTGAGAAAAACTACATGATTGTGTCCATGGAATCATTAAGAGTCAAGCTGGATGGAGACTTTATCTTTTGAAGTATATTTATCTCATTATTTCATGGCCTTTAATCTGATATCCCATTTATGGATATAGAAAGTATTTTGTTCAAAATTACCCATAAAATTCTGTGTCCCTGATTTATGACTGTAATAAAGCTTTGATTTTATTTTATTTGATCTGTGCTCCTCTGAGCAGTGCAAGATAAACTTCTTATCCTAAATTGTATGATAATTCTTTTATGGAACTGTTCAGTTTATGGTGTTTAAAAGGAAAAGTCTCAGAAGAGCTGACTCATTGTGGCTATTTTCCCCACCCACTCCATTTATATACTAGCATGTCTGACTCATTTGCCACAAGTGATTAAGCTGTGATTTTTTTCATATCACTACTTAACCCCAAATGGGATTGGCTTTAGACAGCATGGAAATCTTCCACTTTGGTTAAGAGCAAATAAGTCAAGTGTTACAATTTTTTTTTTTTTAAATTGCATTTGTAAATAAATAATTGTTGTATGAAACAAGAAATGTAAACAAGTGCAGTATTTTAATACCGGTAATCCAGAAAGATTTCCTTAAAATTCTGAAGTGATTGTACCTTTCTACATTTAACTCATCTTTTGAGTTTTTACTAGATTGTCCTTGAAATGTGGGATTCTGCCTTCTAGATAAATGCTAGAAAATATAATAAAGTGAAGGTTTACTGACACATATTTTCTCTACTAAATGCTAGTAATCTGATGTGGTGCCATCTTTTCAACTTGGATATTCTTAGGTAAGATCATAAAGACTGCAAAGATTGCTGACCTGTTGGAAACTGCTAGCAGTAGATTGAGAGTCACATTAAAAAAATGATCTCAAGAAAGCCTATTGCACCAAATAAAGACTAATATATTTATTACAGTATAAACTTCAGTAGATTACTGTATCAAGTGAATTAATAAACAGCACGTAATCTGGGGGTTCTCCTGGACTCATGACTCCTGCTCAAAAAGCAGATGGCAGTTGTGGCCAGAAGGATGTGCAACTGCAGATTGTGTGTCAGTTACATTCTTTCCTAGACCAACAATTCCTGCTCACAATCACTCATGCCCTAGTTACCTCTCTTCTTGATGATTGCAACGTGCTCTACATGAGGCTGCCCTTGAAAAGTATCCAGAAGCTTCCATTGATTCAAAATGCAGCAGCCGTATAGTTTTGTGCAGACCTAGATGTGCACATGTGTTGTCTCTCCTACGGGAGCTGCATTAGCTGCAAATTTGCTTCTGGGTCCAATTCAAGGTTTCACCTTTAAAGCCCTACATGACTTGAGACCAGGTTCTTTGAAGGACTGGCTTTTCTCAGTCACATCTATCCTACCCACCAGAGCAGGGAGGCAGGGAATGCTACGGGTCCCTCTCCTAAGGAAGTACATCTAGCAAGATCAAAAAGAAGGGCCTTCTCCATGGTGGCTCCCTTCCTGTGGAGCATCATCTCCACAGAGATAAGATTGGCCCCCATTTGGCATTCTTTCATAAGGCCCTGAAGACTTGGTTTTGTCAATTGGCCTGAGGAACCCAGAATGAAATGGATCCCATCAAGTGGCTTATTCCATGACTGATTGTTGTCACCAGGGGGATGGATGTTTATTACTTTTTCATTGGTTTTATATTGGGTTTTTATCTTTTATCTGGAGTCACTAAGCATGAGTTGGGCAGCTATACAGATTTTCTTAAATTAAAATATCCTGAACTGACCGTAATGTTTAATTCTAATCAAATTGCAACAAGGCTACTTATAACGTCTATTATTTGTATAACAAGTAATATTTATCTTTTAAATAATATCAGAAGGCAAAAAAGAAAATCTAATTTTGACAGTGTATTTTTCAAGAGCAACCCCAACGTACAAAAAAGATGATGAGGCCCTAGAAAGATTTCAAAGAAGAGCAACAAAAATAATAAGGGGTCTGGAGACTAAATCATACAATGAACAGCTAAGGTAATTAAGTATGTTTAGCCTAATGAAGGAAAGCTTAGGGGACACATAATAGCCATCTTCCAATATTTGAATGACTGTCACAGACAAGAGGGGGTTGATTTATTCTCCATAGCACCTGAAAGCAGGAGAAGAAGCAATGACTAGAAGATTATCAGAGGAAGATCTAACCCAAAATTAAGGAGGAATTTCCTGACAGTGAAAATGATTAATCAATGTTTGCTTCCCAGAAATGTTAGTGTTCCATTGCTGGAGGTTTTCAAGAAAAGATTGGACAAACGTTTGTCTGGGATGGTATAAGGATTCCTGCTTGGGCGGGGGGTTGAACTACAAGTACTCCAAGGTCCCTTCCAGTCCTATAATTCTATAATTCCTTGCTCACACAGTGTACTGGTCAGAATGAGTAATCTATAATTAAGAATTATGGTTAAAAATTCAAGAAGCCTAAAAACTTCACCAATTCCCTTTACGTATTTAAAAATCAACAGAATATCTAGAAAGTAGGAATTAGGCTTAAAAGCAGATATAGCCATTTCCCATCTCTGTGTTATGTACTGACACGTCATGAGCAGTGAAGCTGGAACAAACAGGTTCTGTGAATTGGCATCTTGCTCTTTTGGAGTCGGCCAGTATAAATCAGAAATTTTGGCTTCTTGTTATGAAACAATCTCCATAATTAAGAAACAGCACATCAGAATGCTTCATAGCTCATTGTTCTGAACGATCATTCCGTTTGTGGTTAACTATAAAAAATATTTTTTAATTGTAAAATGTATAATGTAATTTGCTACATCACTGCTTTGGGTTTACTTTATAATTGAATAGTGGCCCAGAAATCAAATAAAGAAATAGTTTTTTTTTAAAAAAAGGCTCTTGGAAGGTCCAATTTCTTCCTACAAAAGAATTCTACCCAACCCAGAAGTTTCTATGGGTACCCTGAATACCCATATGTTGACGGGGTTTTTTTTTTAGCACTCCGTAGTATTTTGTTTAGCTCCTTTGAACTCTTGAAATCATGAGAAATCCATATTATATTTTCCTAGATTTTTCCTTTGCATTGTTCTTCACAATATTCCATCATCTAAGAAATTTGCAGTGTGCATGCTCTTCATTAATATGCATTATTGAAAAGATAGGAAAGTTCTTATCACATTAATAACTTGCCAGTTGTATAAATGAGATGAATACTAATAAAGTAGAATAGAATAACAAAGTTGGAAGGAACCCTATAGGTTATTTAGTCCAACCCTCCATCCAAGCAGGAGACCCTACACCATTTCTGACAGATGGTAGTCCAGTCTCTTCTTGATCTTGAGCCTATCATCTAGGGCAGGGGTGTCAAACTTGCAATGTCACGTGACATGTTGTGACGTATTGCGACTTTTTTGCCATTGCCGGCAATGGGGTAGGTGCGGTTTCGCTATGATGCATCCAGCCCGCGGACCGGCAGTTTGACACCCCTGATCTAGGGTGTTGGATATTCCTGCCAGCTTAGTATCATCTGCAGATTTGATAAGTTGCCCTTCTATTTCCTCATCTAAGTAGTTTATTAAGATATTAAAGAGTACTTGGGCCTACCCCACTGCTTAATTCCCTCCATGTAGATGTAGTACCATTAAGGACTATTCATTGAGTATGGTTTGTCAGCCAGTTACAAATCCATCTGATGGTGATGCTATTTATCCCACTTTTTTTCTAGTTTACTAAGAAGTAGGTTGTAGTCTGCTTTGTCGAATGCCTTGCTGAAGTCTAAGTATACTATGTCCACAGTATTTCACTGGTCTACTAATTTAGTCACTTTGTCAAAGAATGAAATAAGACTGGTTTGGCATGATCTCTTTTTAACAAACCCGTGCTGACTTTTAGTTATAACTTTACTCATTTCTAGATGTTCGCAGATCTGTTTTTTTTATTACCTTTTTCAGTATCTTCTCGGGTATTGATGTTAGGCTGATTGGTCTGTAGTTTCCTGGCCTGATTTTTCCCCCTTTTTTGAAGATGGGAACCACATCAGCTCTTTTCCAGTCCTCTGATAGTTCCCTGGTGCTGCAGGATTTTTGAAAGACATGGTACAGTGGTTCTGAGATGATATCTGCCAGCTCCTTAGAACTCTGGGATATAATCCGTCAGGTCCTGGTGATTTGTATTCATCAAGATCAGACAGATGTAAAATAACCTTGATACAGAAGATAGTTTAATGTTGGATGGATTGCTCATATTTAAATAGCATTGGTGACATTGTGGCTCCATCCTTGATTTTAGTATTTTAGTAGCACATGGACATTCAGGGGAATATCATTTTAATAGTTTTGAAAAGAATACAGTGAATCTCTTATCTGTGATAATTTCAGGTATATAATATAAGAACTAGCTTTAAAACAATTCTCCTGTGAATTAATTCCATTATCTGTTAAACTCATTGTAATATATTAATGTTAAATGTGAACTTGAACTCTTTGAATTTGTAAAAAGAATATATAAATCTATTAAAATTTTCAGTCCTTGGACACGGTGGCATTTCTGATTCGTAAAGAGGGGAAAATTAGTTTTACATTAGTTTCATTTTACACATACTTATTATTACGTGGCAACAATTTATTAATGCTACCACTGCTCTAGTATTGTCAGGATTTCTCTAATCAGAAAAGTAAAAGAAGTTTTGTGATTGCATTGTCAACCAACCGATGACATGTACAGATATTCCTTGACTTACAACCACAATTGAGCTGACAATTTATGCTGCTAAGTGAGAAATTTGTTAAGTGAGTTTTGCCCCATTTTACGACTTTTCTCACCAGGTTCGTTAAGTGAATCACCTTGTTAAATTAGTAACACAGTTGTTAAGTAATCTGGCTTCCCCATTGTCTTTGCTTTTCAGAAGGTCACAAAAGAGTATCACATGACCCTGGAACATGCAACCGTCATAAATGTGAGCCACTTGTTAAGCATCCAAATGTAAATCATGTGACCATGGGGATGCTGCAATGGTCATAAGTCACTTTTTCAGTGCCATTGTAACTTCAACGAATTGTTCTAAGTTGAGGACTACTTGTATGCAACAGTCATTCCTGAAGCTATAGAACAATGCAAACTTTGTGACTTGTATCCGACTCTATAAACTATATAGACCCCAATGTCCTATGGCTCTAATAGGAGGCACCTATTTGGGTTTTCAAACATTTAAAGTCACAGTTTTGGTATGTGATCAAACTTAATGTCTATGATATCCTTTCTCTAGAAGAAAAACAACTCAGCAAGTTTGTCAGCAATAAATCAGGTTGTGCTGAAAAACTAACTCATTTTTAATGAGAGATGCATTGCAATAAGACTTTTTTTAACAGGATTATGAGTTATCATATATAATAGTTTCATTTATTTTTGCTGGAGAAAGGGTGAGTATAGATCAGTGGCAGAAAATAAATAAGCAAGAGAATTCAGTTCTGGCATCTCCTGTTGAAAGACAGGAGTATAGTGAAGTATAGAATTTGGGAAAAAATAGGTATTGAAACCATGGTAAGAGGGCAAGCCCCACATTCCACTAGATATGGTATAAACACACACGTATCTTATTTATATTGCTTTCTGTTCATTTAGCAGTTGCTTTAACTTTGGTTAAAATTATCTGCCTTGAAATGGATGACGTTTGAATGAATTTCAGTTTAAGATAGTTTCATCAGAAACATCCATAGTGTTATCATGTGGATATACTGTATAGGACATAGGCTTCTACCCATCAGTGAATAAACTATGATTACATAGACAATAAATCTGATATTTGAAGATTGCAAACTTGAACATGCTTACTCAGGAATAAATTTCATTGATCTGAGTAGATACAGTCCTATACAAAAGAAGATAAGCTTTTCTTAAGTTTATTGTTCTAGCTATTTATAAATACATCAGCCTTGGCAAATTTCAGCCTTCACTGGATAATTTTCACTGTGTCTTTATTCTGCTACTGGAGTCTGGGTGCACTTTATTTGCACTTCTGGATATGCATGTATCCATATCTGTAATTACACTTCTTTTGCAGCAATTTTCTCTAGAATAAAAAGCGTATGTGGTGGGCAGGTAAAAAAATACCCTCAATACTGGAGAGAAATATACAGTATTATTCAAAACATTTTGAAAACATTTCAGCTGAAACCTCAGGGTTTTCTTTTCTTTTTTTTTAAAGCAAACGAGGAAACACATAAATAAAAACTATTCTTTTCTTTTCCCCTTTTTTCTATGATTATGTGTAGTTATCCTTAAAATAATAATAAATAGTAGTGACATATCAGTTTTATAGTTACTTTTTTATTTGTGTCCCTCTGAGTCATTGTTGATTCCTGGCAACTCCCTGGACAAGCCTGTTCTGTCCTAGGGCTGAGAGAGTGACTGGCTCAAGGTTACCTGACTGGCTTTGTGCCTAAGATGGGACTTCAATTCATAATTTCTTGGTTTCTAGCTTGGTGCCTTGATTACTATGCCAAAGTGGCTCTTACAGAGTTACAGCAGTTATTTTTTAAAAAATGATATTCAGCTCTACCCAATCAATTAATCAATTGATTAATAAATTAAACACTGAACTTCAAATTTCATGACAATTGTAGATCTCTGTTGATCTACTTAAATTTTACTCTTTTATCCACTCAAAAAAATAACGTTTTCTGGCAAGAATATATTCAACAAGCAATTGCTAAAGAATAAGAACAGGACTTGCCTATTACATTGTGGGAATGTATTTCAAAAGATACTGTATGTGGCAATTCTAACACTATATTTACAAAGAGCAGGAATTATTACAAAAATCTATGCATGTTTCACAATAGGGCAGAATGAAGACTAATATATTTTAAAGGTAATTGTATACTGGTGTCAGCGTAGATGTGCTACGTTGCCTCTGATTAAACAGAATTCACGCAATACTGCAGAAAAAAATATATTGTACAATTAAGTCATTCAGTCAAGAACAGCAGAGCCAGTTATTAAAATTCTGCTGCATGGAAATTTCCAGTTGCATCTCAGTATTTAAGCTTCCAGTTTTCAAAGCATTTTAGAACAATTATGATCCCGACTATAAGTAAAAAATAAACCGGGGGAGTCTGGTTTTATGGAATCATGTTTACTGCTTATGCATATCTGTAGGGGGTGAGGATGAAGTGGAAAGCAGAAACGCTAGTGCTTCCATATCTCCATAGTGAGCTGCGGTGGCTCCCATGGTTAGGATGCTGAGTTAGAAGGTTGTTGAGAGGTCGACAGCTCGGCAGTTCAAAACCTGGGAGCACAAGCCATATGACAGACTGAGCTCCCATCAATTTGCCCTAGCTTCTGCCCATCCAGCAGTTCAAAACCATGCAAATGCAAGTAGATAATAGGTACTGCTTTGGTAGGAAAATACCAAGGACACAAAAGGCATCCCCTGGGCAACGATGATATCACCAGCTAATCCTTTCAACCCGGAAGTGCCTTCCAACACAAACGTAGTAGTATTTAGATAAATAAGACTGATATCCTTGCCATTTTTCTCCATCTAAAGTCAATATTTTGGTATACTTTTCACTTTCAAGAGCTGCAGCAATAATGACACACCACAGGAATGGATAATGTTGCATCATAAAAATGGATGGGACTGTGATCAGTTCTCTCTCATATTCTTCTTGTTGGGAGTGGCTTAAATAACAAGCCTATTTTAAGACTTACAACATTGAGATAAACTTTAAATGGCAGAAAAGTATACCACTGTTACTCAGCATTTTGCTGCCAATTTTGGCAATATGGTAGGAAAAGCATGGTAAAAAATGATTGGAGATCTAATGAAATGTGAGAGCCTCAAAAGGTGGCTTGAAATGACAGAATACAAATTGTTATACATACTTACCTTGGACAAGCCCCCACAGATTTCAATAAGATTTACAATATTTATTTTTGTACAGACCTGGATAGAATTGCACAATAACAGCCAAATAAAATGGGTCATCAGTTAGATCACTGTGTGAACTGGTTCATTGCATGAATGGAAACTCCCCCCCCCCAAATTTCCTACAATGCTTTCAGTGAAGGAGGCACGCATTGCCTCTTCTTAATGCTCTAGATTTCCTATGCATTTCTGCTGAAATGAATGAATGAATTAATAGTAGAACAAACCTGAAAGGATATGGCTCAAAAAGCCTGAGACCAATTTCAGTGATATTTAGCATGCTTTTTCTTCACACTCTAGTTCTTCTATAAAAGTCATCCAATTCTATCAGTTACCTTTCTCTCTTTCTGCTTTTTTCTCCATGTCAGTCAATAGGCAAATGAAGAAATTAAGAAATCTCTGGATCCAGGCCGCAGATTTAATTCTGACTGTCCTAGTGGAAACAGCTGGATGTCTAATTCCCAGAATTAATCAGCTGAAGTTCCATTTCAGTTTCTTGAAACGTACTGGGTGGTTTCTTACATTCCTAACATTTGGGAAAATTTCAAATAAGATGTATACAAGATGTTAGAGCCACTGCCACCACCACTAAACAGAATATTGCAACATTTCAAGTAA
Organism: Azemiops feae; assembly: GCA_023970755.1. NCBI lineage: Eukaryota > Metazoa > Chordata > Lepidosauria > Squamata > Viperidae > Azemiops > Azemiops feae. The sequence continues at coordinate 178,339 of JALGBA010000294.1, read as the reverse complement.
TGACTAAATATATATGTGTGTTATTCACACTGATTGGATGCTGGGCTATCCATACATTTATTTGGGGCAAGTGTCAAATGAAAGAAACTTGATTGAATCCTTTTGGGTATCCTCTCATTATCATAAGTCACGTCAACTGTCAGATCCACAAATACAGTTCTTGGGACAGACACATGAAGATTGCATCAAAAGCATCTTTCAATTTAGAATACATGATAGCAAATTTGTTTTCAAAAAGCATAACTTCATAGGATTCTTTTTTAGATTTTGTATTTCCAACCCATGTGTTTGAAACAGATCTGCTGAATGCTTTTCTACCAGTAATGGAGAAGTTTACCTCAATTTATTGATAAACCATGGAGCCTGGTAAGTTTTGCAGTCTGGGAGAGCAGACTGAGTCATTACTGTGGGTTGCTTGTTCTTTCTCACTTCTCTTTATGGTTTTGACAAGATTACCAGCCATGCTGCCTAGAAACTACTTAAAAACATTCACAAATCCATTAAGTTCCATAAAACCTTCATGGGTTGGCCATCTACTCTTGCAGGATTCAGTGTTGTATACCAACCCATATAGTTTTTGTACTGGGAGAAGAAAAGTAATATTCCTTCTAAAGCTAAAGATATCTTTAAGCTGAATTTCTCTCCTTGTAATTACTTGGATTGAGTCAATTTAGTATATTGGTTCAAGCATCAGCCTAGAAACTGGGAGACCCTGAGTTCTAATCCCACCTTAGACACAAGAAAACTAGTCACATTCTCTCAGTCTTAGGAAAAAGGCAATGGCAAACCACTTTCTGAAAAACTTGCCCAGAAAACTGCAGGGACTTGTTCAGGCAGTCTCTGAAAATCAGAAACAATTGGACAGAGTATAATAATAATATACATGGATACTTCCACGTGGACACTTCTTGATAATAGTATGGACATGGCCTACCATTATCTTCTCTGGAGTTTATTTTGACTCCTCAAATATACTTTATAGTTCTGGAAATTCTTGTTGGTCTTCTATCCATGTACTAACTGACTGAGCATGCTTAATTTCAAAACCCTGAGAAAAGCAGCCAGTGCTGTCATCTAAGTTGAAACTACAAAACTATAAACATTGCCCTGGTTAGTAAATAAAATGGGCCTGGGATCTGGATTTTTTTTTTTTTTTGTAGAAAAGCACCAGAAAATACTACACAAATTCCCTGATTCTGTAAGAAAATTACTGAAATTATATATCTTTGGAACACTCCTTCCAGACTTTGGAACAGGCTTCAGTTTAACGACTGCAAAACAAATTACTTGTTTCATCTAAGGTTAGGAAAATTGTTTTGTGTCTTTGAAAGCTCCTTTATCTACCTGAGTTACACAGTGTCTATGCTATATGAATAGTAGCATTTCACTTATTGTAGTACATTATGGAGATGTGGTTGCTATGGGCTCTGTTGCTTAGAAATCCAGTTGACTACGGTTCTTCAAATGCTAAATAGGGCTTCATCCATTTTTATTTAGCATGCTGTAGCCCTTCACAGCATTTGTGGTTAAAAGAAAGAGTTTATTGCTCAAGCATAAATGAGAGAAATTCATTTTAAGAAGGCCTTGTGGTATAAGAATTAGACTTGGAAAATGAGTCAAATCAATTTGCAAGTCAAATTCAGTGTAATACTAAATAACAACTAGAATAACAACAGGTCAGTCATAACTGATCTCTAATTTAGAAAATAGTGTAATTTCTTTGTAAAAGAAAGCTTAGGGTGGATAGGAATATTTTTGAGTGAAAGAATGAACTATGACTTATTTTCATCTCTTGTATTCAGAATACATTCCCGGAGTCACAAATTTTCATTGTAAGGGTATTTCTCCCCCCCCCCCCCCTAAGCTGGTCAAACATAAAACAAATTCTGGAAATATGAAATCGAGACAATTTTCTGAGCAGGGAAGAGGCATATTAAGTATTGTATGTGTAAAGCAGGATCCCTCTGTGTCTTCTCTGAGATAATGCAGCCACAAAAACAGGAAAGAAAAATGTCATCCATTCCTAGTATATTTAGGCATTTAGTCTCATACTGTACATATTTCCTGTTTTCTGTTTGCAGGGTTTGGCATGATAAGACCCTTTGCCAAATTCAGACTAGCAGAAAACTGTTTTAAGCTTTGAGTATAATTTGGAAGCCCATCCTGTAGTTTCCTAGCAACTAAAGCACAGATTTCCTTCTCTCAAGGATAACCAAAATGCAGTACTAGTTTCCTGAAAGGTAGCAGGACAAGCTGGTAGCTTAATATCTACAATAAATACCCACCTATCTCTTCTGCAGTGTATCTCCGTATTCTCCTATTTAAGAATGCCTATTTTTCATGCAAGGTTGAGAATTTATAGAAATTGGATTGATTCCAGCAAACTGCCTGACTAACAATCTGTGGTAGACCTTCAATTTCTCTTTGTTCTTTTTGCCACTATAGCGGTTTTAGCACAAGGAGCAATATTCTCCTGAAACAGACAAGTGCCCATCTATCTCTGTATTTTCCAAAGGGAGTAGAAAATTATTGCAGTGGCTTGCTAGGTCTTGACGCAGGAATCTTACTTATCCATTCCTTCTCTAGATGCAATGAAATTATGTCTCCTATATGGATATGGATCTATCTATCTCCTTCAGTAGGCTTACTGAATGTGAACTAGGGACTTTTATATTCTGCAGGAGAATATCTCCCAATCTTGGATGGGTAATAAGGGATCCATGGCCACATATCCTAAAACGTCTTTATTATTTGTTTATTTTATGTCTTCCCTTACTTTCTATTCCACTGAGTACTGAAGGCAACTTACAAAATGTATAAGTAAAATATTTAAAAAACAGGATACAAGAAGTTTAAACATATGTTGAAATTATCATATATAAGATGTTTAAACATATGTTGAAATTATCATTAACATTGATTCCAAAATTAAATCTTTTTGATCCCCTTCATACCCTATCCTCCAGAGAAGAACTGCAAAAGCTTGATGGCAAAATTCTGAAGGACAGATGTTGTCTGTTTTTCCCTTCCCCCACCCAAACCACATTCTTTTATAGCCTCTCCTCTCTTCCCCCCCCTTTTTCTTCAGTTCACCTCCAGCTCCGAGCTGCTTCTGGAAGCGCCAATCAGCTGGAGCCAATCAGCTGGAGTCCTGCCGGCTCCTGGGGCTTCTGCCGAGCCAGACAGTCCTGCAGCTGCAGCTGCCTCTCCCTCAGGCTTGGCTCGCTTCGGCTCATTCCCCTCCCCTGCTACACTTGACTAGCAATCGCGTACCACCTGCCATGTGGCAAAGTACCACAAGTGGTATGTGTACCACCGGTTGAAAAGCCATGCCCTAGACCATGAAACAATGGATCCTTTTTCAAAAGGAACTTCTGATCATAGAAAAATTCCTACCCTTGCTTGTATAACTTAGTCAAATGTATGACTGCTCTGTATTCCTGATTTATAATAGCAAATTCACGACTGAGTTCAGAGCCTGAGTGAGATTCACATTCTGACTGACTCGACATTCTTCTCTTATCAGTCATGAGTTCATAAGAATTTTTGAGTAAAAGATTGAAAAGGTACTTCTCTTGTTATCCTGGGAAAGAAATTGGATTCTAAATGAAAGCAACCCAGTTACTGACATTACTGTAACCATTATCTACGCTTTTCAATAAGAATTTTGCTTTTCTTTGAGTTGCCAAGAGGATTGTCTAACCTTGGTTTCATGTGTAACATTAAATAGATTTGATAGATGATAACCAGCACCTTGATTTGGGCTTGAAAGCACTGTCAACTGTGTAGTTTCTGCCCTATATACGTTATTGTGCTGAACCAGTCAATACTTACTTGCAGACTGGAAGATACATATTGCACCAGGTGCAACTTCTGGGTTATCTTCAAACACAATGTAAAACAAATTTCAATAGGCTAGATCTAGCCGCTAGATCTAGCCGCTAGATGGAAGAGGTCAGGCCTAGAAAAAAATTGTCGTAAGCTAATTCCTCTCTTCTCCCTTCCTTTTCTCTTCTTCTTTATTTTACTTACATTTTTACACTACACTACTTTTTCGATATGAAAAAGCAAGCAAACCAAAAAAAAAGAGGTGTGATCATTTTGCTAAATAACTTGTGGACAAAACCATTTGTTCAGATTTGTCTGCCAATGGACAGGTGCTGCCATTTATTGTTGTGTAATGTCATTTGGGAATTCTTTGATATCATCTAGGAAGCCATTGAGGCTATGACACCTGAGGAAGTGGCCAGGGCTCTCTGTAGGATGAAGGACTGAGTTCCTCATTACCTTTGGAAATGTCTAATTCAGGTAAAAATTGCCAGCCCAATATGTGTTAGCTAAGTTGGAATGGTTCAGGTTCCCATCACAGGAAGGTGGGAGCAATTGGTCCACAGATGGTCTTGTAAATTTTAGCACCCTCACACTGGAACGAATTTTCATCCAATGTCAGGAGGACCCAACTTGATGAAATTCAGGAAGGCAGTTAAAAGTACTCTTCCATAGGGCCTTTGTGGAACTGTGAACTGTGGCAATGCATTATGGTAGTTTGATTGACTAGGTCTGTTTTCTATTTTTATGATTATAAAAATTCATCATAAAATCAAATGAGTAGACAAGGAATGCTTGTGTGTTTGTTCCACAATCCTCCCCCCAAAGCTTGTTTTACAATTATAAATGAAACAATGATGCCTGAAATTAATTATTTTGTAGAGCAATATGAATTTATTTCTCCTGCAAGCCAACTCTGTCTTCCAATCCATACGCCATGGTAATTTATCCAGGGAGTTAGTTAGAAATTAGGAAGAGAGAGTGTTTCCCCCCATTCTTGGTTCCTAATGCAGTGCTATAGCAATGGCATCATTGGTAATGGCTCTTGGAAATGTACTTGCCCCAGGGATATTAGTTCCTGCATACCTATACAGCCCTTATATTTAGCCTTTTATCAACAAGCACTCTTATGCAGAGCACAGGAAAGGAATTAGTAAAATAGTAATCTAAAGGAACAAGAAAAAGAAAACATAGGCAAAACTTGTTTTAACCAATACCATTCTCTATGCCTTTTCATGCCTTTCTGCCTTCCTTATTTCCATCACATCCATTCATACCACATTTTGTTCTTTTATCCTTCTTATCTTTTTTCTGTTTCAGAATTCATCCACTCTATTCATGATTTTCGTAGATTTTCCTTTATTCTTGATGCATTTACTCTGCCATCATATATGTTTTGCAATGTGATCTTCATTTATTTCTCTCACTGGGAATACACTATCTATATTTACTGTTATAAAACTCATTTGAATGCACATTTATTCATCTCCTATATTTTGTAAACTCCCTTCTCTTAGCATACACACTTCTTAAGTATTGTAATACATTTCAACTGCATTTAGCAATTTTTCTCTTTACATAGCCAATTATAACTTCACACTGTTATACACATATATTTTTATTCAGCACCTAGACTCTAAGACCTAGAGGCAAAAATTCATAAAGCCTTAATTAATTTATTTACACTACATTATTTGATTACTATAATCTTTGACTTCCCTCTTAGTGGTTCTCATTCTTATGTTTGATTTTAGTTACTTTTATGTGTCTAAGTTGTTTCTGTTATAATTGTACATGCTATATCTGACTGCATGCTCAATAACTGTAAATGCATTTACAGTTCTACAGTACAATACTGCTAGTACTGTTTCCGCTTATTGGACATTGTTCTTTCACAGTTGACTATTGCCTGCTACCTTTCTACTGATATTTACATATCTTAACATTTTTCTATTCTTTCCCCCGTTTTCAGAAATTGTTCTACAAATTAATCTACTGGTCAAGTTTTTGTAATTTATTTATAATTTATTATTGTTCATTTTCTCTGTCAAATACTGCTACTTCAATAATTGATATATTAAATTCTGATTCATATTTCTTATTGCATCATACACTCATTATAACACAAAACATTCAAATTCCAAGCATGATATTGCCTATATACAAAAGTACATACACATTTGTGTTCCAGACTAGCACATCTCTAACAATACAGGTATTGTTACTTATTTACCCCAAGTACCAAGTTTTTACTTTACTCCCTGTTCAATATTGAACCACTCACTGGTCATTCCATTTATTCTCATGCATACTTTATTTCAGTTATACCCCATTCTCTCTGTAGACATTGTACAATTTGTAATTTTGTTCCTCATTTTTTTTTCAATAATCATTCTCTTATATGCATTTTTCTCACACATAACCTCTTTCAGTTCACCATTTTATCATGCACCCTTTTTCCTACTCTCTATTAGTACAACTCCATGCACTTCTGAAGCACTTTCTAATACAATTCCGTTCACTCACTTCTTTACTACCTTTTTCTTACTTTTTCCTTAGGTCTATTATCTGTCCATTTTGCTGGAAGATCAAACTACCTTCTAATAGTATCACACAAAATTGTATTTTTTCTTCCTGTTGCTGTGCAGGTTCTGAGGTTTTGCTTGATAAAAAAAATATAGGAAACCAGAAGTTGCCTTTAAGCTTTATGTTTTTATTCAGCTGAACAAAGACGGGCTCCTCTAAAAGAGAGAAGCCCCGAATGACAAGAAATCCTTGTATTTATTCTTTCTGATTACATAAGCAATCCACCCAGCAAAGCTGACACACATAAGATAAAGATTTCACCCAGTAAGTCTGGCACACAGTAGATATGAAGGGAGAAAGCTAAAAATGTTCCCTTTTGGGTGTTTCCCTAAAGACATCGTATGTTCCCGGGTGGGTTAGGACATTGGGTGTTTTCCTTGCTGTCCTTTCATGACCCTGCATCCATGACTCTGCAAGTGCCCAAAGACAGCAGGGCCATCTGCACATATTCACAATTGATACTTCCTATGCTGTCTCCTAATTCCAGGTCAACACTGTAGTGATTCTACTTTTAGTCTAATTTCTTTCACTTCTTACCTTTTTAAATCTTTTCTCAAAGATCCACTGAATACTACCAAAGAATGATCTGCCCTTCATTCAGAATCCCTCATTAGTTTTCTACCCTCACTAATTCTTTCCAATTTTTCATAATAAACTATTAAACCAATTATACTTTTAGATTTATATTAATTTCTTTGCCATGTCTACATATGAACATGTTTATGCTTAAACCATGAATACAAAAGAAACAGACTTTCATCTGAACAGATATTAGCACAAATAGCACCAATTCTCAAAAAGCTTTTTCTGCACTCTCCATCTTGTTCCTACCAATCTCATGCCACTTAGCAGAATATGTTCTTCTGTCTATTAAATTCATTCAAAATGTTGCACAATTAGCCCTACAATTTGTATCTTTTTCTTTGGAGCATAACATGTAATTATCACCAACTTATGGATTCCTACTTTCATACGCAGTTACAACGTTAACAACATTATTTCAGAATTTCTGGCATGTATTTTAGCTCTTTCATAATTAAACCTATTCATAATTAAACTTTCATTTTTATTTTCCTATATGTGTCCATTACTATAGGGTCAGATCACCCTTATCCAGATTTTTACATCCTTTGTCCTTCTTTTTGTGTCATAGATTCTCAACGTATCTATTTTCTTTATTTCATTTGTACTTCATTCTCCTTATCATGTATTCCTCTCACATTCAAGGTTACAATCTTCCATCTTCCACGGTCATCACCAGTTGAGGAAATAGGTATTGCCCTATATTGCTTACTGTGGCTTTTGGTTACCTTCACATGACATTTTTTAAATAGAGAATATACATAGGGAAGGCTAACCTGTTTTGTCACAACCCTCTGATATGCAACCATAAGATACTTTTATGCAAATTTGTTCAGATTATTTTATGCTTTCCATTGATGAGAAGCTATATGCTCCTGACTTGACATATACTGAGGATGCTGATTTGTCCCTAGGAAATTCAGTAATCCTGGAAATATGCATTTGTCTTGACTTATAATTATTATTTGTGGTATGACAACATTCAACATTCTGGAACAAATTTTTTAAAACCCTCTTTTTCTTTTTTCCCACTCTGAAATAAACTTGTATGAGAGAAATTCTTCACAGTGTGGATTGAAGCAGAGAAAGGAAGATACCTTTCTGATTTAAAATCCGTGATCATAATAGTAATCTTGCTTTTCAGGACAACATTATGAGTCTCTAGATTCATATTCTGAGCTAAGGAATCATTGGTTTCAATAAAATCTTTGACTTGAGTCAAAAGCTTCTTAGTTTAGGTGATAATGATTCCCCTGTTGTAAGATATAATCAGAAGGAGAAAACACATATCTATGTGGAGATGGCATTATTTTCAGCATATTAATAGAAAGATAGAAACACTTCTATCTGTATGCAACAGAGAAATGGGCATTTATGATTTTAATTCATTTTCGCACATTTAGCCAAGCCAAAATGCACACATTCCTAAAACCATTTTAAGGCAATTTTGCAGTATTCTGGGAAAGAAGTGAATTTTATGGCACTTTCCAATCATTCTGTTAATATTGTTAAATGATACATTTTGTTGTAATAAACCTAAATCAGATTCAGAATGACTTGTAAGGTGGAAACTGTGAGTTAAAAATTAATTCATATACACTACATGTATCTTTGAAATTGTATTCAGGGAACAGTTGGAAACATATAATCAAAGCTGATTTGGTGACCATGCTGTTCTGTGGGAAAGGAGGGCAAGGCTGAGTATGGATGAGTTTGCTATGTGTTTAATAAAACTTCAAGTGACAACATAGCTGGGATGATATTAAAGTTAGATGCAAAATATTGCCTTTGGAGTTGGGTAATTATGTTGGACATTTTGAACCATATACTATATGGTGTTCAGATACAAGTATAAATCTTGATCAGAGTAACTATGAATTTTGGATTTCTTTTTAATCATCTCTCAGAATTGGATAGGGGGACTGAACAAAAATCTGGTGAAAGAAATAGTTATGTTCTTTGCCACTAATGGTACATAAATGAGGGATCATGTATTTGCATCTGTGTTTTATAAAAGTAACAAACATTCTGATGGCATCGGAGAGATATTCCTCTGGTAACATTTTGTTTCTCTTGAAAAATGAATATGTATCATATATAAGTAAGTAATATGATCTTCAGAAAATGTGCAGTTGATATGTAATGTTATGTCATTATAAAGGACTGAAAAGGATGCTACTTCTTCCCGATATCTAAAAGAATCTTACATTTTCTTCATCATGGAAATTGGATGCACATGTTACAATGCATCACATCCTTATTGTTTTCCCTCATTATTACTATGAAGCGAAGAAGGAAAGGGGATGCAAGTCCAAGGTTACATGTTTTTTAGATGGTTTTAACCCACCTTACAAATAATTCTTGATTTATGACAATTGAGCCCAAAATTTCTGTTGTTAAGCAAATCAGTTGTTAAATGAGTCATGTCCCATTTTATGACCTTTTTGCCATGGTTGTTAAGCAGATCACTACAGTTGTTAAGTAAATCATGTGGTCATTAAGTGAATCTGGCTTCACCGATTGACTTTGTTTGTCAGAAGCTCCCTAGGAAGCTTGCAAATGACAATCCCAGAAACCTGGGATGTTGCAGCCATCAAATACTGTACCTGCCAGTTGCCAAGCACCCAAAGTTTGATCATGTAACTGTGGGGATGTTGCAATGGTCATAAGTGTGAGAACTGGCCAAAGGTCACTTTTTTCACTGCCGTTGTAAATTTGAACGGTCACTAAATGAATTGTTGTAACTCAAGAACTACCTATATTATTTTTGGAAATAATTCAAGGAGGCAAACATACCTAATGTTCCTTTCACTTCCTATTTTCCTACAGCAATCCTGTGAGGTAAGTTGGACTAAGATACAGTGACTGGCCCAAAGTTATCCAGGTTTAGGCTTTCATGCCTAAGGCTGGATTAGAACTCCCACTCTCCTGGTTTCTATCCTGATGACTTATCCAGTAGAACAAGCTAGTTTTCCATGTTTCCTATACATGGCAGCTGAGCATTGAAGTAAACTTAGGTAATAGGTGTGTGTATAGCTGCATCCAGTTGTGTTTTCGTGCTGGAAGAATGATGAAATTCATTCACATGCCTAATATTTTTGAAAAAGATAAAGGATGAAGAAAAGAGGGAATATATTATTTTCCAAACTATTTCAGAAGAAGAAAGAATAGAAACAAAGAAGAAAGAAAAGCCAAATTCTGAGTGTCACAGATGTCTTGTGGTAGTGAAAAAGATTTTTATAACCTAATACTGAAAATCTGTCAATATTTCCAAATGCTGAATATCTTTCCATTTTCCACGTGGAGTATGATGACATCAAAATTTTGCTTGGTCGTTCTAAAAAAGTAGCTTAACCAATTTTTTGTAAACCAATATAGGGAATTTCCAATGTATATATTTCTGACTGCTAAGAATCTGTGTCTTTTGCATGTTGAAAAAAAAAGTGGGTTTATTTAGGGTGGGAATGGGTGACATTTTGAGAATATAAATTACTAGGAAGAAAAGTATTAAATAATATTTCTTACTCTTGTTATTTTTCTGCTTAACTAGCAGCTGCTATGTGATTTTAAAAAATAATAATAGTCCTTTGAAACAAGAATTGGAATACTATACAAAAGTAAATGCACCTATTTACGAGAGTGATCATGTCTGAGAGAAGTGGAGGTAAACTACTTCTGTTGCTACTGCTTGAGGAAAAATGTAGGTGTGAGTAGACATCACAAATATGTGTTACAATAATGCATCAGAATAGCCTTCACCAATCTGTCATCTTTAAAAGATGTAGTACTGCAACTCCCACCCTCCTAGCCAGCTTTACCCATCATATCTGAAAGTTTTGAGTCTGGTGTAGGCTGTGATAAAGCACTGAAGGGTGGTGACATAAACACAAAGGAATTACTGATTCAAGGAACTGTTTTGCTAAATTTCATTCTCAGTGGGGTTTCTAAAAGCCAGCAAACTGCCTGAACCTAACAAAGGCATAGAAATAAGCTTCATTCGTTTAAATCCATCACATGTCTTCCTGCTTAAAGATGAAGGAAACACCTGCTTAGGAAATCATTCAAAAAACATCACAAATAATATGTGAAAGCTAAGGACTATGTTGTTAGTCATGCAGCATTTACAAGGGGTCACTCTGTCAACATGTACTGAAAAACTGGCAGCTTAATTTTTCTGTGGCTATTTTTAAAATCACATGCTTGGAGTCAACAAAGTTGCTTTGTGGTCAGTCTGTAAAGAAGATAACTCCCAACTTTTATTCAGATTGTTCTTCTCTTGACCAACAACTATTTCTAAAACTGAATTTGTTTCAGAAATCACCTTGAGAAATCATCTTGAGGCTAGGAGGAATTAATTATACAAACCAATTCTCTTTTTTAAATTCTCTTAATTCATCCAGAGCTTCAGAGCAGCAACTAAACAATGTCCAAGCTATTCCCTTTCTTCTTCCTGTCTTCGGGAGAAAAAGATTTCCAATGTGCACATTGCTGGCCAGAATCCACAAATGACCCACAAGAATTTTGTTTAAAAAAGAACAGCAGCAGCCAGTGGAAGAGAATGGGTACTCTTTACTGGTAAATAACTAGGCGTGTACCCTACATTCTGTTTTTCCCAAGCTACATTTTGCTCAATATTTCACTTCAGAAGCACTGAGTCATATTTGTCTTTCCAATCTGTTCCTGAATCTCTGTACACATATACTGGATAACATTTCTGGACTATAAACAAACAATGATATGTGATGAATGCTTAGGGCTAAACAAGTTTTCAAATGATTTAAAATTTTGAGAGCTTGTGGTACATATAGTCATAAAAAGCCTGTGGTCTGAATTGCTTGTTGAGAAAATATCTGCCAGTTTTTCTTTGGTATCCAAATGGCCCCAACAGCATTGCTGCAAATAAATGTGTTGGCAACTGACACTTTACCCTACTTTAGTTATATTAAAAGAATATAAAGAAAGTACAACTGTAGATACCATGGAATATGTTGATATGCTGCATTGCCTATCTCTAGGATCTTATATGCTCCAATGAAGCCACCTTGATTGGATTGATTTTCTGAAACAGTCTTTGGCAAATCAGCATCCTCAGTTTTCCTTTCATACTTTGGAGGTATCTTTTAAGATAATTTATTTTAGAAGGTGAGGAGCTCCTTGGCTGCAGTACTTGATTTAATTTTTTTGGAATAAAATCACTAGAGTTTTTGACGTGTATTTTAATACTCGAATTTATTCACAAATAGACAGATCAAATGTGTTGAAAACATAGCTCAAATGTTCAAAAGGTAGCCAATTTTCGCACAATTATTTCACAGAAATTCCAACTTGAAGACCAAATTTAGTGATTTAAGCAGATTTTCTCAAACCATGGCCTCAGACCATATTTTTTTTTCACATGGAGATATCTAAATCATATCCTTTTTGAATGGAGTTGAGGTATAGATATCTCCTTTCATAAGTATATTTCACTATAAAATATCATTCCACCTATGCTAGATCTATTTACACAATCCACACTTCTATCTTCCAGTTCCAAGAGTACCTAGGCTGCCTTCTTTGATTAGAGTAGTTAACTTTCATTGTTTTGTTCATCTTAGAGTACTTGCATAAAAATGAAAGTAATGATATAAATAAATCATGGATTGCCAGCATTTAATGATCGTGTAAACTTGTTTCTGTAGCACAGCAATATCTCTTTGGGGGGGGGGGGGGCTGCTCCCCTTGACATTACTTTCATCTTGCCCTCAGTCCATAGATTAGATAAGCCCAAGTACCACTACAGCTATTATTGAGTGACAGAGGGTGGATCAATCTGGTACTATTGATCACTTAAGGCACATCTAAGCTCATCTATCCCCTTTGCTTTGGACCCTGGTCAACTACTCTTCTGTTGTTCCTTCCCTGTAGCTTTGGGGGCTTTTTGATAGCTTCCCAGCCAGTGCTATAACTTTAAGTATGCAAGCAGTTATCTTTCTGACTCAACCACATCTGCTCTGAAAAGAAATTGGCTAGAGCTTTGCTAGCTGAGGAATTATGGGAGTTGAAGTCCATATTATCTTCAATTTGCCAAGGTTGAGAAACATTGGACTAGAGTGGAAAATAATTGATCTCCATAAGGATGTCCCATTGAGATGTCCCATTTTTGCATCACTGATGCAATTTTCTATCAGCTGTTGACCTGTAGAGAAAAACAAAGCTGGTTGAATCAATAGCTATTTTGCTTAAAGCATCCAGCAGGAACTTAATTAGGATACCTTCATTTGCTTGTCCATATAAAGAGAGAAATGGAGGCAGGTTAAAGATAGGCCATAGGGATGATAAATCTCAAACCAGCATGGTTTTAAGCCAGTTTAAGTAGAGGTGGGTAGCGCTTCAGTTCAACAGTGAAAAAAATATGCAGAGGTTGAGGAAAAGTACCATAATAGAACTATTTCTGAGTAATCTCCTATTATAAACTTTTTACTAAAACAACTGGGACTTTCTGAGGAAATGCTCTTGGGCTCATACTGAATGGAATTTTGTGCATAATTCCTAAATCAGATGGTTTCCAGATGTTTTAAGCCTGTAATTCTCAGCAACCCTGTCCAATGGCCACTCCAGGATATGCAGTCCTAGTATATCAGGAAGGCAGAACCTTAGGGAAATGCAAGACTGTCTTCACAACCTGCAGCTGAATTGTTTTATATTGTTCAGAATAGAGTATATTACAATGATGGGTTTCAGGTATACCTTTCTTTCAAAAAACCAATTCCAGGACCAATACATAGGGGAGTTGTAGACTCCTCAAGTGCCTGGAGGGTATAAGTTGCTGCTATCATGCTGGCATCATCTGCAGAATATGTGCCCCTCCCCCCACCAAAAAAAAGCATCTAAGGAAAATAAACCAGATGGGACTTCTTTTCTGGCATGGAGCCAGATTTCTGGAAGCAAACATGCCTGCTGTTAGGAAGCATTACATTTCAAACTCAGGAAACCCTTTATAATCATAACTTCTGGTTCTTGAACTAACAGTTCACCTAGGGGCAGTGGAATCATTACCTCATGCCCTGCGGCTATTATTTTCCACTGGTGCCCATTTTGTGGCTGTTCACTGGCTAATAGGTATTACAACTTGTTAATATTATTCCCATATTTTAGTGGGGAGAGAGGACTAAACTATTTCTTCACAACAAATTACTTATTTAAATATTTGGGATAGTATCTGAACTTTATGATTTCATCGCAGACTTATAACAGAATAGATGGGATATAGGAGTTCTACTGTTTAGTTTTCATATAAACAGATAATTGTATGTATACAAACAAACATACAGAGATCCCGGGACAACCATATAGGTATTTTAAAGATAACTTTGTTTTGAAAGGAATGTGTTTATTCTTTCCTCTGTACTGCTTTGTAATCTAATTCCAAAATTCCAATTTAGTAGTTTTTGGAAAGGGAAAAGGAAAGGGAAAGGGAAAGGAAGAAAACATTTTTTCAGGCATATCTGTTGCATTAAAATCTGTGATGCAGCCTTGTGCATGCCAGGACATTTATAGCTATCCTAGAAGATGTCCATGACTTTGTCCCAGAATATGTTTTAACTGCCCCCCCCCCAAATTTATATAGAAGATCACCAAAGTCTTAGGTTTAGCCAATTTTAAAAGTAGCCATAGCAAGATGAGTTATCCTCCAGATGAGTGAAACAACTTCCATTTTCCCTAATCATAATGTGTTGAGGTTGATGGAAGTTGGACTCAACAATACCTAGCTTGTAGCAGTTTTGGGAAGATGTAATTAAAATGTTGGGACTTGGAAAATTGTATATATGTCTCCACTCAGACATTTAAAAAAAAATATTATTCAACTTACGTGCCCCTCATCTCACCTAGAGGTGACTCTAGGCAGCTTACAAACATTAAACATTAAAGACATAAAGAGTTACTAGCTGATTTTAAGCCAGCCATTCTTTTCTTTATACAAACCTATTTACATAATTGAAATAAAAGATAAAATCATTGAGCTATTGCTCTTCCTGTCTCCACTTGCACATCAAAATATGGCTTTTAATGGAGAATTATAACATTGAAAACATTGTTTGAATTTACATGAGCATGTCCCTCAAATCACTGTAGTATTTATGCAGTATGTCATTCCAAAGTTTTGAAAAGTCTTGGATCAATTCCCATTACTCTATAACTTGAAAATCACTGATTAAATAGGTGGAACTACTGACATATAAATCTGAAGTAATGCTCTCGTCTGTGTGACATGGTGAGATCATACCAGCAGTACCTTATTTCTCTCTCTCTCTCTCATGTATGTATGTATGTATGTATGTATGTATGTATGTATGTATATCAGAGAATTCCTGGAGCAATAATACAAATAATTGATAATAGAAAGATTGCGACTTATGATGAACAATTAAGATGGGTTAAATCATACAATGTACATAAAAGTTCTTTAAAATTGGCAATTTTTGTTGTTTCCTCCACGATTTAGAACAGACTTCTGTGGAGTTTGGATTGAGTACTTAGACTCCAGGATTTACTTCAGAATTTCTGAGCCTGCAAATGTAATTTCCAAAACCCACTATGCAAGCAAAAAATTATTCTGAAGGATTTAAAAAACTTTTAACTTGTTGCCATTGAACAAAGGACAATAACCTACCTCAAGATTTGTTTTTACAGTGCTCTTTGAATACTACAAGAGCAATAAACATCTTTCATTTCATGACAAGAAAGTCTGATTGCACAGTGAAAAGTGGAGACACATCATTCTATTCATTTCAGTTAATATGGCACTAAAACCTATCCAAGACTTGCAATAGAAATATTAACTCATATTAAATAATTTATTCTAATAAATTAATAATATCATAATGCTGAATTTGGAAGAGCCTAGACCAATTGTTCCTTATCTAAGGCTGAGTTATTTGGGGATTACAAATTTCAGAATTCTCAGCCAAACATTTGGGTATTTTTGTTCAGGATATAGGGTATATGCTTTGGCATATAAAAGAGACATGAACCTGATTCTTAACATGGGAACCAAGTTAGTGTATTAGAAAAAAATCTGAAAAATAGGCTAGTGGAAGTAATTTGGTAGATTGGAAAGCTGTATCCTAGAAGAATCTCTATTCAATGAGATATTGCCTTATTTGGGAGAGACATTACAACTAAACCAATGCAGGAACAGATTAGATATTTCAAATTAATTAGTAACTTGATAGAGTAGTTTTAAAATCCATTATGGTATGTTGGTGTGTGTCAATATATATGTATATGTATACATGTGTATATATTTCCAAATACACACACACACACACACAAACACCAGAGAGGGAGGGAGAGAGGGAGGGGGAGGGAGGGAGAGAGAGAGAGAGAGAGAGAGAGAGAGAGAGAGAGAGAGAGAGAGAGAGAGAGAGAGAGGAGCCTATCATTAATCTTCTTTTTTTTTAACCATGGGAGAAGGTAGCAATCTCAACTCCAAGAAAAAATCTTGATCTACCCAAACGTATACATAATTAGAGAAAAACCTAAACCTGTGGGAGTGGGGTTTTTTCTGGAATAGTTTTTTCCCAACCTAGTGCCTTGTAGAAGGACAGCCTAGGTTACCCATAATCATCACCACCAACAAGGAAAAATAGATTAAAGAATGAACTAGACACACAAGACAAATTGCTGATTTGTACAAGCATGATCTGAGCTTAGATGTATGGTATGGTTTTATTTTACTTGAAGCATCCCACCCATAGTTTAGGGATGGTCCTGGAGTCAAGATTACCTTTGCTTGGTTTCAGTTTGTGAGTATCCTGCACCCTTTCTTTTAATGAGCATTACTGAATATTGTATTCATTCATTTAATACATAGAAATTGGATTATTGCAATTTGTAATCAGACCTTGAAGAGAATGTTGTAGATTTCTGCTAGTTAAAAAAAAAAGGCTATTTTTGGTTTGTTTTTCACAATGTGTCCTACCAGTATTTCTGTTCATTTGTTCTGACTCCCAGCTCATTTCTAGGCACAATTCAATGTGCTACTTATTATTATCTATAAGGTTTGGAATCTAGTTGTTTATTCCACATACAACATTCTGGTCTATGTCCCAACATCTTTTATACTGCATTTTGGAAACACATTTGAGAAAGATTTTTTTGTGACATGATCATTATAGGGGAACCTCATGAAAATTTATTAAGCCCCTTTTCTGTTAGGATGGAAGCAATAAAAAGCTACCAAAAGCTACTGTGCTCTTAATGTACTTTAAAACCTTGCTATTTTAATAATTTAATTGATGCATTTATTTTTATTTATTTGTTTAAATAATCTGGGATTGGAAAATTGGATATTTTATTTTATAAAATTAATAAATGAGAAGAATATTAAAGTCAAGATTCTTAAATATATAAAATTTGAAATGCATGTATAATAATTTAGATATCTTGGTTTCCATGTTAATGGAATAACAAATAATAAGCAAGCAAGAAAACAACACTAAAGCCAGCATCTTTTTCCTACTTGCCTGTAGAGATCCAATACGTAACACTATTTTTATAACAACATAAAAATATGTACTAGATGAAATCAACCAATGCCAAGCAGCTACAAGGTGATCGATCTTTTCCCAGTCATGTTTCTCAGTGACTGATGTTATAATATTACTGCTTCAAATTCAACAAGATTCTTTCAACCTGCAGATAAAGAAGAACTTCTAAAGTGACCCAAAGATAATTGATAAAACTGGGCCTTTATGATCAAGCCTTAACTGTATTCCAAATAAAAGGGATAAAATCACCATAGGTATACCTCTCTTTCTAAGTCATTCCTATTCAGGTCTACTCACAAATATATTCAACTGTGTTAAATGAGTTTTACTTGCCAGTTCAGTGGATAGACATGCAATTACAGTTCCTGCTATTAAAGAAAATGAATGACGTTCAACTGGAAATTTAAGTTTTTTACAGTTAAAATTAATAAATGAACAAATGCTATAAAGAAACTGTTGAAAATAGGGGCTGTGCGGTACAAGAGTTAACATATCTAGGACTGAGCACTCTGAGGTGAATTATAATGGCTTCAAGTGTCTAGTTTTGTGAATTCAAAGAGTAGAAATGGAGAATTCTGAAGTAATTAGATTAGAAACCAATCTTTTACATCAGAATTAAGCAGTGTTTGGTCTTCCAGATGTTGTGGAATGTAATCTCATCAGCCATAGCCTGCGGGGTTATATTAGATACAACTGAGGAGCCTTAAAAATCTGAAATACCACAATTGCCCACCTATTTTACACTGTTATTATGTTCGCGTAGGAAAAATGAAGTATAATATGTGAAATGAACATAAATATTTTAATTACTTGTATTTATTTTGGCCAATTGTATAGAAATAATTTAATGACACTGATTATAATGTGCATAGCAAAATATACTATTGTGAATGTATTGTGAATATTTCAGCATAACAATTTTCCAATAGTTTGTTCAGCCCTGGAAGTATCAAGAGGTTGTAATGCTTGGTTTATTATATGCAAATTTTCTGAGCTAAGAGAGGTATGCTATTTTTTCCCCTGACCTTCAAATGTGTAGGTAGTATGGCAACTTGAATAAGAAATGAATTTGTAAGAGAAATTTGGTAAGTAGAATGGACTTGATTCTATGTACTGTATACCAGCTAAATCTCTCATAAATTCCTGGTTCTTTTTCCTGGGAAAAGATAAGAGGGGGAAAGACTGGGTTGAAAATGGCTGGGAAGGCAGTTGTACAGAAGATAGGTAATTATTAAGTGGCATTCTGCAATGTTACTGATCTGATGATCCATTCGTGTGTAATGTGAAGTATTTACTTTGTACACAATTACTTAATAGTGAGTGAGCTAAAGGCAATACTCAAGGGTATTCTTTTTCTTTGGCAGACTTGAAATAACTTATTATCGGAAGCTGCTGCTTAATTTTAAAAGTTTATTGTTCCAGAGTTTTTGTTTGAGCTATACATTTTTCAGAAGCTGCAAGAACAAGGAAGCGAATAATCAGCACAATATGCCTTTGGGAGAGAGTTTGCCATGAATTTAATTAAACTGCTATAAACCTTCCAGGGCCAAGCTTCAACTTAAGTGCTAGAATACATTCGGTACAGTACTTACAGTACTTGATGCCTGTTCTGCACAACTGATTGAAGTTAGCATACTGAATGCTTATTTAACAGGATTACATGTGATAGCAGCGCTATCGACTGGTATTGTTGTTTCAATATTGCATCCTGAGGGTATACAGGATTGGGGCATATTAATTTTAATATTGGGGCATAGTAATTAATTTTCTCAAAAGGGCACTTTCTCAAAAAGTGGCCTCACCCTAACAGCATGTCTCTTAAAGCCAACTTTAGAATGCCATAGCCAAACAGAAATGGGGTAACATATTTTCTTGCCCTTGTCCTGTGACTCGTCCGAGCTTTTCGGAGTTCCTGACCATCTTTTTCGCCCTTCTTCGTCCAAAAGTTGAAGCCACGCAGGGCAGCAAGAAAGACCCCGAACTGCCAAGAGCAGGACTTTTCTTCGCGGGCCTATGGCGAAGCTTCCACCCCTGGATTGAAGCCGTTGTAACGCGTGCTCGGGAGACTCCAAGGGAAGTTTTAATCAAACTTCTTCATTTTTAGCCCTTGCGGCTGCTCATCATCAATCCTCTAAATGGGTTTCTGCGCGGCTGCATCGCGCCGGGAAAACTACTAGCTCGGTGATGCTTGTCCCGCGCCACCCTGATAGGGACTGTCTGGCGGCGGAGATCGGCCTCCTCCTGTTAACAGCAAGCCCCGAAGCAAAGCGAGGAAGCCGATCCAGACGCCGCCGCTCTGCCACCCTGAGATCAACCCGGCGGTTTGTGGTGGGAAGGCGGCAGGTCAGGGGCACCACGCCCCCTCCCTCCCTCCCTCCCCCGGCCGGCCCCGCCTTCCTTCGCCCGGTGTGTGGTGCAGCGCGCGGCGGAGGCGCAAGCGAGCGCTTGGAGACGCAGCGCCGGCTCGAGTGAGCCTCCTCCGACCGCGCGCCCGCCCTTGCCAAGCCCCTCAGCTCAGGGGAGTGTGCCGGAGTGGGGGGGGGGGGAGAAGGGAGGAGGCTCCGCGAGCCAAAGCAGGCGGGAGCCCGCGGAAAGGAAGGGCTCCGCTTGAGGTCTTGGCGACGGGAGATGCTGGGAGACTCGCGGGTCCGCCGAGGGAAGAAGTTGCCTGGAGGGAGGAGGCCGCGGCACGCTCCCGCCGGTGGATTGTGCCGGACCTGCATTGCTAAGCCAAGGTCAGTCTGGGAGGGGGGACAGAGGAGAGGAGGAGGGAGGGCTCGCGCCGAGGCTCCCCAGGACTCTCCGCCTCACTTTGGGGGAAGTTGTGTGGAGCAAGGAGGGGCGCGCGCCTCCAGCCCGCGGCGTGGTCTTTCAGACCCAGCGCGTCCCTTCGGCAGCCGAGGAAGGAATAGAAAAGCTGCCTGAGCGGAAGGTGGCACAGGCGTGGCTCCAGTCTAGAGCCAGGGGGTGCTGAGGAAAGCGATTGTTTCCTCTGGGTGGCCAGCCGGGTCAGGGGAAGGGAGCTTAGAAACCCGCCGGCAGATGCTAAGAGTCCAGGCTGCCTCTCTTCCCTCCTGCTGCTGCGGCGGCGATGGAAAAAGAAGCAGAACTTCGGGCTGAGTCAGTTGCGTGTATTCTGCTGGTGTCCCAAAGAATTCAGCCTTCCGTCAGTGGGATTAGGCAGGGTGGTGCCTTGCCAACTATCCAGCCAGCTTCATAACCCTACAGGGATTTTTTTTTCTTTTAGACTGTAATTGCTGTGCCACACCGTCTACCATGCTGCTGTGCCTGAATTTGTCTTCTGAGGAATTTAAAAAAAAAAAAATGTTAACCGTATTTTAACAGTTTCCACAGGGGGAGCTATGCTAGCCTGTTATATCAAAATCAACAAAACATCTTGTGGCATCTTTAGGACTCACAAGCTTGACTTGGTGGAGGCGTCCATGGATATCACTTCTAATCAAAACATTTCATGCATCTGATATAATTACTATAGTCCATGGAATCTTATGCTATGAGAAATATGTTGATCCTTAAGAGGTTGCAAGCATTTGCAGGATTGGGAATATCATACAGTACAAGACACTGAATATGAGGTAGTTTTATTTCCAGAACTCTGCAGGAATGTCCTTGTTATTTCTATCTTTACTTTTCTTTGTTCACTGTCATAACTGAAATCACAGTGTCATCACTACTGTTTAGCACCATCATAAACGCACCATGCCACTGAAATGGTGCATTCATAATATAGATGGAACATTCCTTGTTGCTCTTGTGAAACTGATTTAATCCTGATCCAAATACAATAATGTCTTTTAATATCTAAGTGATTCACAGCATACATTTGTACTATGTATATTTAGAAACATACACTGCAGCATACACTGCATTAGAAACAATGGTTTATCTAGATCTTCATAGCTTTAGAATCAATAGGATTTGTGATAAGAATAATATATTCTGTGGTTTGACAGTAAGAGCTTCTAAGCTACTTATGCAGTGTAAGATGGATATGAAGGTGCCAGGTAGGCTTATCTGGAAATGGATGCATGTATCTTTCAGTTTTTCATTCGACTATTCAGAAGACCATGGATTGGTTTCTTTACATTATCAGTTCGTCTTTTTGTGGAAAATGCTATTTCTCAGGCAGTTTGGTTCAGGTGGTTTGATTAAATGGCTTGCCACAACAACAAAATTTTCTGTTTCATTTGTTTTTAAACCATCTCTAGAGAAGGTAACTTGTAGTATTAGTGTCATAGAGTCCTTTGATATTAGTGACGTTTACTGTTCAATGACAACTCCCTGCATGTTTTTAAAATCTTTTCTCATTTCCAATTGTTGGTAAAATAAAATTGAAAATGACTTCTGGATAGAAAAGGATAAATAATATTTTGTATGGTATGATCTTTAATGTTCTAATGGGATTTTAAAATTACCCCTTGCACTATTTAATATATTAGGTAGTAATAATGAGAAATGTAGGTTGTTGTGTCTGTTCCTTAATAGATAAAGGATATCATTAAACATCAAGGAATTCAGTAGAGACCTGGTGTTTGCAAACAGATAAGGACATTTAGCTTATAAAAAAGAAATCTCATGTGTTTTTTCCAAACATTGTCAGTGTGAAGTGAGTCCTTGGAGGAATTGTGTAATAGCTGAGATAATGCAATTTTGCTGGTCTGCCAGTTGGGAATCAGTGATTGATTAATTGAAACATTTGTATGGCAATTTGCCAGGGATAAATATTGAAACAAGCTATAACTTAGGCAGGATATCTTTCTGTTTAATGCTTAGACAAAATAGAAGTGTCTTTGTGGTTAAAAGGTTCATAAATATGAGCATTTGTCAACAAGTTTCTTTAGATGAAGGAAATGAATGAAAAATTAATTTTATTTGCTGCAACTGCTTCAAAGTTTGTTAAGATATTATAAGGCCCAAACTTTAAGCAGCTAAATATTATCTTTTCATTTTATCATCACAACAATTATTTGATTTGCAGAAGTGGTTTTTTAGAATATAAGATCAGTGATAAACGTGAAGGACCAATGTTGGTATATTTACTCTGTTCATTACAAATTTCTTTTTTGCATTTTTAAGTACAGAGTACTTTATTGTTCAGTTCATATACCATAATAACCATGATTTCAAGACCATCAGATTTGATGCAAGTGAAATCCCATTTTGGATTTGTGAAGAAATAGCATATCTTCATTATTTAAATAAACATGTATCAAAAGTAATTATTTTGTTTTGTAACTGGAAAGTGGCTGGAAAAATATAAAATTCCATAATTAAAATAGTTCAGATATTGCACACACTGTTTTTCTATAATTCTTAATAGATCGTATATATGACAAAGGCAGAAATGCTTTCTTGTTTATAACTGTAGGATGGAGAAATGTTTCCGTGAATGACATTCATCTTTGTACTAGCTGCTGATTTTGAAAGGATATTCCTAAAATCAAACTCTAAAAAATTCATAGGCTTCATTAAACAAACTGAATATCATTATTTAAAATCAGTCTTTTCATGGTAGTGAACAATAATTCTTCATGATATCCTTATTGCTTCTGTCTTATCACTATCTTATTTGTACATTTAGAAGGCATCGTGTCAGAAGAGTCATTTGATTCATCATAAATAAGGCAAGTGATGTAAATTAATTTACCTAGAAGAAAACAACCAATTCTGTATATAAGGGTTACATATATTATGGACCCTAAAGGATTCTGGAAGAATATTCAAGGCGATATGTACCCAAAGTATACATGTAGTCCTCGATTTATAACCACAATTGAGATCCAAATTTCTGTTGTGATGCAGGATAATTTGCTCCATTTTATGAACTTTCTTGCCACAGTTGTTAAGTGAATCACTGCAGTTGTTAAGTTAGTAACATAGTTGTTAAGTGAATCTGGCTTCTGCATTGACTTGTCAGTAGGTCGCAAAAGGTGATCTCATAACACCAGGACACTACAACTGTCATAAATATGAGCCAGTTGCCAAGTGTCCAAATTTGGATCACATGACCGTGGGGAAAGTGCAACGGCTGTAAGTGTGAAAAACGATCAGAAGTCGCTTTTTTCATTGCTGTTGTAACTTTGGACCATCACTAAACAAACAGTTGTAAGTTGAGGACTATCTGTATTTGGCATGAAACTCAAACCTGTTTTGTAATTTTAAATTTAAGCTTAAACTCAAGATTCAAAAAACAATGCTAAAATTTTCACTACGATGTGTTATTAATCATAATATAAAGCTTTATAATAGGTTCGATACTTTTGCTCAAGTATCATGATTGAATGCTTTCAACTGAATACAGATACAAGGTGAAAGTCATACATATTGATTTTTTAAAATTCAAAAATAGGTATGAAGTGGGATGACCTGACAACATTATGAATGTTACTTACTTTTCAAATAAATGTTGTAATAAACATGAAAGAAAATTTATTTTTTATTTTTATCCCACCTTTATTATTTTTAGAAATAACTCAAGATAGGGAATATATCTAAAATCTCTTCCTCCTATTTGCCCCACAACAATCACCCTCCGAGGTGGCTTGGGCTGAGAGAGAGTGATTGGCCCAAAGTCACCCAGCTGGTTTTCATGTTTAAGGACTAGAATCTACAGTTTCTCATTTTGAGCCTGATGCCTTAACCACTAGATCAAACTGACTCTTTTGTTTCAATAAATAGCCTGAAATGTGATCACATGACCCCAGGATGTGTGTTTTTACCAGTCATAACTTCCAGCATGGTTGTATGTAGTTTTGAAGTCCATTGTAACTTCAAATGGTCATTAAGTGACTTGTCATTAAGCAAAGACTACCTGTATTGTTGAAGCTTTTAATTCATCTGCTGTGCTGCTGATTGTTTTTTCTCCATGCTTGTTCTGTTTTGCTGACTTTGATATGTGTTTAGTTCTTAATTTTAAAAAACAGGTAAATGTGGAAAAATTCTGTGTAGATGGTTACAGCTATTCCTTGACTTATGGACCACAATTGCGCCTGGAGCTGTTGATCTGATTCTTTTTTTATGACCCTTGGTACAACTGTCATTAAGTGAGTCACTCTGGTTGTTTGCGAACCACATGGTTAAGTGAATATAAGCATATCTAATTGATGGTTTTTGCTGTAATGACAAAATGCAAATCACATGACTGGGATGCTGGAATTGGTTCTAAATGCCAGCTGGTTGCCAACAGCCTGAAATGTGATCACATGGCCCCAGGATGTGTGTTTATGCCAATCATAACTTCCAGCATGGTTGTAAGTAGTTTTGAAATCTATTATAACTTCAAATGGTCATTAAGTGACTTGTCATTAAGCAAAGACTATCTGTATTGTTGAAGAAAAATAAGTGGTAGTTTTGTCCTTGTGTTACAGATTATCTACTATCGGTATTTGGAGAATCTTAACTTCATCAGATAATGTGCTGAGGGAAGCAATTGGCACAGTTAATCAAATTCTAAGAGACTGAAACAAGAATGAAGATCCTGAGGAAATTTAGAAGGGTCAATTTTGAAATCCATAGTTCAATTATATCTAAGCGCTGCTGCATTCCAGTGGCAAGAGTGCTAACACAATCACCACAGAATAAGATCCTGATATGCATATCTTGATAGGATCCAGCATTTGGTAGGACCATCCTAAAAACATTTATCCAGTTTCTAAAAAAAGAAAGAAAAAGCCCCTTTCACGGGAAGAGATTATAATGTGGAAACTTCTCCCATAGTTTTTCACTGGGCTTATTGGTGCAAGAAAAAATGGTGCTGTAGAGGGTGCCATGGGGTATAGTAAGCTTTTATCCATATTGTTGCCAAGAGACTGCAGCTGAGTATGATGTAAGGGAAATTACTTTGTAGCTGAATCAGATGAAGAGTAGATCTAGATAGTGTGATGGAATGTGCACCTGGAGAAGCAGTGGGGGCAGAGTTTTGGCAAGACGGAGCTTTCTCAGAGACCAGGTTAAGAGACAGTGCAGTTCTGAGTTGGAGGGTGGAAAGGGGAAGTTCAGGATAGCCATCCTCTAGGACAGGAGTCACGCTGGCTGAGGAATTCTGGGAGTTGAAGTCCACAAGTCATAAAAGGGCCAAGTTTGAAGACCCCTGCTCTAGGATCTTCAGAATATATCTAGTAGGTTAGAAGGTTATAGATTTAGTTTGGCAAATTCTGTCTATTAGATATAAGCATATAAAGGATTGAATTTGGATTTTTCTGTGTCATCTCTGGATTTGAGCTTGACACATAGTCTTATATAGTCACTATATCTGAGGTTCAATCTCCTTTCTAAAAAGGAAAATATATTGGTCCAATTTAGAAGTTTAAAGATTATAGAAGTAATATATGACATTCAAGTAATTTAAGTATGAAAAATGCTAAATTATTGATAGTGTATTATTAATGAAGCTCTGAAATGTCTTGCTGGCTAAAACTTACTTATATCAGAGATGTCATTAGCTATTAAAAGCTTTAACACTCCATCTTTAGACAGCAGTTGTGACATAGCAGCAGTGTTAGCTTTTTGAGGTCCAGTAAAAATAATTTGTTAATATCACATGCAGTATTAATTAGATTGCAAAATGCTAAGGGTTTTAGAGGAATGGTAATAATTGTTTTATCTCCACTGATACTGAAAGATATTATATTCAATCTGCTGATAGAGAATGAATACAATCCATCTTCTGCAATTTCAAGGGAATGTCATTAAGGCTATTCATATTTTTCTCTTACATGTACACCCACATTTTCTGTCCAGCCACTAGCTATCTCTCCTAACCCCCACTCTGCCTGCCGTGGCCAGTTAACTCTTTAATTACATTTTGCTAAAGTACAGCATTCACTTTTCACATGCACTTAAATTATTACTTTTCTTCTGTTTAATCATCTCCCCATTCTTTAACATTATAATTAGACTTTGTTGTCAAACATCGGATGCATACTGAGAATGCATCCAAAACTATCTTGGGGCCACATACGGTCCCTTTTCCTAAAGTTTTATATTCCTTGTCTAGCTATTCTTCTGGTATATCTTGTTGTTGTTCAACTTTAAGTCAACACCCAGTTGACTTAAAGACTTAATAGACTGTTGCTCTATGATAATTTTTTTTAAACTTAACTCAATTGTTAAACAGTGTGCTTAATTTTTTAAAAATCCTTAATATCTTGGCTTTGAAGTAATTACTATTGCCTAGAACCAAACTATTGAGCACATTCATCCTAGACAAGAATGCTGTAGGTTCCCATTCCATGAAAAATTAGAATAGAAGGTCGGGACAACTACCCCATTTTATGGACTATTCTCACCCTGGAGATCAGATTAACAGTTGACTTAAATCTTTTTTGAAAGGCAGTTGAGATGGAGTTATTCTTTACTGTGTTTATTTTGCTTTTGTAATACTGTTTCCTATTTCTGTGATTGTCAAGAATGTTTAGATTCTAGCGGAATATAAATATAATGAAATAAATATAAACTCTTTAGAAAAGAAGACTACCTCTTTAGGAGAAATATCTACCCTGCTCAGTTCAATAATTAAATAATAATTAATAATTAAATGTCTGTTACGTATCAAGGCTATATTTTTGTGGGAAGCGATTGCTACTGTAGAAGGACAGCACCCCCCCAAAGAAGGAAATATTTTGGGGAATATTAAAAAGTCAGAATATATTTCCCCAAAGGATCTTAAAGGCAGAAAAGCAAGCTCAGTTTTTCTTAATAGCCCCAAGCAGAAACTAGGCAGAGGCCAGCTTTTAGAAATGCAGCTGTGATAATCCTTTCAGAAAGGTTGGAGCCAGGAAGCTAGAAGCTGATGAGATTAGGAAGACAAAGACCCCTAAAATCCCCCACCCAAACTCTAAGGACAGGAAACATAATAGCATTAACCCATCAATACCAAAAAGGACACACTGAACCTCAGGTCAAAGTTCATGCCACAGGAACAGGAAACAACCTCAAAAGCCCCAGAAGGTATAAAAACCCACCACTCCCAGCAACATGTGGTCAGCTTTCCCAGAGCCATGCTTCTGTCTGGCTTTGCTCTTCAATAAAGTCCAACCTTTCTAAAGCAGTCTCCATTTTGTTTATTCCCGGCTTGGACTGGACCCTGATGAAGATTTTTCTTTCAACACTACTTTATCTGCAGTTTATTTCTTGTAAACTCTGTTGACTAGGTTCAGGAAATAAAATTGGCAATTCAACAAATTGTTTATCTATAAATGTCATATCAGTCTTTAAAAAATTGTCTCATCTTTTTATTTTTACTTCATAGTTCATAACTTTTAAAAGTGGGTAGTGAATAAATCATTTCTGTACCAACCTTTATGAAAGCCCTAGATCCAGCCTGAATCTATGTAGTTGAATCTGATTTTAATGCTCATGAAATAGTACAGTATCTTAATATTTAAATGCCATCTCCAAAACTTAACTTCAGCAATTTTGTTTCTTTTGGGCCACTATTTTGCTTTGTTAATCATCTTGCCATAATGGGAAATTTAAAAGCTTGAGAAGTATTACTTGACCTTATTTGGCTTAATACATATATCTTCTTAATATGAATTTTAAAATTAACGACCTGCTATTTACAATTTCCTTTTGTTGAATTATAGTTGATGTTCAGTTTCCACTACTACTTATATACCTTTACTGAACTAATCTAAGGGGAAAAGATCCGCAAAACGTTTTTCTATGAAATTCACTGGAGGCTCTTGCTGCTGCAGCTGCTGATCTCATGCATGTTTTTTGTGGGCTTTTTTTGGCTGACCTGAGTTCTTCTTAAATAGTAAGAACAACTTCTGACTGTGTTCTAACAAGCTTCAGCTCAGCTATAGAAGATGAAACTGGAGATAGGATCTGCAGCAATTTCATGCTTGTTTGATTGCCTTAACTCTGCTTCTTTTAAATGCTACTGCAACTTGCAAAACACTGGCAAACTAAACTGCTTGTGACTCCCTCTCTCCTATCATAGCCAAATTGAGATAACAGTAACTCCTATCTTCTCTTTCCCTCCCCTCACTCTTGTAATTTCCTCCTTTCTGCAGCCCTCTTATCCTTTCCATACATTTGTTATTCCCTCTGCAAAGTTAATATCCGGTCAGATAGTCAGAGTTTCTCCTAGAAATTTCATGCTTTCCAGGCATGATTACTTCTTCTTTGAAAGACAACCAGATTGTGTTAAAAAATGAAAACAAACACTCTGGTTTCATTCAGTACTCTGGAACAGTCATGTTCTTCTGAATTCAGTGTATTTTGGCATGAAATAGGGAAGCCAGCTTGAAAATATATATAATGAAAGCATTCTCTGGTAGCCTTACTTTTGTCTTTTAACCCCTGGGAATTATGAGGTACACTTAGATTGGCTAACAAGATAACCCTGTAAATCACCTTTAGCAGCTTGATTCCTTCCAAATATGTTGGAAGGATTATGACCACAATTTGTAGTCAACTATTTTAATATCAGCATACCTGAAGAATAGAAGGCTATTGTTTGTTTGTTTGTATCCTGCCTTTATTACTTTTACAAATAACTCAAAGTGGCGAACATATCCAACATATCTTCCTCCTATTTTCTCCACAACAACAACCTTATGAGGTGGGTTGGCCTGAGAGAGAGTGATTGGTTCAAAATCATCCAGCTGACTTTCATGGCTAACATGGGACAAACTCACGATCTCCTGCTTTCTAGCCTGGTACCTTAAACACTAGGCCAAACTGGCTCTCTATACCAGGGGTCCCCAACCTGTGGGCTGTGGCCCACTTTGGGGCTGCGGCCGCTTGGCCACCAGGCCCCCCACACTTGCGCTAGCACCGCCCCGAGCATCCCGCCGGTGCTAGCACCATCCCGCCCCTGAGCGTCCCACTAGCACTAGCGCCGCCCCAAGCATCCCGCTGGTGCTAGCGCCACCCCTCCCCTGAGCGTCCCACACGCACTAGCACCGCCCCGAGCCTCCTGTTGGCACTAGCGTCGCCCCGCCCCCAAGCGACCCACTGGCACTAGTGCCACTCATAGCGTCCTGCCAGCACTAGCGCCGCCCCATTTTCAGCACTCGCACCCACGCAGCCCCATTTGCACGCGCGCATGCGCTCGTGCGCGGCCCATTTGTGTGCATGCACATAGTGGTGTCTGCCTTCCTTTCCGGGCTGCCAAACCAAAAAGGTTGAAGACCTCTGCTCTATACTATATGTGAAGATTAAAAAAAAAAAAGACACCAAAGTCTACTCTGATTCCTCATCTGTTTTGAGGACTGTTGAAAGTCTGCATGAAAAAGAAATATGTATAAAAATAAGAATATTTTTTTAACTTGTTTCAAAATTATTTTTTAATCCTAACTATCTGTGCTATTTTTACTACTCTAGAGTTATAATGTCATGTTAACTAACACCAGTTGATAGATTTTATTACTAGAAAATTCAGGTCCTGGGTCCTTGATGAATCTTGAGAGAAGATCAATATTTACCTTTTTTTGTCTTCTGGTCTCTGAAGCCAGGAAACTGGGATAAGGGATAACTATTGGTATTGAACATGTCAGAATTTCTAGAGCTTCCTTAATGCATGCATGGGGGACAACTGAGTTAAAAACTATGGTGTGACCAGCCCTTTTATAATGATTGTCTCTCTCAGCAACTTGAACCATCCAGTTCCATAGCACCCTTTGTGCTTGTAAGGAATTTACCAACGGACTGGATTAGTATGTCGTATTATTGAAAAATGCAGGCAAGATACTTGTATCAACATTACTCAATGACTGAGAATATTTCATTCTAGAAAATTGGTGCTAAAGGTTGTATTATTTTATTGTAATTAGCTAATGTAAAAATTCAATCTGAGGCAAGATTGACAAACACAATCCAATCCCAGTATGTTTTGGTTCAAGATTGATAATTTAATTGAGTATACGTCTGTAAATTTTTATGGGGTTCTTTAATTCTGAAAATTTTCTTTACAAAGCAGGAGTTGTTAGCTAAAGTTGTGGGCTTTGGTTTCCTAAATTTTTAATTTGTGCCATTATGCTTAACATTTTGACAAGTACTAAATTTTGGATGTCTTCATTTAATAAAAATTCTCTTTTCTTAGTCCTTTTTTGATATTAATATGCATTAATTAATTGGGCTGTTTTGGGTTCAAAGTAGAATAATTTAGATATTGTTTCCTATCACAAATAATGCTTTAATTAAACATGTTCTTGGTGTTGTAGCCTGACATGTTTACTACACCAAACTTGTTGCCTTCTCTGTCATTGAAATGGTTGTCTCACTCTTTCTCTTTCTCTTTCTCTATCACATACAGTATAGGTTTATATTATATATATAAATGTGGGCAAATGCATAGACACGTACATATGCACAGAAAATTGTAAGAATCCCATATATCTATCTTTCCTTCCTTCCTTCCTTCCTTCCTTCCTTCCTTCCTTCCTTCCTTCCTTCCTTCCTTCCTTCCTTCCTTCCTTCCTTCCTTCCTTCCTTCCTTCCTTCCCCTCCATGCCCTTTCTTCCATACCTCCCTCCCTCCTTCCCTACCTCCCTCCCTCCCTCCCTCCCTTCCTTCCTTCCTTCCTTCCTTCCTTCCTTCCTTCCTTCCTTCCTTCCTTCCTTCCTTCCTTCCAGAAAAAAGTTCAGCAGGTTAAAAATCAATGTACCATTATAGTACTATTTAATTGAATGGTACTGTGTAATTGTCTCCAAAGCTCACTTTTGTAATTTTTATTCGGCAGTAATCCATTAAGTTTCGATTCACAAATAACCAATTTGCTCAAAATCTTATTAAATAAATTTAGATGACTGGAATTCAATATATACTTGCCTAAGAGTGAGTTTCTTTGAGCTGATTATGAATTATTTTTGCATAACATATCTTAATAAGAATGCAGGATACCAATCTTGGGCTGAACATATGAGACTGACTGAATAAATCAGCATAATATAAAACTTAAGATTAATGAAGTCATGGTTATACTAGACATTTATTGCATCTGTATTTCCTGGTGAAATAGGTGTATAATACAAGATCTAAAATCTAACACAAGGTTCATGTGTTTTAGAGATTTATAGAAAAGGTAAAAACTCATGTGCAGTTTGTTAGGGTATTTTATGTACATGTGTCAACTGAAGTCTCCAGGGAAGATTTCATTCTTTACTTTGAGTAGCAAAAATAAACATTCCGCTATCATCTGCTTATATTTTAATTATTTGTAGCTGTTATAAATCTTCAGAAACAACGATATTTTGTCTTCACAAAGCATCATAATGACAGCATATTTTTTTCTAAAGCCTTTGTATGAGAGTTTGCATGTGTCTGAAGATAATGCGCTGAAATCCTTTGAATTCTAGGCTGTCACTTCCTGTGTCCATCAGTTCAGTTACTCCCTGCCCTTCCTGGTTGATGAAAACAGAGGATAGTTGGGAGCTGGGTCCCAGCAGTATCCTTTGGAGAGGTAACATTACTGCTCTCTCGGAAAGAGGTGTTCATGTGCCCTCTCCTCAAAGAACACTATCACTTGATTGGATATGTAGCTTTCAATTGAATATACTATTATCGCTATTCTTTTGGGTTTTATCTTATCTCTTTTGGTCAGCAAGTGACAACAGTCAAAGGGGTGTCAGCTCCCAGCTAAAGGTTTGTCAGTGTCCTCAGGGTCACCTAAGTAGTGCAGATGTGTGTAGAGCCTTCTTGGCTGTAGGATGTCTTCTGCCCTGTGTCCTTTCCCTGTTGAAAACAGGCGCAGGCTGTTGGGGATGAGTCTGTGATGTCTGCATCTCAAACTGAAGCGCAAATGGTTCCTGTAGTCTGCAATGTTTTCTGGAAATCTGTTCATACTCCCGCACCATTCGAAGGGTGTTCATCTCTCTATAAAAGAATGCAAATGACCAGCTGACTGCAAGGAATATGAATTCTTCCATTCCCCATCATCCAGTTAGAGCTGAAGAAGCTTCTTGGATAAGAAGCGAAATGTCTTCAAAGAAAAACAAGAAACTCCAGTTGCCTCCTGAAAAAGCACCTTTGGGATAGCCATGACCTTAGATGACTGAGAATCTCCATAGACATTTAGCTATGCATTTGGGATGAACACCCTTCGAATGGTGCGGGAGTATGAACGGATTTCCAGAAAATATTGCAGACTATTGCAGGTGAGTGAGGATTGGTCTAATAGGCCATACAAGAATCTATATCAAATAGAGGTGCTGCCTGAATACAATAAACAATCCTGCCTAACTCCTCTCACTGAAGCAATTGCATTATTTAAGTGACCTTGTGGGATAAATTGGATCTTTAAGTGGGAGTTTTCATGAAGCTTATATAACAACAGTAATAGCCATCTGTTATAGAATTGATAAGTTTATCCTATAGTCGAGGGCTTGATGATGTACAAAGAAAAAACCAAGATCAATAAAAGCAGCACATACAGTGAATTGTGCTTTGTCGTATTCTTAGCCATGTACTTTTCAGCTAGATACTATAAGATAAAAGCATGATCAAAGGAAAGTGATCCATTTCCAGATTGTTTCTCTTTGAGGATTTATATTGTTTCTACCTACTCTAACAATTTTGTATTTAAATGTTTGCTATACAATTTGCTGATAGTAAACTAATTGGTTAGTAATTAGTTGGTAAGTCCCCTTTCCATTTCTTATTGGTGGGAACTATTTATTTCTGTATTTCAGTCCTTGGGGACCATTGTAGAGTGATCAGTAGAAACGAACAGAGGGCTAAGACCAGGGTCCATCATTCTAA
The DNA here is from genome assembly GCA_023970755.1 of Azemiops feae. Taxonomy (NCBI): domain Eukaryota; kingdom Metazoa; phylum Chordata; class Lepidosauria; order Squamata; family Viperidae; genus Azemiops; species Azemiops feae. Next base: position 145,082 of record JALGBA010000294.1, on the reverse strand, counting down.
GATATTTTGAATTATTTCTGCTGTTAAATTTATTTATTTATACCCCCCCTTTTTTTTTTTACAAATAACTCAAGGCTGCGAACATCCAATACATCTTCCTTTCCTCCTATTTTTCCCACAACAACAACCCTGTGAATTTGTTGGGCTGAGAGAGAGTAACTTGCTCAGTTACCCTCAGTTGACTTTATATTTGACTTGATTTCAAAAAAGTGTTCCTTGTTAAATTAGGGTTCCTTTCCTCAATTTTATCCAGAATCAAAAATAACCATTATATCCATAGTAACTGGATATACAGTAATATTTCATATATATATTTTGTTTTCTTCTTAGGGTGTATTGTACTCTCAGGGAAGTTGTAGGCGAAGACTAAGCCCAGTTTCCATTGCATGCTATATTTCATTTTGTGCCAATTTTGTGACATTCAGATATGAAACTTTTAACCGCAGTCATGAATTGTTCAGGACAGGAAAAGGTTTTTGATCGACAGTTATATTTACAGTAGCCCAAGGTAATCTTTGCAGTGGCTCTACAAAGTAAGTTAATATTATTGTACCCTAACATAAGTTGGGCAAGTACATAGAAAATTGCTGTAGTGCCTTTGACTATTTTGTGAATCTGATAAAATTTGAAATAGTAAATCTCTTGCTCATAGCTTAGTGCCTTTACCATTTAGATTGTATAAAGTTTTCAGGGTTTTTTTTCTTGCACTATTACTTAAAGAGCTAAGAAACCTCCAGATGTTTGGACTGTTTGTAATCCTTGATTATTAAATATTCTTCTAATGCTTACAGAAGTCATTTCTAATCTAAAAGTGCCAAATTCCCTTCTCTATTAGCTTTTATTGAAACTATTTCAATAATATTTTCATTAATGTTATAAAATCTAAGCAGTACATGGAATACATGTTGGGCATTGTTCTCAGTCAATCCAAAAATGTGAAAACCTTAAATGAGTAGTATAACTATTTTCAAAAGTTTAAAAATGTATGCTTTTTTTTAAACCATTGTTTCCTATTATATTTTAAAACCTAAATATACAATTTAGTCCTGCTGCCAATTGGTAAACAACTGTGCCTCAATTTAGGAAAGACAAATCTTTCATTAATCAGAAGACTACTTATTTTCTCCTAAGGTCAACTGGAAACCACCTGTTCTTGGTACTTTTTGCAAATCATTGGGCAGCAAGGTACCAGTGTTTGTTTGGAATCTTTATCTAGTATATGATGTGGCCTTATATAATGCACTAGCCAAAATAACTGTTCAAACCACAGTGGTTCATGCTTTAATTATGTCTTTATTATGCAGCAAGTAAATCAAATATACCATTATGACATACCATTTGATGCTTGAAAATGGTAATTGAATTAAAGCTTGATGAACACTCATGTGTAGTGAACTGCATTAACATTAAACTTTTTGTTGAATACTATATTTCAAAATTTTATAAATCTGCTTTTAAATTATCCCATGTTACTATCCCATAACTGTGATTTTCTGTATTTAATATAATTCAATGAAGGGTTATGCAAGCAGAGCAAGTTTTTCAAATAGCAGTGCGAAACTAGGAAAAGATGTTGCTTTAATGCATTGCAAAACACTGCATTAAACATAACATTTTACATTATCAACTAATTCTGGTAATAAATTGTTTGCTTCAAGTAGTTCAGGGAGTTTTTTCACAATGATCACTCCTTCAGGAAGTTTTTTCTTAATGAATCTCAAAATATTTCAGTTTTCTTGCTTTAATAATCCTCTTGTCAGTATTTACTTTTTGTGCCCTGCTATTCAGTGGGAAATGTATACACATAATTTATACCTGTCACAACCTGAATGAATGACATGTTAAAATAGTATATATTACACTCTGTCCTTTAGTTGTTGGTTTGTTTGTTTGCTTTTACCAAAACAGAACTGCGAGGAGGCTGGATTGAGAGATAAGTAATTAGCCTAAATCAGGGGTGTCAAACTCGTAACATCACGTGATGTGTGGCGATGTATCGCGACTTTTTTTCCATTGCCGGCAATGGGGGCGCAGTTTCGCCATGATGCACCCGACCTGCGGCCGGCAGTTTGACACCCCTGGCCTAAACTAACAGTTAATTACTGTAGAACTAAAAGAAAAAGGGAGATATAACACGGCCTAAAATATACTAATTACACACTTACGTGCAGAAGCACTTTTAAATATTACAGCAAGATAATCTGGGAGATGGCTAAATGAGTGAAGGAAGATTAAATAACGCCACAATTGAAAACATATTGTTTTTAAGAAAATTAAAGACTGAAATATCTATGTTTGGAAGAGAAAGGAAGAAAGGAAGATAAATGGAGGGGAAGGTTTAATGAAGGATAATCAAGTGAGAATAGACCAAATACAACAAAGGACCAGGATGAAGGAAAGAAAAATCATAAGGTGTATAAAGTAGAATGCCATCATATATAAGAGAAGAGATTGTACAGCAATTACAGCAAAAAGGAACTAGGGAATCTGAAGAGTTTTGCAACCACTAATGGTCTGATAGCAAGTATCACTCTGATTTAGGATAGTTCTGTTGATCGTATGTCATTGCAATGCATTTACATAGGCAAATGGCAAAATATTTTAAACTTTATTCCCACTTTTTGACCTGTAGTATATCCAGTGTTTTTAGATACGGTAGCAAATACAAAGGCACTGTGGCTCAGTGTCTTAAAGATGCTGGAGATGGTCTCTGCTCCGGCAGTTTGAGTCCTAGCCCCGTGTGGCGGAATGAGCTCCCATCACTTTGCTCAGCTTCTGCCCACTTAGCAGTTCAAAAGCATGCTACATGCGAGTAGATAAACAGGTGTCACTTTGATAGGAAATGTGGCTTGTGAGAACGATGTTTTAACCATCTCTTGGACTGTCACCAGAGATGGTACTGAAGATCCAAAATGTTGTTGATTTCTAATCCATAAAACTGCATTAATCCATTTGTTTCATTTTTTATTTGTTAACAAAATCTTTTTATATAATAATTCCTGAGAATATTATTTAAGTATGCTCTATCAAATGTAAAAAAAGGTTAGTAGTAGTAATAATAATGGATGCTTTAAATAGTCTACTCTAAAATACTTTTTTTTTTCTAAAAGAAATTTAAGGCCGATGACATCTCTTATACATTTATGCAGTTAATATTCTACAGCAGTTTCAAGTTGACAGAAAGCATTAGTTTTTGGTCTAAAATGTTCTTGAGAGCTGCTGCTAAGATCAAAGAAAGCTTGAGGTGACAGAAAAGCAATACAGGAATCATAAAAGAGCAATGGTATTTTTAACATCTGTTGTCTTACAAAATGTCAGAGCTGACAGAAATTTGGTGGGAGTTTTGAAAGAAAATTTCTGAAACACTCTGTTAAAAGAATAGTAATTGGTAGTAAACATAAACTCTAGGTCAGGGGTAGGCAACCTTGGCTCTTTTATGACTCGTGGACTTCAACTCCCAGAATTCCTGAGCCAGCGTGGCTGGCTCAGGAATTCTGGGAGTTGAAGTCCACGAGTCATAAAAGAGCCAAGGTTGCCTACCCCTGCCTAGGTGAAACACCCTGAATTTTCATCTCTATTATATTTTACAGGTAGTCCTCAATTTACAACCATTCATTTAGTAACTGATCAAAGTTATAATGGCACTGGAAAAAGTGGTGACTGGCCTTCTTAAGACCACTTAAGACCTCTTCAGACACTTAAGACTGCCCCATCTCCCTATGGTCACATGATCAAAATTTGGGCACTTGGCATGTATCTATGATGCTTTCAGTGTCCTGAAGTCAGGTGATTGCCATTTGTAACCTTCCACAACTGGCTTTTGACAAGCAAAGTCAGCAGGAAAATCAGATTCACTTAACAATCCCATGATTCACTTAACAAGTGCAGTGATTCTCTTAACAACCATGGAAAAAAGTTGTAAAGTTGGGTGTGACTCACTTAACAACTGCCTTGCTTAGTAATGGAAATTCTTGCCCCAATTGTGATCATAATTGAAAGACTACCTGTATATCTTTTTTTAAAGCTTCTGGAAATAAAAGAATAAGCTAAAACAAGTAGGCAGTTTTAAGACCCGGAAGCTTTATTCTGATTTCAGAGAATTCAGAGAAAGCCGGGTACACAAAAACTATGTTTAGAATTTAAGAATTCTAAGTTGTGGTATTTGTTTTAAATACCAGAACTGAACAAATCCTCCCACACAAAAATCAACTTCTGGCTATCCTAAGCTTTGTTTATGTCTGCATTATAATTTAGGCCTTCCTTGTGTGGGAAACATTTTGTTATTGCTACTGTAAAACAGTTGGAAATCGGAAACATACAGCAGAACACCCAGAGATTTCTGTTTCAATCCAGAACTATTTTGTGCCATCACTGAATGTAAAATATGTCATGAAGGAGAATTAGATTCTCTAAGGCAGGGGTGTTAAACTGGTGGTCTGTGGGCCAGATGTGTCACATACAGGCCACACCCACCCCGGCTCTGCAAAGACAAAAAAACATTGCAATGCGTCACGATACGTGATGTGACACGATTGAGTTTGACACCCATGCTCTAAGGTGTCTTGATTTAAATAACATCAGATAAAGAAATAAGAAATAAAACCACTAAATGAAAACTTATCAACATTTTCCCATTTACCAGTGTACGCTATTAATTTAATCTATTTAAACTTAAACTTTTATGTTTGTATAGTTACTTGATGAATTAATGGCAAATATTTAATTGTCTAAGTGTATTTAACTCTAAAAGATTAAAATCTATGCAGATTTGTAGACTTTAATACATAATCAATGCCAAATAGTATTTGCCACCTAATATATTTACAGAACTGGAAGCAAAACATCTTCTAAATAACGATCAGACAGAAAGAAACTTGAATTAAAATTGAATTATAGGCCTACTCATTTATTTTTTATAGGCCTTCAGATTTTTTTTCTTTCAAGTCTATGAACTTTTTCTCAAGCTCATGATTTATATTATTCTCTCTACCAGAAGGCAACTAATTGATGATAGTTTTAAATCTGGATTTGGGGCTGACTTAGATTCTTGAAGTGTTTGCAATTGTGAATCCTTACATACATGATTTTCCTAATAACACTTCTCAAACTGTTTCGTATGGCCTCTTAAAGAAAAAAGATGTGACAGCACGTTTGCAGGGTTATCTGCTCAGTCTACAACTGTTCCAATCATATTTCAATTTTAATAATAATAATAATAATAAAGTTGGAAGGGACCTTGGAGGTCATCGAGTCCAACCCCCTGCTCAGGCAGGAAACCCTATACCATTTCGGACAAATGGCTGTCCAGTCTCTTCTTAAAAACTTCCAGTGTTGGAGCATTCACCGCTTCTGGAGGCAGTTGTCCACTGGTTATGTTCTAACTGTCAGGGAGTTTCTCCTCAGTTCCAGGTGCTTCTCCCTTCACTAGTTCAATCCATTACTTCTTGTCCTGCCCTCAGGAGCCTTGGAGAATAGCTTGACTCCCTCTCTTTGGGCACTATTTTTGATAGGTGGTCTGTTTTTTCCCTTTGTGTAAAGACAGATGCAAAAAAACGAGGTTAAATAGTTCTGCTTTCTCACTATTGCTTTGTCACCTTCTTGCCACTTTCACCCACTAATGGACCAATCATTTCCTTCACTTTTTTCTTATTTTTTACATGTTGAAAGAGCTTTTTTTGTTTTTTTGGACTTTGGTCGCAAGCCTTAGTTCATTATGAGCCTTAGCTTTCCTCACTTCATCTTTGCAGGCCGGGGCTATTTGCTGATATTCTGACTTTGTTATGTGCCCTCTTTCCACTTTCTATACTTGTCCTTTTTATCTTTCAATTTATCAGAGAGTTCTTTATGCAGCCATGCTGGTCTCTTTTGAGAGCTGTTATTTTTCCTCTTTGTTGGTATTGTGCTAGACTAGGCTTTTATTATCTCGCTTTTCAAAATTTCCCAAGCTTCTTGAGTTGTTTTTCCCTTGAGGATTCTCATCCATGGAATCCTTCCCAAGCCCTCTCTAAGTTTATTGAAATTAGCTCTCTTGAAGTCCAAGACTCTAGGTTCCTGTGGCTTCAACACCTTCTATCATTTCATCTCTGTTAGTGAGAATTAGATCCAGAATGGCTAATCCCCTAGTTCCCTTCTCTACTTTTTGGGAGACAAAGTTGTCTGCTAGGTTTGTCAGGAATCTGTTTGATCTTCCACTTGGTGCAGAGTTTGTCTCCCAGTTGATGTCAGGGTAGTTAAAGTCCCCCATTACTATTGTGATGTGCTTCCTACATACCTTAGTTAGCTGACTAGCAAAAAGTTCGTCTATTTCCTCTGTTTGGTTGGGTGGCCTATAGTATACAACTATGGCAATGTCATTTTTTCTCCCTTTTATATTGACCCAAATGCATTCAAGACAGTTTTCATCATTGTTGTGCTCTATTTCTGTAGAGATGTAGTTATTTCTTATATAGAGAGCAACTCCACCTCCTCTTTTATTTGGTCTGTTTCTTTAAAATAATTTAAATCCCTCTAGCTGTGTGTTCCATTTGTGGGTTTCATCCCACCATGTTTCCGTAATGGCAACAATATCATATCTGCCCTCATTAACCTGAATTTCTAGTTCACCCTGTTTGCTGTTCATACTCTGTGCATTGGTGTAAAGACATTTGAGTCCTTTATGACTGACCCTGTGTTTACTTTCTACATAACCTGTGTGGTGCCTGAGTTCCCCTATTGTCCTACCTCCTATTTGGTTAGTGTACTTTGTGTGGCAATCGCTATTGAAAGCTTGATTTTTCTTGACAGCAAGGTCGATATTCTTGTCCACACACACATCTATGTTACATGCACTAATAGCCCTATAGTTTTTAGATTGCCGGGGACAGGGATGTTCTGTATCAATTAACTCACTGTCCCCGCTGTTTAGTTTAAATATTCCTCCAGATAATCTGTGAATTTATAGCCGAGTAACTCAGTTCCTTTCTTTGATGGATGCAAATCATCTCTTTTGTACATTTTTTCATTGGACCAGCTACTGACATCGTGACTAATATATCCAAAGCCTTCCCCTTTACACCACTCCTTTAGCCACATATTGAATTGTGCTATACGCTGGCCTTTTCCATTTTGCTCCTTGTACACTGGTAAAACCTCTGAAAAAGTAAGCCTACAGCCTATTCCGCTAAGTTCCTGCCCCAAGCTCTGGAAATCATTCTGCACAGAGAGTACATCTTTTTGGGACAGATCGTTAGTGCCAAGATGTACAATAGCCTCCACATCACAGTCCTTGCTGGCATTCTTGATTATTTTAGAAATACGCTTCTTGTCCCTACTGGCAGTAGCACCTGGGAGACACCTGACCTCTTTCGAAACCTCTGTGTCCTTTCCTAAATTTACATCCCTTATAATTGAATCACCAACCAGAAGGTGGCTTCTCTTTTTGGGTGCCTTTCTGTTCTTGCATGACTGATGTGTAATACCTGATTCTCACTTCTCCCTGTCGAAAACAAGTTCTTCATCTCGGTCCACGATCCCCTGTTTATTTGAGTTATCATCACAAATTTATTTTCAATAAAATAAATATATTTTTACAAGGTGGGGTGGTCTTTTCTTAGGTGGTCCTGCACCTAATTTGCCAGTTCTAGTAAGATCTTTACTCAAATAGGTTTGATTTTTGTTCTGATTTTATCACCCTAAAAATGTGTTTCATTGCTTTTATGAAAATAAATTCTTCATAAAGGTACAGATGAAGTTTTAACTAAATTCACCTCCTGATTTTTCTTCGGTAAGAGGGTAAGAAAGTCCACATTCACTCCAGTTTCTATAAAATAGTTTTGTTAAGTATGTTCTTGAAATTTGTGCAGAAATGTAGCTGTGCCAGAATATGAGTGCATCATGATGGATATGGAAATGAGATTGGTATGATAGGGCATAGGTGAGAACCAGTATGAACAGAAAAGGGGGAATATATATTTCTGTGATGATGAACAGATGAATATACCCACTGCAGGAGCTATTCCAAGGGTAGGGAAACCAGCAATTTACTATTGGCTTCTACTTCTGGCCCCAAAGCCTTGATCCTGGGTCCAGCATGATGGGTCACTGGTGATTAGCCTTAAACTGCTGATGGTAAATGCCATGTCCATTTGTAAGTAAGACCATGTTCATTTACGATCTGGTAAATGAATAAACTTAGATTAACCCCTGATAAGAGAGATTTCTATTTGTCAATAAAACCTCTCGTCCTTGGAAAACAGTGGCTCTGGAATTAGGTCTAAATGGGATGGTGTTCCTTCAAGAATAAAGGTCCGCATCTTGACCATTCCCCCTGGATATATGGCTCCTATTGAGTAGCAGATGAATGGTGTGACCAGGAAGAACCTTTTCTCAGTTTCAGCTGATGAGTCAGTTGTGGAACAGGAGGCCTTGATGATTAATAGCAGCTTATGCTCTTGACCCCACACAACTGAACTACTGCATTGTACTTCACAATAGGCTGCCTTTAAAAAATACTGGATTTGGTGCCCATTTCCTGGCAGATAACAATCACAGTAGTTTTGTAACAACTGTGTTGTAGGCCCTGCATTGTCTGCTAGTAGGTTTTTGGACTATGTACTTTGGTTCCTAGATATCTACGGGATTAACAAGTAGAATTGACCTATCCAGTGAGTGCTTCCTGACATGAATTATTAATTGTTCTCAGTTTTTGAGAGGTTGTTGTGTCTTCAGATTTATGGAACAACCATATAGGAATTCTTATTATGTGATGTGAGAAGATATTATATATGATTATAATGGTTTTTCATTGGCCAAAGACAAAGACGTAGATACAGGAACTTACAGTATATTTCTGTAGTATATTCTACAGTTGGGAATAACAACATTTCCTATGAGTTAGTTTCAGTAATATCTTCATGGATATATGGGAAGATTTGATAGGCTAAATTATATGTGGAATATTATTGTGGCTTCCTATAGAAAGGAATATCAGGGTGGATGCGTGCTCATATATGGACATTATCGAGCCTTGTAGCATATTCTCTATGTATAATCATATGACGTTGCATATGATTCATTGGAATATAACTCCTGTATAAGGAATAAAACAAGGTAAGCAGAACTAGGGCAATGCTTAGGTTTTGGATTATGAAATCTGGATTCAAGCCATAAATCTTGCTGGTTATGTTTGGCTACTTGATGTTTATAAGTCTAAATTGCATGATGAGGTTACTATGAGAAGAAAGCAGTATTTTCCTGTTTATATCTCTTAACCTATAAGCAAGGATGCATAGAATTGTCAGAGAAGATACTCTGTATTAAGGAAAATTTTAATGACCTTTTAAAAAGCTTTGATTTCATTTGTTGATGCAATCAGCTACTTCTTCATTTCCTTGTTTTATTTTAATTGGACTTGATAGATTTATGTTACAGTCCACAAAAACAAAAGATAAGCTTATATTTTTTGAAAAGAAAACCTTCAAAAGTAATATACTCAACTAAATTTGGTATAATCTGTGCCATAATTGTTTCCTGTTCTTTGTGCTTTAAGCTGCTATTATGACTCAACTGAAAACTCTAAAAAAAAAAATGAAGATGAATTGTTGTAAATAGTATACCATAATTTTAAACAGTTGATTTAGTTCACATTAATTAGGATTTGGGGTTTACATATTGTTGGAATTATTTATTCAAAATTTATGTGTTTCAGATATTAAGTATAAACTTATTGTAGCAATGATTCTGAATGATATTTTTATGGTCTTTTTGGATATAGAGATGGAATGTATTTTTAGCCTCAACTCTTTTTTTCTGGACTTGGTGTACAGTCTCAAGAGTAGTGTGGGATGTTTAGGAAAATTGCTCATTGTGGTTACAATAGTGGGAAAATTATATATACATTTTCAAGCACACAGAATGTATTTTTATTCATCTGTGTTATTTGTGTATACTTTATATATAGCTACTGCATTATGTAGATAGCTTTTAAAAAAACAACAGTATTTTTGATAATACAGTAGATGATTTAGCTAGTTCTTTAATACTTGAATATGAAGGATAAAATCAGTTTTGGTTCATTATCTCAAGGTTACTTAGTAAAAATGAGTCAGAGTTCCAGTTAAACTAGCTTTCTAAGACATCCAGTTGCCTTCCTTTAAAACTCCAGATAAGAAGTATATTTTTACTTTGAAAGTGAAAGTTTTTTTTTTTTAAATGTAGAAATACAGTTTAAAAATATTCAAGCAAATAAGTTTAATAATGGAAATGAGAATGTTGCAATTTTCTCCCAAAAGTAGGTAAGACAAACACTTGGAATACTGCATCCTGTTCTGGTCACCAGAGTATAAAAAAGATGATGAGACTCTGGAAAGAGTGCAGAGAAGAGCACAAAAATGATTAGGGGGCTGGAGTCTAAAACATACGAAGAACGATTACAGTAATTGGATATGTCTGTCTAGTGAAAAGAAGGACTAGGAGTGACGTGATAGCACTGTTCCAATATTTAAGGGGCTCTTACAAGGGGGGTCAAACTATTTTCCAAAGCACCAAAAGACAAGAAAAGTCAGTAGTTAGAAACTAACCAAGGAAAGAAGCAACTTAGAACTAAGGAAAAATTTCCTAACGGTGAAAGCAATCAACCAATGGAATAGCTTTGTCTGAAATGGTATAGAATCTCCTGCTTGAGCAGAGGTTTGGACTAGAAGATCTCTGAGGCCTATGTTCTATGAGATTGAACAATAATAATGAACAACTAATTTAATAATTATATTTCCTTTTACCATCAGCGAATCTGTTCTGATTTACAAAGATGCTTTCCCTTTTTTCTATATATGTACGTGAAAAATTTGAATATATTTTAATTGATTCTTTTTAGGATAAATATGACATTTGAACCATAACCAGTACTTGCAAGTTTTACTAAGAAGATTTTATTTTCTGGCAAATTATGGGAGAGATAGTCACATTCTAATTTGGACCAATGAAAGATTTATCATCAACACTACATTTCAAAGAAAAATTGTCACCTGTTGGATGGATCAACATTTCTTTTCACTAAACTAATATAAGTAAGAAGAGTAAAAACAATTTCTTTGCAATGAGGTTTGATATATACATTATTGAAGATAAAATATATTGGACATTTTTCCAATTCTTTTATAATATATTTTAAAATAATATAACAAATAAAACACACACACAGAGAAATAAGAAATTCAGGTTTTATTTTCCAAATTATGAGTGGTTAGCTCACAAACCACAAATTATATTATAATATAATTGATATCAGTTTTCTAATAAAAATTCACACATCTTGGTTGAATTTTATACTAAAATTTGCTTGATTAAAATGATAGAGAAAAGTAACTTCCCTCTTTATTAAGATCTAGTTGTCATCTTGGTCATTGCACCTCAAATTGAGTTTGATCACAGCATTATTGTGTTGTGAAATTTTGAACACTTTGTACTGATACTTTTATATAATGCATGCTGTGCAATTAAAATGCTGCTTTCCCAATTTACAAAGGGACAAGGCAAAATTATTAATTCTTCAATTATTTTGAAAAAAGGGGAATACTCAGTTAATTTCCCTTTGACTTGGTATTTCCATATGTTGAAAAGAATGGAGGGAATTTCAAATATTTCTTTCTTTGTGTATCAGGTTGTCTGTAACATATTTATCAACTTGAATTGTTCCCAAAGGCTTCCCAGGAAGAGATGGTGGACTATTCAGAGAAACTGTTGTTAGGACACCTGAAAGTAGAATATTTGTTTAAAAAAGGAATCTTTAGTTTTCGTCTTGTAAATTATAGTTTTGTTCTTTGGTTCTTTCATGCTGCTTTGTTTTTCCTTATCTTCCTCTCCAAACAGGATACAAAAAATGAGACCTTTGTTTAATGTAGAAATCAGTCCAGAGCCCTTCCAGCTCCCTACCTCCCACTTCAGCATAGAAAAAGAATTCTCTGTAAATACAATAATCTTTTGAGGAGCTTTCCATTTTTGGAAATGAGTGCACAGCCACACCCCATGGTAGAAAAATAAGGCTTTATTTGCAAGCATCAAGTAGATGACTGCTGTGAAATACTTCTCTCCAAAATGATTGGTCTGTGAGAATTGCAAGAAAAGCTCTGCCTATGCTGTGAAACATTATCTAATTTCTTATCTAGCAGAAATAACTTAAAGACATTTAATCTGCCAAGACAGTGTAAAAATATAGCTTGAATTTCAGAAAGCTTATCTTGATTTCTTGCATTAATCAATTCTCTTCTTGATATTTTCCTGTTCCTTTCACAATGTCTAACACACATACACACACACACACACACACACATATACAATCCATTCTTTAACTGATTATCAGAAGCTATTTCTTTGATCCATAGTTTTCAAATGATGTTTCTTCAGAGGAAAAATATGATATTGAATATGAAATAAGCTGAGGGATCCTTGGTGCTCTCTGAGCTTGCTTGTTTTCTTGCAGACGTTTCATTACCTAAAATAGGTAACATCATCAGTGCCAGTAAGGAGTGCCCTGTGCTGTCAGTTTATATTCTGATACCTTGCCTGTCTAGGTGGGTGGGGGAGGTCTTAGGGATTCTTTGATTGGGCTGTTTACTAATGGCTCTTTGGCAGTTTCTTGATCGGGGTATTGTTTATTTGATGGTTTGTCTGAAGGTGACCAACAATCTTGGACCTTCAGACCAACAATCAAGTAAGCAATATCCCAATCAAAAAACTGCCAAAGAGCCATTAGTAAACAGCCCAACCAAAAAATCCCTAAGATTGCCCCCACCCACCCACCCAGACAAGCAAGACACCAGAATATAAACAGACAGCAAACAGCACTCCTTACTAGCACTGATGATGTTACCTAGTAGGGTAATGGAAACAAGCTCAGAGAGCACCAAAGACCCCTCATTTCAACCCTGAGCTACAAATATTCTCCTTCATTGAAATAAACTGAAGTCAGTTTCATTTCTCATCCAGTGCTGTTATATTACTTTTACTACCGTACTATTATTAGCAAAATCCTACTCAGTTTTAGGCAAAATTCTAGTATAATTCCATGAACAAATGTTTACAATTTAGACTGTCACTATTAATATCTTGTTGCTTTTCCAAGACATTCCTATAATAATCTGTTGATCCTATCCGTCAACTTTATTCATTGTCTCCCCACTCTTTTATCTTCCCTTGCATAATCAGGGGTTTTACATCATGCCTATAATAACTTTGAGTTCTCATTAAATGCCATTCTGGGGTTAGCGTTCTGTGTATTTATGTGGTGATGCTTCTAAATGAGCAACAAAACCTCTTGATGGGAATAGTCAAATTTGAATTGCGGTACAGCTTAATTAACAGCAGACTCTGCTGGCAGATACCTTATTAACTACATTTCTGAGTGGTGCCATGAGATCCTGCATATCATATGACTTCTAGCAATTAAATGTAATGCTGCTATTTACTACAATGGTTGCCCAAGCTACAATTTACATTCCACTGCCTTTTGTCAAGCTGTTTTAACATCCGAATGCAACAATAAGAACCATTAAAAGGATCTCTAAGCCCAGTCTTTCAAACACTTGCATTCTGTTGAAGATAGTGCTTTTGTTATAAAAGCAAATTGCCCTCAAACCAACAAGAAAATAAGTCCATTTGCCATGATTCAATTTTCAGACATTTCTACCTGGATGAATGAGAACCTTCATTTACATTTAGCACAATTGTGCTTTCACTTAGCAGCCCTTTCATCAACCAAGTTGCCAGTTCCAATTGTGGTTGTTAAATGAGGACTAGATGTAATATGCCCATACTCTGGGACACTGAAGTAATGTGGCTTTGTTTCCCCAAATTGTGGCAAGTCTCTTAGATAAAGTGGCAGGTTTGTTATAAATATTCAGCCCCACAGAATCAGAATGCCTTATTTTGCTACTAGTGAGATTTCTTACCCACTTGCCTAGAGACAGTGTTGCCGTCCATGTTGCCCACCGTACAGTATCTTTCTACAGAAGAGATGCACAAGCGGGGATCACTTTTTAAAGACAACAACATATCTTGTGAGGCTTTCTCTTACATTGTGAATTCTGCCGTAAAATCTAAAGTGCTCAGCAATAATGGTAGACTGGGGTTTGCAGTGCAGTGACAGGGGCCACTGCAAGTCTCTGTTATGAGGGCTTTACAGGAACAGTGAGATTTTAATCTTAATATATTGCACACTCTGGTGTGATTTACAGAAGAAATGGCCTGCGGTAGTCAACAAGACAAAGCATAATTCTGTTGCTTTTTCAGTTACTCATTTATATTGTATTAGGTATCAGATCTCATATCATTCTGTCTATTTTGAACCTGCTGTTCAGTTTCTTTCCATACGTGGCTCTATTTTTTCCATTGTATGATCTTAAGCAAATATGTGTTTACATAGCAGTTTACTTATTTGTACATTTTCTTGCATCTCCTTCCTTAGGTTTAGGTCTTTTTCAATCTGTAAGCCCAGATTTATCCCAAACTTGTCATACAAATGTTAGCAATTGAACTGTCTCTCTCCTGTAACTTTAAACCAGCTAGGCATATTTTATCTCACCAGGTGCATTCTTATTTCACACCTAATCTATTGCATGCCATATTTAACTTAATAATGGAATAAATTCCCGACTATATTCTCTGTTTGCAAATGTAAATTGTAAATATGGTTTCCTTTGTATATTCTTTTGTGATTACTCTTCTTTGGGTACCTTTTCCTTCATTTCTATGATTGTCTAAATAAGAATTCTTATTTTACTTTCTTGTTATTTGCTTTCTTTGCTAACATCTAGATTGAGATGTCTGTCCTAGTCCTTTGTAGCATGATATTGTAAATATGCATGCAGTCATTATTTGTTCTTGTGGCTGAAGATCTTCATTTTCTATCTTTCTTTTTCTATCTTGATAGTTTATTTTCAAAGTCACTTGGGTCTTTTCCTCTTTGAAAGATTGGGAATATTTTTTTAGTCTGTTTTTCATCATGTCTCTTATCTCATTCTATAGTGCTCAAGTTCTCTTTCACTTACGTTAAGCATACTGAATCTGTTCCTTACATAGATTTTAAATTAATACACTATGTCCTCCAGGTCAAAACATGCTGGCTTTGTTTTCCAAGTTACTATAAATTTGACACCAAGAATTTCACATACTGTGTCTGAAGTGATTAGTTAACTGGATTGTATTTCTCCTGTTTCCTATTTTACAGCCACACTGTTTCTGAAATTGTACATCTGATCATGTTGATGGGTAGAGTTTGAATTTACATAGTTTGAGGCAGTACTTCTTCTGTAATTTCTATTGCCATGTTCTCCATTTCTCCCACTTTTGCATTCCATTCATGCACCACTAGTACCAAATCCTTTACTATTGTTGCATTTAGCATATCTTGTAATCTGCCACAGAATTTCTCCAAATTCTACATACTCAGGCAGTTTGTAAAATTACCCAAATGCCTTTATCTATTATTGAAAATATGCACAGGAATTTTCCTCAAATAGCAATGCCTTATATTGTTGAATACTCCCCCAGTTTCAAATAGACTTTCACAGCAACACTGAAGATAAAGAGAAAGGATTGGAAAATGGACTAGGTTTTAACCTATACAAGTCTCATATTATTTAACTTAGTTTGGAAAGCAAATAGCATTAATTAAACAAGTGTATTAACATTAACTGACATAATTTATTCTGATCAGACCATTTTTCATTAAACAGTTTATTATTCATATTTGAATATGAAAAATGTTTGTTTAGTTCAGGGGTCCCCAACCTTTCTGGGTTGGTGGCCTGGGGTTGGGGGTGGGAGTGGAAGCGCCTTTATGCATGTAAGCACATGCATGCACGAATGGGACTGTGATTGCGTATGCGATGCAAACAGGGCCACGAATGCCCACATGATACTCGGGCGATGCTAGCCCCTGTGCAATGCTGCGATGCTAGCACAAGTGGGGGGGTGCACTCATGGTGACGCTAGCGCCCACCCATGCTTATGGCATTGCTAGCGCTCATGCGACGCTATGATGCTAGCACGAGTAGGGGGGGTGCGAGCTCACACACGCGAATGCACTGGCCAGCCACTCATGCGGCCCATTGGCCAACAGTCCACAGCCCGGTAGTGGGCTGCGGACCACAGGTTGGTGACCCCTGGTTTAGTTAATATCTTTTATATAATATTATTATATTGAATTTATAGTAATTCCTGAGGGTAAAATATTAATACACTGGGAACATTTAGTACTTTGGAAGAACTACTTGTGTCTACTGTATTACTTAAGCACCCTTTGTATAGCAATGTGTAGCAATAATAGTACAGACTCAAATTTTAATTGCACAGATAGTTCTGATTCGACATGTCAGACATAAAGAAATGGATTTGCATTCGTTGTGTAAGACAGTTGTGGAACTGTTGCAATAACCATATATTTGAAATCTTGAGAAGGACATCAGTTGAGATAAATTAGGAATGTTATGTTCTTGGCATTACTGAGAAGAAAGAAAAATAGAGGTTCTCCTGAATAGATAATGCTGATATTGGAACAAAGGCTGCTAATGAAGCTGTTAAATCTCCATAAATTATTCTGTCCCTCTTCACAAACCATCTAAGCTACTAATCACCACTTCATCTTGGGGTGGTCAGTTCATCATTAAATGTTGAATATAGTAATACATTAATTGAGCTGATTCACATTCAAGTAGAAAAATGTAAAGCTTTGCACTGCGAGATATATTGTTGTTAGTTTACTGAATCAAGAAAGTGCATTGCTAGAATAAAGAGGATGTTGGTGCAGCATCAGCTAAGCCATCTTTCATATATATTACTAGGGTAACTAAAAATACAAATATATATGTGCGTGCGCGCACACACACACACACACACACACACACACACACACACACAGAGAGAGAGAGAGAGAGAGAGAGAGAGATTTTAAGGTCTAATCAAGGAGAGAAGCAATCTAGAACTAAGGAGAAATTTCTTGACAGTTAGAACAATTAATCAGTGGAACGACTTCCCTTCCAGAAGTTGTGGGTGCTCCAACACTGGAAGTTTTTAAGAAGAGATTGGACAACTATTTGTTTGAAATGGTGTAGGTTTCCTGTTTGAGCAGGGAGGGGGGTTGGACTAGAAGATTTCCAAGGTCCCTTCCAGTTCTGTTATTCTATTAATTCTGTTTTTCTAAAGGTTACATTGGGACTTTAGTGGTATAGATATTTCAATAAAGCTTCTGCTGGTAAAATCCCTGACATTTTGCTCTTTCCCATATTATAATTATATTTGTCATGTGGTTACCTGCCTAACCACCCTTTTGCCTTTTTCTTTAACTGTTGTCACTTTATACTGAAAGTCCATGGGCTCTTCCTTTGCTGTTTATGTTTAGAAAGTTATTGCTACTTCCCACCACAGCAGGGAATGGTTGGGGAATAGCCTGTTACTTTATTTTCCAATAAGGTTCTCAGTTTAATTTAAGCTCAAGATGTGATTGAATGGAATGTGAGGAGACTATTTCTTAGCTAAAACATATATTAATTTATGTTAGGGGTAGAGATGAATGGAGCTGATCAATTGCAATTAATACTCAGTTTATTGCAGTTGGAAGAGTTTGGACTACATTTCCAAGAGCACAATTGTAAACCCCTGCCTTGGTATGTATAAATAGTTATACTTAACTAAATAATTAAATATATATGATACACCAAATTAAAACCAATTAACTGAACGAAAACATTCAAGAAGGGAGGAAATTTATTTTATTTGAATTTGGAATGGTGTATGATATGGTCCTATCTACTTTTCAAAAGTCTAGCATAGTAGTCCAAAATCTTGTCTACAAAAAGGTCACAATGTTCTCTTGGACAACATTAAGTAACATATGAAAAAGAATGTCATACACAGGCCAAAAGAAATGTGCTTAGTGCTTACTAAAATCATTAAAACATAATTTACTATCTTTTCTTTAAGGATAGAATAGAAACCTATTTAATATATTGTATTTCTTAGGACTTAATTTTCTCCTGGGTTCATGCCAGGATTTTTTTCCCCTTTCAGCATTAGGCTTCTCACCTGAATTTTGGAAATGCATAGAAATTGTAATTCCACAAAAAAAAATATCATTGATTTTTTCCCCTCCCCAGCATATTAAGTAAGGCAGTCGGTACTGCCTAATGACATTCATCATCAAGGTACAGATGGAAATAACTTAGCAGACTTCGAGCTTCTATTGGAATTGAAAGATCTTTTTCATCAGTGAAAAAACCAACCTTTTAAACCTTTTTTCATGGATATATTCTTTCTCTATTTAAATTATTTTTTGCAGATATTACTGCAGCAGTTGCCCAAAATTTCATACATCAATTGGATCCATATCCAAACAAGCATCCAACTGTTGACGCTATTTATTATCACTGTATTGTTTGCACATGGGGGGAGGGGGCAAATCATTCTTAATTGTTTTTAGACAGTGCAGTATCACCCAGTGAATTTTATTACATTTTTTCCTCCATTTTATTCCCACTTGAAAATACAAATATGTCTGCTTTTGAAAAGATGTGACTGGGATGGACTTGGAAGCCTTATTCTGCGTTCTATAATGTTATTATGACAGTACATTTTGTTGGATGAATGGGATTTAATATCCTATAAGGCTTTTTTTTATTTCAGCAACGGCATTTCAAGCAATTGTTCCACTAATAGCCCTAAAAGAAAAATCCCAAGTCTTGTTTCAATCATTTTTCTTCATAGCATGAAGCATAGCAGTCTTCTCATATTTCTGGGATAGGAAAAGAGTAAGAAACATTAAGCAAAAGAAATCACAAGCATAAGTCAAGGGTAACATATATATAAATACATATAAATCTAGTAACTAACACAATTTGCTGTACTTCTCAGTGTTAACTATCTTTGCATACTATCCTTGCTTCCACAGCGTCTCTTCTATGATTCCTGTGTTGCCTTTTGTTTGTTTCTTCACCACTTTATTTTTGAGCATTCAAAACCACTTCTATCTACTTCTTTTGCACTGATTGTTCAAATCTATTTTCAGTCTCAATCAGCTCTTATTGATTTTTAACTTACATCTTTTAGTTTCATGATGCACACTTCCTAAGTAATTGATTCCCACTATTTTAAACTTACTTCTGTGTTTTTATTGATAAACCCGTACCATAAAGTGGGCAGATTCTTCTACATACCTATTTTTTATTCTTTTGGCAACACTCCATGTAAGAGACCACATACAGCCCATTATCTTAACATTGCATTTGCCACCCCTTAAAATCTCCCAATTCCATCTTTAGCTTTCCTAACAAATAAAGAAGGCACAGTCTTTAGATCTGGATGGTATTGATGGATTATAGAATTCTGTACCTTAGTACAAATGCTGTTAACCTAAGAGCATATTCAAAAATGCAATATATAAACATTTATTAATAATAAAGTCACATTGATAAAATTAATGGTGACAGCTTGTAGATATTGTTCCAAAGATTTAATCTGAAATGATTTTAAGATTCAGTGAAATATGTAAACATAATGCCTCCTCTCAGTTTACCATGTCCCAGGCCAGGCACTGCAGTAGAGTTTTGAACCTATTTATATAGAGGTGAAGATGCTCACCTCCCACTCGGAAGGTTGAGAATTCAATCCTAGGCAGCAGCAGATGTTTATCAGGGCGCAAAGAGAAGATATCTGCTGTGAACTCTGCATAGGCATCAGGAAGGGCATCCGGCCAGTAAACGCTCAGTTCCATTCAGTCACCCCAACTCCACCCCGAATAAAGGGATTAAAGGGTCATAAAAAGAAAAAAAATATAGAGACCATGAGCTTGCCAGGTTTCCTGAATAAGAATATACTGTGTTTGGAAATATATTCTATAAATGCAACTTCTTTGGGCCTAGGTCTCCACTCTGTAATATTCCAAGAGAGCAATGTCAGGGATTTGCCTCAGATTAAGAGGGAATAAGTGTTCTTGGGAGCAATTGGGGGGGGGGGGCTATCTGACATTTTTACTGTAGGTTTGGGAGGATTTCTTTTGGATATATCATCCACTCCAGCAATGTTGAGAATATATTTACTGGAGATCAAATTGAATACAAAAGCACAATGGCTTCTATCACCACAGGGTAAATCTTGATTATTTGCAAGCTCATTGCTTAGCAGGGTAACTCTCAGTGTTCAAAAAGAACTGGTAGTACAGGTTGGGAATGTAGCATGATAAACTCTATGAAGTGAAACTGAGAAGCCAGGATTGACCAGCACCTGTTATAGGCAAATCAAATTCCTTCATATTTGCACATTTATGTACCTGAAATCCTGAACTCTGAAGTGAGGGAGAGGTATGGGGTTATTGAATTGGTAGCTGGTTTCTAGTACGTTTTAAAAAAGGTATTCTGCTGTGAGGTAGCTAGCCTGGAGAATAAGGTTCCTCCTGGATTTTTATCATCTCTTAAGCTGTGTATTTCCAGTTTATGTCTGGGAAGACCAAAGAGTTCCCAGGTGATCCTCTTTTGGAATTAATAGGGCCTTCTATATTTTGAAAGGGTGCTCAGCCCTTTTTCATTGAGTAAAAGAGTCAGTGATTTGTATCTGATTTGTCTTATGTTGCTGGTCAGCTGCATGTAGTCTGATAGAATGACTGTCTGTTTTCCTACATTCTTGGTGTTGGTTATTATATTTCCTTCTCTTATATACTGGAGAGATTAATTCATGGACTTGATGTGATGATAACATATTGTTTAATATCTCAGCATTTTGTTGTGCCTCAGTTATTAATTGTAACTGACCAACTCCAGTAATTTAATGTCTTTGATGAATTACCCCGAGCTGGTGAGATTAGTTGTAAAATAAAACAAATCTGATAATGTAAATAGGTATAAATAACCTTTGTAACAGCTCTTTGTAACAGAGCTCTTTGTAACAGCTGCTGTTTCACCACTATTTTGGCTCCTCCTCCTTCTCCAAGCAAAGTATATTTTAAGACTGAAGATGCATTTGGTAATCAATCATATGTTAATATGTCAAATTTCATAACTTATATCTGTCGTCTTTTATATTGAAATGTATAAAAGTATTCTCAAAGCCAATTATAAATCTTATTTACATGCAATTCTTTCTGTTATTTTTGCCAAATTTTCTGTGTGCCTTTTTGTGTAGTCATAAACACAGTTGGTTTAAATATTTTGTCAGAACTTTGTCAGGGTTTTTAAAAAAATTCTTCTGAAACTAGTTTTACAACTATCTTTCAGTTGTTAAGAATGCATCACAAGCCTATAAAAGGCATATAGAGATTTTACCTAAGCATTTAACTGTTCTTGACATGAAGAACCCATGGCTCCTTTGATACTAGTATCAAAATCTTGCATTAACTTTTATCTATTGAATCTATTGAAAATTCACTGCCTACTAAATTAGGTGACACTTTGAGTAATGTCTAGTAGATTATTCTGGATATTTACTTCTGAATATTCACATTGTCTTTTTTTTTTTTTTTTAGGTCATGTAACACAACATCCCGAAGCTTTGTTACAAAGATGGAGCTCTGTAAAATATCAGTCATCTTTCAATATACATTTTAAAGAACTTTTTTCAAACTTAAAAAATACTGTTCTTCTCACATAACTGACTGTGTTAACTTTGATGATGAACTCATTTTCATTTTTGAGTCTTTTCCTTCGGTACAGTGAAATCCCATTCTCACCGTGTTCTTTGGGAAAAACTTAAATTAGTCTATGGTATTTTTTTTTAATCTTATCAACTTGCTGTCATCATTGATGCAAATTATTCATGTCAAAATTCCATGTGGTATGCCTTGATTTTCAAGAACTGTGAAGTATTTTCTTTAGCCTCAGTTTTTAAAAAAAACACACAACTATTGCATAAGGATTATTTTAACTGTTTGTAGAAGATGAATTTTGTCTACTTGAATTTCCTCCCTGACTACTGTAGATGGATCCTTACTTCAATGCTTTAATGGTACTAATATGAGGCATTGCATTCATTGTTGCATAACATTATTATCAAATGACTTGCATAAACAGTGTTTCAAGTGCCGAGGCCCAAGTCACAATATCCAAAAGTGTCCTCTATGTAGAGGAGAAAATCAAGTTTTGTTTGTGGATAGCAGGCAGATGAACTTACTTGCAGTTTTGGAAGTGAGGACTGATCATAATGATAGCTGGGCTGGACTGTTTTGTTTGAAGAAAGGGAAGATATGCAGCTTAGTTTTTGGATTATTAATAATGATGTTAGTGACTGCATCTTATATTCTTACTGGAACTAAAAATGGTCTTTTGCTTATGCAACCAACACTCCATTATGGAGTTTTTACCAGCAATTCGAACTTAATGGACAATGGCAATTTGTGTGATAAGAAAGAACATTACCAAAAATCTAAAATGAATATTTCGTATGCAAAGGATTATTCCAGCATTAAAGTAATTATTGACACTATATCTTCACACATTGAGTTCATACCAAGATATCCTCCTGACTTGGAAGACCTTAAGAAACAAGAGATGCATGTAGGTATAAAATAAGTCAATTTTGTGTTGTATAAATGTTTATTGTATTGGAATAGCAATAGCAATAGCATTTAGACTTATATACCATCTGCAGCCCTCTCTAAGCCCATTTTACTGATCACAGAAGGATGGAAGGCTGAGTTAACCTTCAGCCAGTCAGGATCGAACTGCTGGCAGTCAGCAGATTTAGCCTGCAATCTTGTATTCTAACCACTGCACCACCACAGTTCTTAATAAGGAATATTTTCTTATTGGAACAGGTGATGCTATTTTAAACAAATATGCTACTATTTATCTGAGTAGAGATCATATAGTTATATTTAATTTTATTGTATCAGACATTTAAGTACATCTTTATGTTCCTCATATATTTCCCACTAGATAGTGCAAGTAAGAGGAATGCTGTGGAAAAGTACTTTCATTGCTTTTTTGTATTGGCATGTCAACTAGAGGCAGGCTAAAACATTTATATTACAGCCTTGAAAAAAATCCCTCGTTTTATTTTCTGCATCTCTGGGAAATATGAAAGGCTATAAATTACTATAAATTACTTCTAGTTGGAGAGCTAACACATAGGCATGAGTACTTCTCTGTGATATGCATAACTCTAAAGACAGTCTGCTATATGGCAGGGGAAAGAAGTAACAAATGTATGATTACATAGTCCAATAAAATAACTGATAATAATATCCAATAATGAAAGATAATTATTTTTAATTCTTCCAATTATGCATAACAGTCATTGTGGTATAAATCCCAAGTATAAACATCTATTACTACACTTTTTCTTATAATTTAATAGGCGCAAAGGAGATAAAGAAATGACTGCTACTTATATAGAAAGATAGTCAATATATAAATGCAGACCTCCTTATTTAGTGAAGTATCAAGAGGAAGTTTTCGATGCTAGGAAATGTGGATAGTGGTTGGATGCACCGAGTATGTGGAAGTTGGTTAGAGTTGCAGTTGTGAAACTCAACTTTCATGAAGGAAAGGAATTCTGGAAGTTGAAGTACACATCTGTGTAACTCCAGTCTGGGAAGACTTGTATGACTCAGTTAAAATGGCTAACGTGCAAAAATAATATCTTTTGTCTCTGGATATTCCTTCTGCCAAGACTTTTTAACTTACACAGATGAACAAAATTCAATCTGTCATAGGTATTAATAATTACATGTAGTCTTCAACGTATGACCACAATTGAACCCAAAAGTTATGTTGCTAAGAGGAATTTGTTAAGTGAGTTTTGCCCCTGTTTATGACTTTTCTTGCCATGTTTGTTAAATGAATTACTGCAGTTGTTAAATTAGTAGCACGGTTGTTAAGTGAATCTGGTTTCCCTATTGACTTTACTTGTCAGAAAGTTGCAAAAGGTGATCACATGACCCCAGGACACTGCAACTGTCACAAATGTGAATCAGTTGTCAAGCATCCAAATGTAAATCACATGGATTTACATTTGGATGCTGCAATGGTCATAAGCCACCTTTTTCAATGCCGTTGTAACTTTGAATGGTCACTAAGTGAACTATTGTAAGTTGAAGACTACCTGCATAAAAGCTTTTTAACTTGCATAGGTGAACAAAATTCAATCTGTCATAGGTATTAATAATTATAAATCTAGTTTTTATATGGAATAGTGTACAGTTGCTCAATTCAGGCTAGATAATTATATTAATCCTTCCTGATTTTAAAAGATTGCTGAAATATATTCTTCTTTATATCCATCACTCTGTGTCCCCCCTTGGTTCTGTGTTTCTGTAGTAGAGGACAGCTAAACACCAAACTAGTAGAATATGCAAACAATTGAACTATCATAACAAGAAATATTGCCGTAGTACTTTAACAAAGCGTTTATTGTTTCTATTGCAGATGTTCTCAGTAATTCCTAACAAATTTCTCCCAAACAGCAAGAATCCTTGCTGGTATGAAGAATATAAAGGAAACAATACTAGAAACCCTTACGCCACAAACTCCTATGCTTTGTATTCCAAACGTTTTCGTACAATATTTGACTATCTTCGAAAAGTATTTTGGAATCATTTATACCATTATGATGACAAATATTACCGGCTGCGCTGTCTTCCTCATTTTTATATCATTGGCCAACCAAAATGCGGAACAACAGATCTTTATGACAGGCTCAGACTACATCCTGAAGTGAAATTTTCAGCAATTAAGGAACCTCACTGGTGGACCAGAAAACGTTTTGGTGAGTAAACATGATAATCAGTCATTTGTATTAATTTAAATGATTGCTTAACTATCCTTAGGAAGCAGTATTCAGTAATTTTGAAGTTTCTCAGCATCCGGGAAGTAAAAAATGATTCAGGAAAATAAGCAATCTGACTTTATGTCCTGAATCTGTTTCCAAGTTGCCCTAAAATCCTATCAGTTGGCATTTTTACGGCTAAGTGTATGGCACCAACAATATCATTACCTTGAATTATTTGCCCAGTGTAAAATGTATTGATGTAAGCAACAGTCTTTGTCTTAGTTTATTAAAGCTTAGAATGATTTGTAGCTACAGAAGTTGTATACAGAGTAGTTTGATAAAACATCTTAAAATATCATTTAAAACAGAACTGTCAGCTACACATTGCTAGAATCTACCTAAAAGAGGTTAAAATGAATAGCACTTAATGATCCCTAAAAATAAAGACTTTTAAATTTTAAAAAAGAGGAGTGACATAGAAGTAGATAAAAATGTTACATGTTGGTATTGAGAAAGTAATTTTTTCTTCTAATTGTAGTAAGATTTCTGAAGGTAAGAGCCTGGAAATTTAGAAAATAACTATATTTTGCCTGAAGGAGGTAATGCAGTTATTATGTCTTACTGGGAAAAGGACATTTGAGAAGCCAATAGATGACTTCTTTTACTCTTTTGTTGATGTTCTATAACAGGGGTGTCAAACTGCCAGCTCGCGGGCTGGTTGCATCATACAGAGGCTGCGCTCACCCCAGCTCCGGCAATGAAAAACAAGTCACGATACGTTGCGACACGTCACGTGACATGGCGAGTTTGACACCCATCTATATCTATCTATATATCTATATCTATATCTATATCCATCCATCATCTATCTATCTATCTATCTATCTATCTATCTATCTATCTATCTATCTATCTATCTATCTATCTATCTATCTATCTATCTATCTATCTATCTATCTATCTATCTATCTATCTATCTATCTATCTATCTATCTATCTATCTATCTCCGTATATATAAGCACAGTAGAGGAAATTACATTGTGGTGCTTTTCTTCTGCTGCCTGAATTGATTGTTCAAGCTGTGATCTGTGGCCTGTGTTCTTAGGTGATTAGTTGCAGAATTATATTGCCAGAACAATATGAATAGATAGATTGGTCATATAGCATTGCTTTTGGGGGGAATGTGGGCTGTTTTGGATTGAGAAAAATCACGTGATCAGTTTCCTTCAGCAGCCTTTTTTAACCTTTATACCCTGGAAGAACCCTTGAAGTAATTTTCAGGTCTTAGGAAATCCCTGTATAAAAACTGCAAAAAATAAGAAAACTTCATGATACAATTTATTTCTGATTTACACTATCCACATTTTTACAATTTTTACAGCAACAGCAAACTGGCAGGCTAGCAGCTGAATCATGTCTCATAAAAATTCTATAAATCACAATCTCTTATGAACCCCTAGGGAGCTCTCAGGGAACCCCAGTTGAAAAAGACTGACTTCAGTGATTTAGGTGTAGAGCATTGTTTCATGAAATCTGGCTTCCCAATCACTGCAACTAACACTTGGTGCTAGTTATCATCTGAGGATGAGCTATTTCAGAGGCACAATGACAACATGATTTTATATCTTCTTGTTTGAATGCAAATTTGGCAGAGTGCAGACACTGAAAGCAATTAGAATTCTTGTATATAGAATAAAGTTTATGACTCACAGAAATATTTTGCAATAGTAGCATAGTATCTTGGTATAGTAAGTTTCATAACATTGGGTAAAAAAAATTCAGAACCTTTGTTTGCATCTCTGTATACTGGTATATAGGAATTGTCAGAAGTTCTTTACAATAATGTTACAACATTTTTAGACTGCATTAATTTCTTATGTGGATTTGAAATTTGAAACATCCGTATCAGGCAGGCTGGTTTCCAAATTTCTGTATCTAGATATCCAATTCTGTAGTGCTGCAAATTTTTTTTATCTAGAATTCTTCTATTGATGGAATATAGAAAGAAGTAAATACATTCCACAACATGCTCTGACTTTTTATTACTTATTCCGATTATTTTAGCATAAGACTCATGGTAATGTATAACTCAGGGGTCCCCAACCCCCGGTCCGTGGCATACCAGCAACCAGGCCACGCAAACAAGTGAAGCCTCATCCGCTGGATGCAGGCAGCACGTGAAACCATGCCCGCTCTGGTCCACGGAAAAATCTTTCTCCACAGAACCGGTCCCTGGTGCTCAAAAGGTTGGGGGCCTCTGGTATAACTGACTTTATTTGCTATAGAAAAGAACATAGCACCTCTACACTAAAAGTTAAATTATCTGGGTTATCCGAGTCTAACAATTGACAATAGAATTCAGGGGCACTGATGACGTCATTTTGACAATCAATTTCCATGATTCTTTCTTTTACTATTGATTTGGCCTTCTACAGGGTCAATTAACCTAAATATTCAGGAGAGAGGCCAAGACTGCAAAATTCCAGCTATGAAGGTGTGGTGACAATGGAATTGGTAATTGTCTGACAGCAGCAGTGGCACCAGCCTGGGGATCAAATATGATTCTAAGACCAAGATTAGAAGTCCAGATCAGAGCTTTAATACTTGGGACCGTTAGCTTCAAGCCTCAATACTACAACCATTATATGTGCAAGTACAGGATATAAGTGACTTTTTCTGAGGCGATTGTAACTTTAAACTGTTGTTAACTGTTGTCAAGGACTACCTGTAATTCATTTCATGGTATACCATAGCTGTTCAGATTAGATTTCCAAACACCCAGTCCTTGAGGTGTCTGTATAGCATAGCAGCTGGACATGATTAAGGCCTTACCACTTTAGATAAATAATCCACTTTTAGCCAAAATTCACTGGGCTTCCTGGACATTCTAAAAGATTTGTCTTGGATGGATTCCCTTACTTTTTCCTCAGAAGTCTTTCATATCTTTGTTCTCTATTTATAATTCTGTGTTCATTGATTTTACAGTGACTCATCTGGACCTCTACAGATAGAAGCTACTTTTTGTTGTTGTTCCTGACTTTCTTACACATCCTGCCTAATAAAACTACTGTTCTGAGAAAAAGCATTATACTATATTATACTAATATAATGCAGTATTTTATCAAAAAATTTTTGCAATTTGCCTTGGACTTACTGGTTTGCTTTTAAAATATAATCTCCATTCTATTCCTTTAATAGGTTTTGCATTCTGTTAATAAGCAATATTTTGGGTAAAATCTAAGTAAAATTATAACATACTGGAAGGATGCTAATTAAACGTATAACTAAAATTTTAAACCATAAAACTTTTCCTATGAATTATGTTCTTGAAAACATGACATTTACCTCATTTGTACTATGTGCATTTCAGAAATGAATAATCTAAATTTAATGTATATTATTCATTGAAAATGTTTATCCTGTTCAGTAGCCAAAAAGGCTTTCATAGTGTCTTATTGTTACTCTCAGGGTAGCATGCCACATTAAAAATATGACATACCAAAAATGGGTGGGAAAGGAGGAGAGGACAACAAGCAAACTCAGGTGCCACACTTCTACACAGAAATTAGGATTGCATTGTAATGCAGTCTTTCTATTATCCCAAATTACTTGCATTCTTTGAAAAACGTCTTCTCTTGTTCCAAAATGTATATCATGGGAAGTCTCTATTATAAAATTGCTGATTTTTAAAAATTATTTCTTGGTGCCTTTTGTTTTCAGGGATAATTCGTTTGAGGGATGGATTTCATGATCGTTACCCTGTGAATGATTACCTAGATCTGTTTGATTTGGCTGCCCATCAGATTCAAAATGTGCTGCAGAGAGATTCTGAGAACAGCTATGAAAAGAAGAGCAACATTATTATTGGTACAGAAACTGCCGCTTAGGACGGCTTTTCCTAATCTGGTGTCATCTAGATGTTTTAGATCCCACATTTGAAGAACTTTGAAAAAGGCTGATTTATAGAAAATGTATTCCCGGTACTGATATTGGTATGATTTATGGTTTATGGTGTTAAAATGGGAATTCAGACTTTTAGAAATATTTTAGCAATATATATCTGAAATATATACTAGATAACAAAATATGATAGCATTTTATTTCAACAAGTTCTGTTAGCAGAGAAAGGAATAGAGGATTTTTACAACAATCTTAAAGTAGCTTTAAGCACCAGTGAAAAGATAAAATATTTCCTCCATTACAAATCTCTAAATACTTTACTGTGATGCTGTTTAAATATTTGCATTATTTATTTAAAATAATTATTTATAAACACCCAGTATATATATTTTTGAGAAGTAAATATATCCACTTTCTGTAGACTATTCTCACTTACGTTACCATTGCAGCATTGATTGTCCTTGCAAACTTCGTGGAATATATAATCTATTTAAAAATATTCAAATAACATCATAAGATAGCTATCAATAAACATGATAATAAATAGCATGTATAAATTAGAAGTAGTTGGCATAAGGTTTCATATATATGTGTCTTCACTTCCCAGTAGGTTCTAGCTGGGCTTTTTTCAGTCTATGCCCTATTCTAATATTCCGGCACAAAATGCAAAGGAAATTGTCTCCTGATTATCTTAACTGAGTCACCTAAATCTGTATAAAAGGATTTACCTTTGTTTCAGCATTGTTGTTTTGAGACTGGCCCTAATTAGTTGCAACTGTGGAGTCAGCATGACAAAAACAAGGTCTAATCAGGGTCTATGTACAGTCAGCAATTAGCAATTGTAACTCTTTCTAATTTGGAAATTAGAAATGCATTAAAGGAGGAAACCATCCTTTGGTATTGGAGACAAAGTCCTGTATTTCTATATAATTTTTGTTACAGTTATAGATATATAAATACATACAGATATAGATACATTTCTTTGAATTAAATATAGTATACAGGTTTGGCATTTGTGCAAAACAACAATTGTTTAATTGACACTCTGAGATAGAAAGATGCCTTAAGATATGCTTAAGGCAGCATTTAACATGATCTAATACAGGTTTCCCAACCTTGACTACTTTAAGACGTGTGGACCTCATCTTCAGCTATTTTGGCTGGGAAATTCTGGGAATTGAAATTCACACGTTACCAAGGTTGGGAAACCCTGATCTAATATGTCTTGACTTCCTAACAAAAGCGGTTAAACCTAGCTACTCTGATGTAAGATCTGTAGCTTTTATAAACAAATTTTAAATGTTCTTTCTAAGGTTTTTATCTCAAGGATGAGGACAGGCGTAACAATCTGTATTAGCATTAGAGATGTCTTTTACATGAAAATATTGATTCAGATTAGTTATGAACATTATTACGAAGCAGTTGGGCCTCCGTTGCAGTTTTATAGAAATGAACTTTTCTAAAAAATGTTTACTTCAGCTCTTCATCAGCATGCATACTATATTAAACTTTTTATTAACTTGTTAAATGTAATTTATTTCATAATATATCCATAGGATATGAAAATCAGAAGGTCACTTAGGGAATAATGTTATTAAACTTTATATAATTAAAGCTGTAAACATTCCTCTAACTTTAACAGGCAGTGTAATTTTCCATTCAAAAATGTCTCTGAATCAAATGATTAGTGAGTTATAATTATATTGCCTGATGAAACAATGGCTATTTCCTCAGTGCTACACAACACACAAAACTCCAAGCATTCTAGACAGGGTTTAGTAATTTATTATCATTATAACAATGACTTCACCAGAATGTTTATAATGGATTTTATACAGACAATCTAGAATTATTCTGTAATAAAAAGTAATAGTTTAATCATATGTTATATACTTTTAGTTTCTATGAAAATTTTGTATCATTTTTTACTGTGCAATTCGGACTTTCTTTATCAGTGCAGTAGCGATTAATTTATCTTACGTTGAATATGAATTCCTTTTCATCAATATTACAGTAATTCAAGTCCATAATAGATAAGATTCTTGTAGGAAATGTACTTTTGAATGCCATTGCCAAGTTAATAAGTTTTGAAGAACTGACTGCCAAATATAAATTATGACAAAATAAACAATGGAAATCTACGTACCAGCAATTATGCCAATTAAAGGGAAATAATAAATGAATATGTGCCACAGTATATGTCTCATAGTGGACATACTATAATCCACATTATAGTAGTGCAAATTCTATAAAAAAGATTGGACATGTACAGTAGATTGGTAAATTTTATTTCATTCATTCATGCAGGCTTAGTTAGCAAAAATCATCATCAATATGTCTGGGAAATTCACATGTTCCAGAATAATATTTTTTGATACTGTGTATACTAAGAATTTGAGCACATAGCAAGTAAAGTTCATTGACAGTTACAGGAATCATATGACTAATACATATCAATAATCATACTATTGTTTTTCAGGATGAGCAGTGTTATACAGAGTGCAGAAAATAAAAAAAAACAGTAATCCATAGAAATTAAAAATTTGAGATAAGGGAATGAAAACTATTAAATCTAGTTTATGAATATACTTTTCAATACCTTTCTGTCTTTGTAAATCATCCTTTTTTTGCATCCATACATCACTTCATACATTGAGTTTCATTATTTATTTGTATAAATATTCTTTAAAATGTAAATACCTTTGACATATACCCAGACGTTGGGACTTATAAAATATAAATTTAACAATATCAAAAGAAAGTAGATTCAATATTTCAGAATGTTTTGTGTGTAAAAGGAAATGGAATACATGGCTCATTCACATCAATATATATCATAGATACCAAAGTCTTTTATGTTATCTTGTGTATATTTTTAGATATATTTCTGCTCATAGGCTTCATAAATTTTTTTAGCTGAACCTGCTGTTTTCTACATGTTGAATTTTAATACCAGTTAGTTCTATTCAGTTTTTGTGATAGAAGTCGATGTACAACCCATGGATAATGGCAGATTTGGGAGACATGATTTATAGCAAATTTCTACTTATGTCTCTAAAATTAAGGATAATCATCAATAGATGTTGTCTTTTTTAGGAGAAGCAAGTGCTTCAACAATGTGGGACAACAATGCTTGGATTTTCTTTTATGACAACAGTACAGAGGGGGAACCTCCATTCTTAATACCAGATTTTATTCATGCCTTCCAGCCAAATGCAAAGCTTATTGTTATGCTTAGAGATCCTGTTGAAAGGTGAGCATCCAATATTTCTAATGTTTTCTGTTTTTACATATTCTAGTAATTAATAGTTCATTGCGTTGAGAACTATTTAAGATTAAAGAGTTTCAATTTTGTATACTCGGAGAGAATGCCAATTTCAAATAAATGTCAGGTCTCCTGAGAGTAATATCTATGTTTGTTTGTTTGTGTGTGGTGATGGGAAATTATTCTACCAGGCCCATGCACTATTTGTCTTGATATATTGATTCCTTTTCAGAGATTGTGCCTTATCATTAGCATTTTGACCTTCACCATATATGTGAAGTTTTTCATCACATCAAATATTACACCAGATTCATGCTTTATACATATAAATGGGTATGGTAATAGCTGCAATGATGCTATTGCCCATTTATGTGCATCACATGTACAATTCATGTAAAAAAGTGATCGGGCTTCAGTTCTGTATTTGTGGCAGCCATCTGGACTTTTTAAAACTCTTCTCTAAAAACATCCCCCACTTGAACGAAGGTGGTATTAACTATTGCTTTGTACTAATATTACTTGTGTTAGGCATCCATATTACTTTTTCTAGATTTCTTTTAAAGCTGGAACTGGCATATTTGATATAATTCTTTGTTTGCCATCATTACGACCACAAGCTGTCTTTCAGTTATTCATCTGTATATCAAATTAGAATTTGTAAACGTATCGATATTCTAATTTGAGATACACATGAATAAATAAGCAACTTATTCAACTCCTGGATGGCTTAACCTCTCTGCTACCACATCTGAAAAAAAATGCTATCAGAAATAACAAGTAGTTCAGAATATTGAACTTCATTTAATGAAAGCTGTCATAAATAAAATTCCAACATGCAATGATTGCTTTTTAAAAGTTTATAGTCATTGCTTTTAAATTAATTATTCTTTATGCAAACATTATTTTAGTAACTGTTGGGTAGACAATTAGTCTGCAGATATATATCTTAATGGAATAGTTTGCATCCAACATTTTGTATAGGGAAAAGTCTAATATAGATGTTCACATGACTCACCCTTACCCATACTTTTTCATATAAATCCTTAAGGCAGCATCTGATCTAGGACAACTAATTTGAAAATCAGGTGATATGATTGGAATTTATGCAATTTCAGACAGAATTGGATTATTCACTTGCTTTCACCCCCTTATTACCCCCATGGGCCTACAGATATTTGTGAAAATTACAGTAGTCGAAGATGGTATGCTATTTAATGGGTTCTCTCTAGATTTTAATCTGTCTTTTAAAATGGACCGATGCTACAATTTGAATTATTCAACCTTGGATAGTTTCAGACTAAAAGTACTTTCCTCTGGTTTAGGTTTCTAGTTTGCATGTTTATATGGCAAAATAACTCCTTTATGATTCAGTGAAGTATATAATATGAACATATCTATTCAGTTCCAAGTCATTGGAGGAAACATTGCTTTTAAAATTATTTCCAAAATTGTCTTAGCTATGAAGAATTGAAGAAAGTTATAAATGAAGGCAATATTAAATGGGTCATCACTAAGCTAATTGATTTTGTGGTACAGAAGGCGGAGCTCCAAGAAAACTTCATCATTGCAGATGAAGCAATGTAGAATCAAGAAGTGGGCACTTGCAGTATTACATCGATTAGGGGTCCCCAACCCCCGGGCCACGACCCACTACTGGGCTGTGGCCTATTCAGAATTGGGCCGTGTGAGTGGGTGGCTGGAGTGTGCATGCGTGTGCGCGTGCAGCTCAACTTGTGCAAGCAGTGGCCCAGTGGGCAGCCCAGTTCCCCTTTCCCCCCTAGCTGGGCCACCAAGCCACAAATGTTGGGGACCGCTTATATAGTTCATTAGAAAAGAATGATAAGGTAATAAAGAGACTAAGTAGAATGACTAGAATTATTGCATAGCAGCAGTATAATGATTAACTCTTGAAGACTATTTTATTCAACTGCCATAAAAAAACTGGGGTAGGAATAATGATATGGTGGGAAAATGTTTGGAATAACTATTATGGTAATAAAGATTTTATTTTAGAGCAATTAAGATGATCAAAGGCCTGGGGGCTAAAACATATGAAGAATGGCTGCGGGACTTGGGTTTGGCTAGTCTAAAGAAAAGAAGAAATAGGGGAGACATGATAGCAGTATTCCAGTATTTGAGGGGCTGCCAAAAGGGAGAGGGGATCAAGTTGTTCACCAGAGCACCAGAGGGAAGGCCGAGAAACAATGTTTGGAAACTGGTCAAGGAGAGAAGCAACCTGGAAATAAGGAGAAACTTCCTGACAGTGAGGACAATCAACCAGTGGAACAGCTTACCCCCAGAAATCATGGGCGCTCCATCACTGGAAATTTTTAAGAAGAGACTAGACAATGGTATAGGTTCTCCTGCTTGAGCAGGGGGCTGGACTAGAAGACCTCCAAGGTCCCTTCCAACCTACTCTACTCTACTCTACTCTACTCTACTCTACTCTACTCTACTCTACTCTATTCTATTCTATTCTATTCTATTCTATTCTATTCTATTCTATTCTATTCTTTTGATGTTTGGAAAATAAATTCCACTGTTTTTTTTTTTTTTTTTTAAATATATTTTATTAAATTTTATATGGGTATGGGAAGGATAGGGATAATATGGGTAGAGGATGGGGTTAGGGAGTGGAGTTGGGATAGGGATGGGAATAGGGATGGGGATAGGTACAGTAGTGGGGTTACCCCCACATAAAAAATCCAACGCTTACACAAGCAGACTCTCGTCCGGGTACACGTATTGAATAACAGTAATTAGTACAATACTAAAAATTATAATTTAATACTAAACATAGTCATAAAATAAAAGCTTACTAATTAAATATAATTCAGCTCTAACGTAATGTTAACCACTGATAAAATTTTTCCCATGTCCTAAAATACACTGAATCCTCTTTCTCCTTAATCTCCAACGTCAATCTGTCCATTTCTGCACATTCTAAAATTTTCATAATTATAATCTGATCGTGTGGTAGATTTTCATTTTTCCAAAATTGAGCAAATACAATTCTCGCTGCTGTCAATACATGTAATATTAAATATTCATTCTCTTTACCATAGTTAGATCCTAATATTCCTAGCAAAAATAATTCTGGTTTATATTCTATTTGTATTTTAGTCATCTTTTCTAACCATTTATGAATTTTAAACCAAAATTTCTTAGTTTTAGGACACATCCACCAAATATGATAATAAGTACCTGGTTTTTCTTTACATTTCCAACAAATATTCGATACATTTTTAAACATTTTCGCTAATCTAACTGGTGTCATATGCCATCTATAAAACATTTTATATAAATTCTCTTTATATGAAGCTGCTTTGGTAAGTTTAATATTTCTCTCCCAGAGCTTTTCCCAGTCTTCTAAATCTATGGAATATCCAAAGTTTTTTGCCCACACTATCATTGTTTCTTTTACTTGTTCTTCTTCCATCTTCCAATTTAATAAAAATTTATAAAGTTTCTTAATCAGATTTTCATCTGTTTTCAAAAGTGTTTTATCAAATACTGTCTGTTCTTTATAAAAGTCCATTATTTTTACATCTTTTTCATATCTTGTTTGAATTTGCAGATAGGACCACCATGTTAAGTCAATGCCTTGTTGATAGAGAGTTTGTCTGTCTTTAAGTTTTCCATCCTTATCTACAATGTCTTTATAAGTAACAAGTTTGTCATAATTAATTAAATTTGGATACGCAAATGCTTCCATCGTTGAAAGCCACTCTGGTATTTTCATATATATTTTATGTTTAATTTTCTCCCACTCTGAGAACAACACATTCCTTATAGCATGTCTTTGAAAATATTTATGTACTTTGTTTTTCTCATACCATAAGAACGCATGCCAGCCCAATTGTAAGTCATGTCCCTCCAAATAAAGAAGTCGTTTATTTCTCAGCATAATCCATTCTTTGAGCCAAAGTAACATAGACGCTTGGTAATAAAGTCTCCAGTCCGGAAGTCCAAAGCCCCCTCTATCTTTTGTTTCTTGTAGTAGTTTAGTTTTAATTCGTGCTTTCTTCCCTTGCCATATAAATCTCAATATTGTTGAATTTAAATCATCAAAAAATTTCTTACCCAATTTAACAGGGATCGTTTGAAATAGAAAAAGTATTTTTGGTAAAATGTTCATCTTCACAGTCGCTATTCTGCCTAACAATGTCAATTGAAGATTTTTCCACTTTTCCAAATCTACTTTTATTTGTTTCATTAGTTTTTCATAATTATCTTCTTTTATTGTTGTATATTTTGATGTTAAATATATTCCTAAGTATTTAACTTTTTTAGCCATTTGAAGATTTGATCTTTCTGCAAGTTGAGATCTCTGTTTGTCTGTTAGGTTTTTTGTTAATACTTTAGTCTTTTCTTTATTTATCTTCAAGCCTGCTACATCTCCAAATTTCTCTATTTTCTGCAGCAGTATAGTAACTGTTTCCAATGGTTCCTCTATAATAAAGACTAAATCATCCGCAAAAGCCTGTAATTTATATTTTTGTTCTTTTATTTCCAGTCCTTTAATTTCCATATCTTGTCTAATGTCTCTAGCCAACACTTCCAGTGTAAGAATAAATAACAAGGGGGATAGTGGACATCCCTGTCTTGTGCCTTTTTTGATATCAAAGCCATCTGTATATTTTCCATTTAAAAATATCTTTGCTGTTTGTTTATTATATATTGCTTGAATCGCATTTATGAAATTTTTACCAAAGTCCATTTCCATCAACTGTTGAAACATAAATTGCCAATTTAAATTATCAAAGGCTTTTTGTGCGTCAAGAAATATAAGTGCCATCTGTTTCCCTGGCTGATGTTCATAATATTCTAAAACATTTAAAATAATCCTTAAATTGTTCTTTATCTGTCTTTTAGGCAAAAAACCATTTTGATCTGTATGAATAAATTCAGTCAGGAATTTCTTCAATCTTTCTGCCATTATTGAAGTAAAGATTTTATAATCCACATTTAATAGCGATATTGGTCTATAATTTTTGATTTGTGTAAGATCAGTGTCTTCTTTAGGTATCAAGGTAATATTAGCTTCAGTCCATGAATTTGGTATTTTTGTCTCTAAAAAGATTTCATTGTACAATTCTTTCAAAATCGGGCTTACTGTATCTTGTAAAATTACATAAACTTCTGCAGGGAGCCCATCAGGCCCCGGGGTTTTATCCTTCTTTTGTCTTTTTATTGCCTCTGTGATCTCCATCATGTTATCTTCTCATTTAAAATAAATAAATAAATTCCACTGTTGTTGGACAGTAGCTTGACAGTTTGTGTTAGTTTTGCCTAGAATGAGAATTACCTGATACTTTCAGTAAATCTGAAAGAAGCTCTTTCCTTAGGATATCTGAGCCAAACAAAGTTCTACTGCGAAAAATAAAATTTATGATACAAATAATATCATTTGTTTCTTCCATGGGCACTAGCTGTTGATTTATTATTTCTATTAACTAGATGTCATGGTTTATAATCACAGTTCAATTGTTCATGTATTTTTTTCATTCATAGATTATATTCTGATTATCTCTACTTTGCAAGTGCTAATAAATCTGTAGAAGACTTCCATGAAAAAGTGGCTGAGTCATTGCAACTCTTTGAGAATTGTTTGATAGATTTCTCTTTGAGAGCCTGTGTGTACAACAACACCCTTAATAATGCCATGCCAG
This sequence comes from Azemiops feae, assembly GCA_023970755.1. Taxonomy (NCBI): domain Eukaryota; kingdom Metazoa; phylum Chordata; class Lepidosauria; order Squamata; family Viperidae; genus Azemiops; species Azemiops feae. Next base: position 107,521 of record JALGBA010000294.1, on the reverse strand, counting down.
TATGTATATTTCATTTCAAATTTTATTAACTGCTCTGAAGCCAAGTATTATCATATAAGAATCAAGTACTTTATAAAATCCAGTAACTGAAATTGCATATGATGGTTCTTTAATAAAAATAACTGCACATGGGGTGCTAGATTAGAGATCTTTTCTCCAACATCTGGTTGTTGAGACTAGTTTCTAAGGATACACATTTTGTAAAGAACGAAATGTTGATTTAATTTGAGCGCTATTAATTTATTTTCCCTTTTTTAAGTCCCCTCAAGAAGTTGGACATTAAAAAATGACACCAATAGAGTGAGAGGGAAGATTCTTGGGAGCTCATCTAAAATAGAAATAAATCCATCTGTTCTATGTCAGTTTGCACTGTGAATTATTTTAACCTTGTTTTTGTACAGTTCAATTAATTAAATAAATATTTTTTGGAAAGTTATATAATAACATAAATTCATGTGCTTCCTGTTGTTTATCCCCATTCCCCAACCTGACCCTTTTCCACATCCACCTGCCAGTTTATCCTCTGCTAATCACTTCCTAATCAGTCATTTCATTTCCCTTTGCATCTCCCATCTCAGAATCTTCCCTACAATGTGAATATAAACGTATCTGGAATAATTTACTACAGCTCTTTTCCCCCCTCTCTCCCCCCCCTCTCTCAGGTAAGACTTCAGGTTGGTCTATATGTTGCTTTCCTCCTTGACTGGCTGACCGTTTTCAATAAAGATCAAATATTAGTTCTCCGGTTAGAGGATCATGCATCTAATGTAAAATTAACTATGCACATAGTGTTCCAGTTTCTTGATTTAGGTATGAATTTTAATTAAGCATATCCATCATTGATTTATTGTGATTGTCTTGCATTTTCTAAGGCTTGTTGGCCATATTCCTTTCCTCTGTGCTATCTGTCTTCAGCACAGCTGTAGATAGAGTTAGCACCAAATACATTCATTTTGGGAAAGTATTGGAAGCTGTCATATTTCTACAGCTCAGAGCTTTAAATATAATATTTTAATTAGTTCATTTGCTATCGACTAGTCTACTCAATTCATGCATTCTGACTGTTATTTTGAACTGAGTAGTGTTACCAGCTTTACTTTAACTTGGTCTTTAAATGTCCTTGAGCTTTACTGTCCATATAAAGTTCAAGGAAATTTAAAGACTTAAGTTAAAGTAAAGCTGATAACACTACTCAGTTCAAAATAACAGTCAGAATGCATATTTCAATATAAACCACTTCCAATACCCTTCAGATATATTTTTCTTTGAGAGAAGAATTTGTAGGTAGATTTAAGAGAACATATAAAACAGCAGCAAAGGCTAAATACAAATGGTCTTCTGTGAGTCAGCCTTTTGTGGATGGGAGCAATATGGGCTTTTCTCATAAAAGTTCACTTTGAGTTGTAGTGACACAGTGGTTAGAATACAGTATTGCAGGCTAATTCTGCGGACTGCCAGCCAATTGCCAGCAGTTCAGCAGTTCGATTCTCACCGGCTCAAGGTGGATTCAGCCTTCCATATATCCCAGGTGGGTAAAATGAGGATCCAGATTGTTGGGGGCAATATGTTGACTCTGTAAACCGCTTAGAGAGGCTGTAAAGCACTGTGAAGCGGTATATAAAAAAAGTCTAAGTCTTTGAGGATAGAGATGCATGAATAATCTTCCTGAGCCACTGAATTGTAATGTATAATGTTACAGATTAAAAGAAACATGTTAACTTGTCAAGTGCCAAAGATCACATCCACATGTAAAGGTTCAGTTAAACTGATTTATTGCTAATCATGCCTATGCAGAGGAATATTCTCAACTAACGGTTAGCACCTGCTTGGGGAAAGATAAGGGTCAATGGAATCTAAAGGGAGTTCATTTATGCCTATGTAGAGATTCTAGACTGATCTCTCTTTTAACTCTGCCCCCAAGTTCTGCCATTCCTTCTTTTACATAATTGTATTTAAGTGATTTTAATTACATTTAACTTTGCTCATTTCTTTACCCTGGCCTCAACCCTTTTTAGAGTGTAGCCTTTGCCATATCAGTTATGCCTGCCTATATTTAACATCCACTATCTTTTTACCTGATTTAAGGAGAAAAGATGTGGGTGTTACATCAAACAAAAAAAGCAAGTGTCATTTATAGTTTCTGATTAAACCACCATGTGTGACATTCAAAGGCTTAGCTGTTTATTGAATGTTGTACAACTTGGAAAATGCTTAAGAAAATGAATAAACAAAATTAGATATGATTATAAATATATTTTTATCGTAGGTGCTCTAAGCGAAAAACAAGAAGCTCTAATTACTAAAAGTCCTGCATCAAACACTAGAAGACCTGAAGATCGGAATCTAGGCCCTATGTTGCCTGTAACAAAAGAAATTCTGTGCGATTTCTATCAGCCTTTCAACAAAAAACTTGCTGAAGTTCTTTCTGATGAAGCTTTTTTATGGAAAAAATCCTGATTTGACCATTTCAGAGCCACCACTGCAGTGCTTGGAGAGAAAAGATATATTTTTTAAAATTTTGTTTTTCAGATGTAAATAATTGCCATTGTGAAGTCACTAAATCTGCATTTTCATGTTTCTCTCACTTGCTACTATACAATATTCTTTTCCACACTGGAGCTCTTCAGGTGTGCTAAACTATGATCGCCAGAACTTGAGTCAGCATGGGAACTCCCTATTGAGAAATGCTGGAATATGAACTGGATTTCCAAAGTGGAATATAATGATTTTTGCCATTTTTTTCTCAACAAAAGAACAGTGTACAGATAGGTTTGGTTGAAGCAATCTTAAGTCCTCTGGTTTTAAAATAATGGTAATACAATACAGAAATTAGCAGTATATACCTAAAATGCACATTTGTTCTCACTTTTAAATATATCTTGCAATATTTGGAAACTGTTCAAAATGGCTTTTTAACCATTAAAAATTAATTTTAACCTAGTGGTTTGATTTTTACTTTGACACACCATATTTACTTTAAATGAGGATGACCCCAAAATTAAAGAACTCTTTCCCAAAGAATATTAGACAATAATAAATACAGTAACAACTACAGTAACATATTAGGAATACATTTGTAAATACAGTATTCTTCAGTAGGCAGACTGTGCACGCACAATAAGCCCATGAAACTTACCTAAAGTATTTAATTTGAAATATAATGAAGCAAACTTGTTTAATGGAATGTTTTATTTAAGTGGGCTCCAGGCACAATTATATTACTATTAGCAGCATACATCATTTTCTGAAGAATGTCCATTTTCAATCATTAAATCAAATAGTTTTGATGTGAGTTTATACAAAATCACCAGATTAAACCCAGAACATTCTGGATCAATTTACAGTAAAATAGAATAAAAATATGGGAGAGTTTGTGTGTGGAAAGTGATAAAATGATGTCTTTCAGTTGCTTTACTTAAATGTTATTTCAGTCTGTATTAAACATGATACAAATCCAAGGCCTCCAGAAAAGAGTGGGAGTTTAGTTTGAAAAGTCTTCATTTTTGTCTCTGAGGAAATTACTATAATAATTAAAAAGCCAAACAGGATTAAATGTAGCAAGCCAAATTTTACCTAGTCAAGAAATATTGACTAAATGAATTCTGTGTTCGGGCCAAGAAGAGCTTTGCCTGATTGACTTTTGATCAGTTTAATTATTTGAAATCCTTTTTTCCTTGCAACAGCAAAGCAAAATAATACTAATGAAAATAGGGAAAGAAGGGAAAAATAACTGAGCCTGGTCATTTAAAAAGGTAGCTCTTGTTATGTCTTTATATCTACCACGAGATAGAATGTGGAAGAGGCCCGTAATGTTTTTTAATGTTGTGAAGAACATTTTTTAATGTGTTTTCATTACCTTTATTTTTTTATTTTTTTCCTGCTCCAGAAGTATAAATAGAAATTACCTAAAGAAACTACATTAGGACTGTGTCCATCATTATGTCTAATAGCAGAGTTATTCTCCAAAATCTGTACAGAATGGAACCAAAGTTGATATGTCAGGAAAAACTTTAAAAGAAAAATCAGGATTTAAAATGGAGCTGGTTGGGATCCAAGAGAGCACTGTTTGTATGGCAGTGGTTTATTTATTTATTTATTCAATTTATATAGAACATCTAGTATAATCTTGGTACTTGACTATTCCTTGATCTGCATGAACCACTAAAACAAGAGTGAATAATACACAATATCTTCTTCAAGATATATTTTATTCAGCTAAACATGCTTTTCTTTTTTTTCGGTATCCTTTTAGTTATCTTTTTCACCTTCAAGTCCATCAGTTCAAATACATATGTCACAATATAGACACCTTGTGATCAATCTCATGGTGAAACAAGCTGATTAGAACATTTCTTTGCTTCAGACAACTAACTCTGGGATGCAAAGAGTTCCTTGTTTGATTCAGGACATTGAGGAATCAGCTGAAAGCAGCTGATCTGGGTCTTGCCCTACAATTACTTAAATGACACATGAAAACCTTGACAGATTGCCCAGTCTGAGAAAGTGTAGGGGGAAAAACAAATCTCTGGAAAAGAGCTTAGCATTAACTTAAAGGACAATGTGGACCATGAAATTACTAGACTAGATAGGCGAACAATACCCTCCTTCATCTCCGTCTCACCCGTAGTAAGTTCATTTGGCTTGTTTCAATTGCTATATTTTTCCAGCCTGTTTGGTATTTGTAGCCTGTTTTGGTAGTTCTTGGAAGTTCTGGTTTGGCTGATGATTACACCATTTGAATTATAGTTAGGTTCTGTATTTTCATTTTAGCTTGAACTTTGATCTGAAGAAAGACTCTGTGCTCTGATACTAATGGCCTGTTATAAATGCCCTGATCAAGGCTGCTGTTCCAAGGAAAAACATCTTACTGCCATTTCAGTGAACAGATTATAAAGAAAAGGTAGGCTCACACTGATTAGCTAGAGACATGTCATTACAATCTCCTGAACGTGGGATAGCATAATAGCAGCATACATCCACTTCATTGTTGTCTCTTTCTGTTCTGCTTGTATAAACTTTCTTGCTATCTATTTCCCCCCCCCTGGTGTGGCATGTGAGCAAACAGTTTTTCTGTCTCTTACAGATGTGAACTTATCCTTTTGATTTGCTGATATCAATTATCCATCCTCTCCCTCTTTATCTATATCAGGTGCATAGTTCTTTTGAGTTCTCGTTCTTTTAGTTGTTGCTATGCTGGAAACAAAAGACTGAAACAAAAACTGGTTTCTGATTTCAGTATAGGTAGTCCTTGACTTACAACCACAACTGAGCCCAAAATTTATGTTGCTAGGTGTTGTTAAGTGAGTTTTGCCCCATTTTATGACCTTATATGCCACACTTGTTAAGTGAATCACTGAAATTGTTAAGTGAATCTGGCTTCCCCATTGACTTTGATTGTCAGAAGGTCACAAAAGGGGATCACATGACCCCGGGACACACTGCAACTGTCATAAATACGAGTCAATTGCCAAGCATCTGAATTTTGATCACGTGACCATGGGGATGCTACAAAGGTTACAAGTGTGAAAAACGGTCACATGTCACTTTTTTCAGTGCCATTGTAACTTTGAACGGTCACTAAATGAACATTTGTAACCTGAGGACTGCCTGTAGTAAAAAATGATTCTATCCCCCCCCCCCCGATCAATTTGGAAGTTGTTCTGCTTTCAATATAGCAATATCAATTGCTAGGGATATTGTTTCCAATGTGAGTGCACTGGCATTATTAGACTGATACAACCAAATCCAATTACATTTTATGATACAACTTAAGCATACTGTTCTAACTGAACCAATTTTATCATCTAACACTTGCTCACCGATTTGTGGGCTCTTAAAACACAGGAGGCCCCAAAGAGAGATGTCACTGGTTGCAGCTTGGAATAAAAGGAATTTTCTTTGGGGAAGTTATTTCATAAAGAAATTGCTCTGCTTACTAATTGAATAAGGAAGTGGCAATGTAGCATGCCTGGTAGCATTTTAGTACATTTAAATGACACACAGTAAAGAGCTCTTTTCTTGAACTGTTTTTCGCAAAATACACATTTATTTCTCAGTGCAATGGAGAATGTATCAAAGTAAAAATGATGCCCAGTTGCACTAGGTCCGTGGTGGCGAACCTATGGCACGCGTGCCACAGGTGGCACGCAGAGCCCTCTCTGTGGGCACGCGCACCGTCGCCCCAGTCCTAGGCCTTCAGCTGTGTTTTATAAAACCTTTTTGTTTTAGGCCTCCGCCGCCATGTGCAAAAAATAAAAAGGTTCAATCAATCAATCACTTTCAACTTCTTGCGGGAAAAAAAAAGATCTCGCAAAGTTGGAATTGATTGATTGAACTTTTTAGTCCCACCCAGTCTGCCGTTACCACCGCAGCCATGCCTACCCAATGGGCCACACCCACCCAATGGGCCACGCCCACCTGGTACCAGATGATACATAAGTGGGTTTTGGGTTGCAATTTGGGCACTCGGTCTCTAAAAGGTTCGCCATCACTGCACTAGGTCTTCCTGCAACAATTCATGCTGCCAAAATATTCACAAATTCCAACTATGTCAACAGCAAGGCAACTGAGAACATGTGAATACTTAAACACATATATGCATGTATGCAAACTCACACGCTCAGAATCCTCTATATGCTTTTTTTTTACTTATGTATTTTACTTAAATAAATGATTACATTCTGCTTATTTCCTTCCCAGAAATAGTGATAAAGCCCATGTTCCATAGAGGAATGGTGTTCTGGAAGGGATGAGTTAATTGTTCTGTCTATCCAAAAATTGTTTGACAATAAAAATACAATAATAAAAATGCATAGCAAGGATGAAAACAATAGCAAAATATATATTTCTATCACCGATAAGAAAACTTCTGTTATTTAAGTAATGAAGTTAATTGAGATTTTCCAAGTGAAAATGACTAAAGCTTAATCCTCCGAAAATGGTGTGCTGAGATGTAAGGATTTTTTTTTCTCCTGCCAACAAAGAGCTGATTTTGCCACAAAGCTGATTCTTTGTGGCATGCTCCCCAGATTGGAATGGGAGCAACTAGGAATGACCCAAGATGACTCTTGGACAACCATGTACCTACTTTAGAAGAAGAATCTCAATGATTACCATTCTTGGTAGGAGCGGCTGGAAGATTGTGTCTCCATCTTTTCCTTTCAACTGGGTTTTTTTTTAAGTGCACTTGGTTGTAAATGCACATTTTGAAGTTCACTTTTTCTTTTTGACTTTCATCTTTAACTGTTAATTAACTGGTTGAATGCTGATTTATTCTAACCCCTTGCTGGATATTAAAGTGAATATTTTTCATATTATTACTGCATTGTTTTGGACTTGTGAGTCACTATCGCTTTTGCCATATGGAAGTCAATGGTGAGAGGATTCTCCCCTGGGTAGTGAAAGTTATCTGATTTGATTTACATTTACTTTGGATTTTTACTACAAAGATTTTGTATTCTGTTAAGTTTTTAAAAGCTCTGGTCTTATTTCTTTTAATCTCTGATGGATACTTCCCCCTTTTCAGTTTTTATTATGGGAAATACTATCTCAATTTTTTCTGCAGTCATTCTGTTATGAAACCTCTACTTCTCCTATCCTTGAGAGGAACTGTTTATGTATTGTTGTGAAAGCTCAGCTACAAGAGAGTTTGGGGCTATATTAAAATGTAAACAACAATAGCTTAAGGATTTGAACATTATATATCATATATTCCTTATAATGTCCATAAAAAGAGATATAAAAGAAAGGCAAGAGCCAGATCAACTTAATATTAAAGCCCTTTGGGAAACCTTTGAGAAAACAATTGTTTTTAACTTACAAGTTCAAATTGAAAATTTAGATAAAAAGTTTGACAAATCGACAACAATTTTAAATCAACCCAAAGATGGCATTGAGATATAGGTAACAGCAGCTAAACCAGTCCTTACAATTGGATGAATTGGAACCTAATTTGTTGCTGGCAGAGCCTAGTTTGAGAAATTCAGACTGGTTGGAAAAGGCTGAAAGGGACATGAATTCAAAAGTCTTAGAGATGACAGAATCAGTGAGTGATGAACTGGACTTTCTTAAGAAATAGATGGAGGTTGGGGAATGAACTTATTATATCCAATTTGAAAATAATGGTCAAGAGATCCTGCATTTAACTTGCAACAACAAATGCTGCAGAGATATTTACAACAGAGATTTATGACTTTGAGGAATGTGATGTAATCGTTGGTAAAGATTGCAGTAAAACCTTTTAAGGAATCAATTGAAGATATTTGATCCAGATCAGAGATAATTATTGAGGTGATTTATGGTAGATCAAAAGCCATTGCCAACTTTCTATGAGTTAAATGCAATAATAGATTGTTAACAGAGGGCTTTGAAGTTTAATTTTGCTGCTGGCTTTACCTGTTAACTATTTTTATATAAATTGTAGATAGATGCCAGGTCAAATTGGTTGGGTAGACAGAGTTGTGAAAGTTCATGAACTCTGAGCCTATTTTACAAAGGGAGAAAACTATTATTCTTGAAATATATTTATCAGTATTCATCTGGGGGGGGGTATGTTTTTCTAATGCACGTTTTTATGCCTTGTTTAGCTTTGTTTTGTTCTTGTATTTCCCCCCCCCCTTTTTAGGAGTTTGTGTTTTAACTTTGTGAATAAAATAAAAAAAATAATGAAAAAAAATAAAATGATTAAAGACCATCCCCTTTTCATAAGGCCTTTATGGTAGTGATGGACTGCTGTAATTCAAAGGTTATCTTGTTCCCACATGCCTGAGAATATTCTCCTTGTTATTCTCAAGGCTAAGGAGATGGTGAAAACTTCCAGGGCATTACAATCTAGTTTGGCAGTAACCAATACTAGAAACATTATCGCCTCAAATGCAACCATTTTATAATAGCCCTTTGTGTCAAAATGATTTACTTTGTCAAGTTGTTGCCAGATCAAGTGTTACTCTCTCAGTATACAAGTTCCACTCATTTCTTTTCAATTATAGGAATCAAGGGGGAAAAAAAACAGAGTCCAAAGTAACTAAGAAAAAGATGGATAAAAAAAAAATCCATTAACTTCTGTTTAGTCATAAGAATAGAGTAAGAAACACAGTTTCGACAAAGCCCTATAGATTACTGGTAGTTGGAAGAAAACTTACACTAGCCTTGTTCCAAGACAAACAGACTTTTACATTTAGGAAGAAAATAAGACATTATTGCCTGTTGATTCCAGTATTCAGGCATGTCTTTCTTCAACCTAAAAATCTTAATTTAAACAAAGAAGTTGCTTCAACTTTGCATCTGTCATCTTGCCAAGAATTAATAAGGTTTTCCAAGTATGCTAAAGGCATTTTGTATATAAAAGGCATTAAACTCTTTGCTAGAAACTAGAAAGCAGTCTTACTAAGATACCTCATGGAGATTGTCCATGGACATATGTTTAATGTTACCCTGATCCTTGTCCTCAAACAGGGCTTTCAGCCAGACCTTTGAAAATATCAGACTCAAAAGAGAGAGAGAGGGAGAGAAAGTTTATACTGTGCTGCCATCTTCTGTCTACTATGGAGAATGTTATTCTTGGTAATGAATGTACTTCTGATAATAAAAACCACTATAACATGCATTTTTTTCCTGAAGCAATATGGTGGAAAGAATATCATATTCATTTTGTACAAACTTTTTAAGTTACAGAAATCTGAACATTTTATTTCCATTTATCATTATATTACATGTATTTTATATTGCTGCACGAACAATAAGAGAGACTTAGGAGAGAACAAGAATGGGACAGGCAGAGTAACCAAAGAAACTAGCCATAATTACTGCCAGGAGTACTGAAAATTACCATACAATGAATATGTGATTTCTTTTATTCCAAAAGGGATGGTTCTCATAGATACTGAGATCTCTATGTACAGTGCAGCTGAAATTTCTCAAAGCACATTTTTAAAGAAGGGTGGGAAGCAGGAGAATGGATGTATCTTTTTCTCACCCTTCCTAAGAAAATAAACTTTACTATACATAGTACTGACAATGATGACCAAGTTTGTTAAACCCATCCCAAAAGACCTCTGCATTTTATCTCTTCACCTGGTCCTGACAATCCTTTCAGCCTCTTAATTGGAGTCAAACAGACACCCATACAGTTATTTTTTCAATGTTGGAAAAGGGTGGAAGTTGTATAGTGCCAATTCTGAATCATGGGGAAAGACAATAAGAACCAAATTCATCATTGCTTCTTGAGTGTCTCATATGATGTATGAGGCCCAGTCAAATTTCTGCTTGTAATTCTAAACTCTGCTTAATTATCATTTCAAAGTTTTGAGTGTTCTGAGTTGATAGTTGTACCAGATTCAAGGAAATCTTTGTGAAAAGCCTCTGCATCCCCAAAAACTGTAACCAGAGGGTTTCCTGCCAAAAAAGAAATTTTGTGATAATATTTCAGGGAGCAATGCTTTGTTTCTGGGTCAAAATGATGAGCCCACTTTTTCTTAGATGCACGTTGCTGTGCAGAAATTTCTTAATTTCGTTCTTGTAGCATAATGACAATTGATGGCAATTTTCAGCTCACAAAGCTTTCTCTTTTGCTATCAGCATGTAAGAAATTCATCTTGCACAAACCTTTTGATTTTAAAGAAGAAGAATATGATCCACATTTCCAGTGAAATGCCAAGCTTTTCACCTTTGAGTGATCTACCAATGTTCTTTAACCACTCCATCAATCTTTCTTGTCTGAAATTCAACAGTTGATATCACAGATTGTCCACTTCATTCTTGATCACACATATTTTCCCCAGTTTACCATTTTTACATCTTTTAACACAGTTATGCATAGTAGTATGCCAAAATAGTAAACAAACTTGCAGTTGGTGGTAAATTTCAATTTGAAAGAACTTGTTCAGCAGTCAAAATTCAATTAATTAAATATCCTGACAAGTACTCCCTGTAAGTTTCCATTTCACGAACAATAGCAACCAAAATTTGGTGTACTGGTTCAATTGCTGGCCTAGAAACCCAGAAATTGTGAATTCTAGTCCTGTCTTAGGTATGAAAGCTGGCTGGGTGACTTGGGACCTATCACTCTCTTGACCCAACCCACTTCACAGGGCTATTGTTATGGGGAACATAGAAGGGGGAAAGACTATTATGTAAGTTTACTGCCTTGAGTTATCGATATAGTAATAAAAGCAGGATAAAAATATAATAAATAATCAAACATAACCTTTTCTCTCAACAAGTTCCCACTTGTGATAGAATGTAGTGGACCAGATTCTCAGGAGGTGCATTCCTGAGACAATGAGACAATGCAGTTCATATAGTTTGTGTGAGAGAAAGAGGATGAAGACAATTCCTCCCCAATAGTTATTTGAATAAAAACATGTAGATAACAGACTATTTGGCAAGATTCTTTTCTATAGGCTTGAAGCAATAAAGAAATCTGCTTAGAAGAGTCACTATGTCTCCTTACTGTTTTTTGGGCCTGACACTGCTAACTGAAATGAAAGAACAGGTGGCTGAACATCTAATTAAAGGATCTAATGCAGGAGTGTCAAACTCGCAATGTCATGTGATGTATCACGACGTATTGGAGCTTTTTTCCCATTGCTGGCAATGGGGTGGGCGCAGTTTTGGCATAGTTTGACACCCCTGATCTAATGGATCAATACTGTCATCTGTTGATGTCTTTTAACAAAGGAAGCATTGCTGTTCATTCAACCCTTATACTGTAAACTGCTGGCCCTTTTGAATGAAGACATTTTAAAAAGAAAAGCACGAAAACTTTTCTTACTTGAGGGTGATAGATTTACTGTAGATACCAAATGGAACACTCTATGGAAAATAAGAGTAGAAGAAAATGTATCTATTGGATCTGGTTTAGATATAAAATAGATACAAACAAGTACAGAGGAAAAACTGACTCAAAGATCATTTGATTCTGCATTTTAACTTTTAGAAGTGGTACATTTCTGATTTTTAAGGGGTGAGAAAAGCAATACAATCTAAAGTTGGAAAAGCTATACAGTGTAAAGTTGCTGGTACTGCAGCCACCACTGTCAGTTCTAGTCAATACATTTAAAGACTATAAATGGCAGGTAAAGGAGGAGGTTAATTTGAAATCTTCTGTGACAGAAGATATCTGCATAATATTTGCTTCTGTTTGGAAGTGAATATTATGCATACTTAGATTTGGGCCAACCATGTTGTGAGCTCAGATATGGGGATAAAGGTTTCAAGTTATATTGGTTTTAAAGATATTTTTAATTCAGTTACTTTAATTCAACTCAGTATACAATTGAACAACTAAGGATTTTATTTATTTTATTTCTACAATTCATATTCTGATTTTTGCCTCATAAATCATTTAAGGAAGCTATCACATTTTATATTTAGAGATCTGCAATAGCTGCCTAAGATTAATTGTGATTAAGGACATAGACAACATTTCATTGAATAATAAATATTTAACCCTATCTTTAGAGGAGGATATCTATAGCTCAGGGCTATGCCGACCTTAGTGTTCTCTGAGCTTGTTTGTTTTCTTGCAGATGTTTCATTACCAAACTAGATAACATCAGTGCTAGAAGGGAGTGGGATTTCTCTAATTTTATATTCTAGTGGCATGCCCTATCAGTGTTGGTGGGAGTGGTCTTGGTGGTTCCTCGATTAGATTGTTGTTTACTGTTAGCTTGTTTGTCTGAGATAGTGGTTCCTTCTTTGGGATATTGTTTAATTCTTTCTTGGCTGTTGATCAAGTGTTAACCTGAGTTGATCTGGGTGTTGATTGCTGGTGAGGAGGTGTTTAGTCTTTTCTTTTTCCTTTTTGGCTTTTTGATTCTCTCTTTTGAGTAGAATCTAGATGTTCTTTACCTGTATGTGCTTGTTGACGGCCAATTTGTCTGAATGCCAGGCTTCCACAAATTCTCCAGCATTTTTGGATCCTACTTTTTATCCTAACCTTACTTTTTAAAAACAAAAACATAATAAGAATGCTAGCAATTGCTAGGAATTAAGTTATCTCTTTGAAATAGATATGAAAAATATTTTTGGAATACTTTTATTAGAAATTGCAAACCTATGAGATTTTGACCTTTCCTTTCCTTTCCTTTCCTTTCCTTTCCTTTCCTTTCCTTTCCTTTCCTTTCCTTTCCTTTCCTTTCCTTTCCTTTCCTCTCTCTCTCCTCTCCTCTCCTCTCCTCTCCTCTCCTCTCCTCTCCTAATAAAATTACAGATTGAAATATTATAATATAACAAACTATAAATATCAAGCTCTTTCTGCTTTGCAATCTATTTTTTGTTATTCCTGGCCAGCTCTTTTTGACTTTTTCTGAACTTTGGACTGCCTCATTTTTCTGGGATCAGGGATTACAAAATAAAATACAATCAACGCAATTCCAGCAGTAATACAGAAAGCCATAAAGATCATTTTCATGGAACTAAACCCTGCCATGTTAAAATCAGATGAAAAGTTATGCAAAAATGATATTGCTTAATTATGATTTTCTAGAAGCTTGTAAAATAAAATTAAGTTTTTGTCAAGTAGCAATTACATAAGGACTAGCGATCAACTAGGTCAAATTCTCAGAGAAAGCTTTTTCTTACACTTTTTTTTTGTTATAATCTTCCCCAGAAATCCATGACCCATGCACGATTTTACTTGATAGCCTCTGATTTTGTACAGCAACAGAAAGCATAAATTATCTTTGATAGGTACAAGCCCTTTTCTGCCCAGTGTACTGGTGGGGTCCATTTTGCTAACAATTATTTATGATGTTTTGTATTCTTATTTTTATCCCACCTTTATTATTATTTTATAAATAACTCAAGGAAGTGAATATACCTACTACTCTTTCCTCCCCCTATTTACCCCATTACAACAGGGCTGTGAGGTGTGTTGAGCTGAGAGAGAATGACTGGCTCAAAGTCACCTAGCTGGCTTTCATACCTGAGGCAGGACTAGAACTCAGTCTCCCGGTTTCTATTCGAGGCTCTTAACCCTTAGATGAAACGTGTTCTAAGGTGGGACTAGAATTAATGATCTCCCCTTTATCTGAGGTCAATTAACTACATTTCCAAAATGATTATTGAATGTGAATTTTACTAGCCATAGGCCAGTGGTAACAATTCTTTTCAACAGTAACAAGCCCCTTTTATACATTAGCATTTAATGAAATAATTGTCTTGTTGCCCTGATATATCAACATAACAGTGTTTAAAATGATTTATACAGAATATAACAATGCAGGTTTAATAAAGTGTTAAAACCCATTGGGATCCTGCAGCATACAAGTTCAAAAATTGGGTGCAGGGGAGGGGGGAGTGAGAAAGAAAGAGAGACTTTTATGAACGGATGATGTTGGATTATTTTGGGGAATAGGGAACATTGTTACTTTTAATAGGACTGTGGCGTGACAGCTAACTTAGTTCTGATGAAAATGTACAAATTAAGTGCAAAAGTAAAAAAATCACAACGGTGCTTTTTGACAGCTTATTTAGTTTCGACATTTGCTACTTAGATTTTTACCTGACGTTTGTCCAGGACAACTTTACCTCAAAAGAATAGAAAGCAATAATAAACAAGGAAACTACAGTATATGTGTCCAGGCACAAATTTCACATATTATACATATCACAGCCAGAGGCTCAACAGCTACCTTATTCCAGAGCCTGGAAGAAGAGTCAGAATTTAAGGATTTCTGGAATACCATTAGTGTATGAGCCATATACATTGCTCTCACTGTTTCTGCTCAGCACGCCAGATCAAGCAGTGAAGGCATGCTTTTAGTCCCTTCTACCAAACTGTAGGAATCTTGTTGATCCCCAAAGATCCCAAAAGATGTGACTTTTCTATGCCTGCCTGTGGAATAGCATTTCTCTGGAAAGCCAACCCCAGACTTGGTTTCCTCAGTCATTTGGGACACAAGGAATGTGTTGGCCTTATGGGGTAAACTCCATAGGAATCACAACCAGATGAGCTAATTTTACTTTATTGTAATGCTATAATGGCAGAATCTTGTAAGTCTGAAAGTATGGTTCTCTCCCCCGTCTCCTTCGCCCCCTGAGAAACTAGGCAGGGTCCCTTCTGAGTCTCTTGCCCTGCCCACTCTCTCCAACGGTGAGCTATGCTGTCTCTTATCTAACTATTCCCTGAGTGATTCATTTCCTGCATGGCTACGATAAATAAAACTCTCTCTAAATCTCTCTCTTTTTTAGGATTTGTTCAATAAAATTGGAAGAGTTTCCCTCCCAGTTCTGTAAAAAATAACAATGTCATTTGGATTGCAGAGTCCTGCTATTTTTGGTTGAGCCAACTTACTTACGTTTCAAAGACAAAAATATTCAAAGGTATTTTGCTGAGTCCAACTTCATTATATAACACTAGAGGGCGCTCATGCTACATCTTGTATCAATACCACCCAACCCTGGAAACACTGCTTTTTAAATCCAGAGGAGTTGGAGTTTTAACTGAATTAATTTAATTTAGTTGAAGAATGAATTGAAGGCAATGCATTTCAAGTACAAAAGCATTCAGATACAAAGCACTAGATGCTCTCCACTAGATGTTCTCCATTTTAGGTCTGAATATGTGATTGACAAATGGAGAGACTGTAACTGCAGTTATATTGCTGGCAAATTTTGCTATTCAATCTAAGTTTCTGTAACTGTTGTCCTAGCTCACCCTTTCTCTGGATATGGCACACAATTGCCCTTGGGTTACACATTGGCTACAGAAAGAAACTGATGGAAACCAAGGCAGGTCTCAGTGTGTTCCTCGTTGCCAAAGTAGCAGTTGCCATGGTAAATGTTAAACACATGTTAGTGATGGTATCATAAAGCTCTATGGCATTACACAGTCTCATAAAACAAGTGGAACCAGGCCTTTTCATTGCTACAATTTTCTCAGATTCAGAGAGCAGCTACTAGGATTCACTTAAAAGACTAAATGCTACAGGTACAATGTGCCTTTTAAAGGTCTTTGAAAGGAAGGAAATGAGTATTTTACAGGAGATTAATTGTGCCCATAGATTGCTGTTGTGAAAGCAACAAACAAGGAGGTATCCTCAGTGGGTTGGGATGCTGTTGGATTGCTGTTTATTATAAAGGCAATTTCAAAGCTGTGAATAAGTCACCGGGATGTGATGTAAAAACAAACTTGCTTCAGTCTTCTAGAATGCCTTTTCCTTGCCCTGTGGCTTAAAGCAGGGGTCTCCAACCTATGGGCCACGGGACAAGCTGGCCAGTGCGAGCACACACGTGCACACACACACACACTAATGCCCGTGGACCCGTTTGCACGTGAGCGTGGAGCTAGCAATGGTGGCTAGCACCTGCATGCCTGTGCAAATGGAGCCGCTAGTATGCACGTGGGTTGCACGGCCTGTTTGTGCATGCACGTGGAGGCTAGCAGTGGCGATGGCTAGCACCTGCACCCATGAACAAATGGGACCGCTAGCACCATGTGGTCTTTGCAGCCCGCTTGCGCATGTGTGAGGGGCTAGCAGTGGCAGCTAGCGCCTGCATGCCTACACAAACGTGGCCGCAAGCACTGTGTGGGTGCGCACGGCCCTGTTTCCGCATGCGTGTGCATGTGCGCGTACAAATTTCCTAGCTGCTCCCTTTCCCTCTGGGCCGCCAGCATGAAAAGGTTGGTGAGCTCTGGCTTAAAGTAAGATTCATCATAGGAAAGATTTGGCTGAGTTCCTCTTGCAGAATTATTGCTGTTGGTTCTGTCACAGCTGAGAATAAGCAACAGTTGGTTATTTGCTTACATTTTTTTGGAAAAAGGAAACTCAGAATGGATCCCTTGCTTAGTGCCTATCCTGTTATTGAGAGATTCAGTCTGAGTTTTTCCAGATTCTAGCTGTTCCCAGATACTACTGTACAATGGTGAAAACATTATCTGTTTCAACTGTAGCAGAGTTTAAACTTCCAGACGCTTTTATCTTGATTTAAATTGCCAGTCATTCAACTTGTCTTACCTAAAACTCTGCATTAAAAGCAACCTACATAAAAAAGTCACATAGTTTAAAGCCCTTCTTAAGAACCATACGGATTCCAGACATCTATTATTAAAGTTTGACTATGATATTATATTAATTTTTACAACGACCATTTAGCTAATTATGGTGTGTTATTACTACTTTGTTCAGTTCAAATCAAATCCAACCTTTATTACAGCCTTTGGGCCAGAAAGCACAATAATAGAATACATAGGCCTGTAATTATTAATCAAACTTTTAAAAAGCAATAAAATTACTTAAAACACATTATTATAGTAACTGTAACACAAATCAATTCAACTGCAGGTAGGAAGTCTAGAACAAATGTTAGCACAAAAACTAAAAAGATATATCAGGGTCCTGATCAGATAGAAGCAGGGAATATTTATCCCGTTTTAGAGAACAGGATAGGTAGATTGATAGATAAGATAGTTCTTTAAAATAGAATAAATATATACAGTATCTTCCTTGATCCACTTGACCATACAATAGAGGAAACTTCTGGAAGAAAAATGTTTGTATTAAACACTTGTGTTTAAGTACAATAAGCTGAATTAAATCACCTAGCTGAGTTGAACTATTAAATTGTTCTCATGCAAGATCAACAGCAATTCAGAGAAATATCCATACCACACCAGCTTCACCCAATATTAATGTTGTGTCCTGGGCCTTGCTGAGTCAATCAGCAAGGCTCAGGAAACCTGCAGGACAACTGCAGAGACCCGGGCAGACCACGTGTTTGCCTGGGACCGGTTGTAGAGACCCGGGCAGACCACATGTCTGCCCGGGACCCAGACAGGCTGTCTCCAGCCTTGTGTGCATGCACGAGGCGGGAGAATAGCCTGCATTCATTGGTTGAGCCTCCCCTTGCAGGGGAAGTATAAAAGGCCATGTTGCCATTTTCTCGTTTGCTTCTGTTCAGTAAATGTCTTCAATAAAGTTTCGGCTGTGGGGGTCACCACAGGAAGGCCGACTGTCGATTCCGATCTGCTGTCTGTCAAGCGTGCGGAAGGCAAGGCCATATAGCATCGGCCTGCATGGGTCGTCCCAAGAACAGGTCCCCTGAATTGCCTCTGAAAGGTACCAAGGTCCCCAGCCAAAACAGGGTGGGTTTTTGTGCGTCCCGGAGGGGGGTGTTCAAGACAGGAACCCATAGGCCCCTTAAGAAAAAGCTGCGCATAGACGTGAAGCTGCAGGGAGTTCCCCTGGCTATGGAGCTGGACACAGGGTCCGCTCTTTCTATTATTTCAGTGGACACTTTCAATAAGATTTGCTCCCGGAGTGGCTCAAGAGTTAGGCTCAGGCCCTCCAATCTTGTCCTCACTGATTTCCAGAATACACGGGTAAGTGTGAAGGGAGAAGCCACGCTCAGAGTGCAGCAAAAAGGCTTCAATGGTTTATTGGATGTAGTGGTTGTTGGGGGTGATAGGACGAGTCTTATAGGACTCGATTGGTTCGAGGCACTTGGGATCCAAGTGACTGGTCTGAATCAGCTGCAAACAGCTAGCCTTGCAGGAGTGTGTAAGGAGTTTGCTGATGTGTTCAGCTCAGAACTTGGCTCGTACAAGGGGCCTCCCATTGCATTAAAATTGGATCCAGGCATTACACCCATAAGGGTCAAGCCAAGGAGGGTGCCTTTTGCCTTAAAGAGCAAAATTGATGCCGAGTTGGACAAGTTGCTCCAAGAAGGCATTCTGGAACCTGTGGACTCTAGTCCATGGGAAACCCCCATAGTAAGTCCACTAAAATCCAATGGGGAAGTCCGAATCTGTGCGGACTATAAGTGCACTTTGAATAAGGCTTTACAGCAGCATGCATATCCTGTGCCCATGGTGAGCCACATTCTGGCCTCACTGAAAGGAGGGAAGTACTTTGCCAAGCTTGATTTGGCTCAAGCCTATCAACAGTTACCTGTTGATGAGGCGACTGCTGAAGCCCAAACCATAGTCACGCACAGAGGTGCGTTCAAAGTAAAGAGGCTGAAGTTTGGGGTCAATGTAGCCCCTGGCATTTTTCAAGGGGTGATGGAGCGAACGCTCAGAGGGATTCCCGGGGTCTGCCCCTATTTTGATGACATCCTCATTGCAGGAGAATCATCAGGAAACTTGGCTGAAAGGCTGAGGGCTGTCTTGCTGCGTTTCCGCCAAGCTGGGCTGAAACTACAGCAGGACAAATGTAAAATAGGGGTGACATCCACCGAGTTCTTGGGGTTCCGCATTGATGCAGAAGGCATCCACCCCGCAGAGTCCAAATTCCAGGCCATCCAGCTGGCCCCTAGTCCCCAGTCAAAGACTGAACTTCAGGCTTTTCTGGGCCTCTTGAATTTTTACCATTCTTTTCTCCCCCACAAGGCTGCTGTGGCTGAGCCGCTACACAGGCTCTTAGACAAACAGGCTCCCTGGGCATGGACAAAAATCCATGAGGAAGCTTTTACAAAAGTCAAGGCTTTGCTATCCTCCAATGCTGTACTGGCTCACTTCAATGAGCAGTTGCCTGTGTGCATCGCATGTGATGCTTCCCCTTATGGGGTAGGAGCAGTGCTAAGCCATCTCAAGGAAGATGGAACTCAGGTTCCTGTGGCCTACTATTCTAGGACCCTCTCATCTGCAGAGCGAAATTACGCACGGATTGACAGGGAAGCCTTGGCAATAATCTCAGGCATCAAGAAATTTCATGATTTCTTGTATGGACACCATTTCACAGTCTATACTGACCACAAGCCTTTGCTGGGGTTGTTTACAACCAACAAATAAACTCCTCAGATTATATCTCCTAGGATGCTGAGATGGTCTATCTTCTTAGCAGCTTATGATTACACCTGGTTCACAAACCAGGTACTGAGATGGGCCATGCTGATGGCCTAAGCAGGTTACCTCTTAAGCAAATAGAGGCAGACCCGGCCCCTGCTGTGCATATTCTGTCTATTCAGGACTTACCAGAATCTCCCCTCAATGCTAGGGATGTGGCTGCAGAAACTGCCACTGATCACACGCTTGCACGCGTGCTGACATGTGTGTTGTCAGGATGGCCTGACACGTGTCCTGGTACTGATTTCCAGAGCTTCTGGCGCAGGAAGCACGAATTGTCCACATTCAAGGGGTGCATCCTGTGGGGCAATCGAGTAGTCATCCCGGCCTCATTGAGGACTAGAGTCTTGCTCTCTCTTCATGAGGGACATCCGGGAATAGTAAGGATGAAGGCGCTTGCGCGCAGCCATCTTTGGTGGCCTGGCCTCGATAAGGACATCGAGGCCCAGTTTCAGGGATGTCAAGTGTGCCAGCAATCACGGCCAGAAATGCCCCAGGCCCCTGTACATAGGTGGGAGGAGACACTCACTCCATGGTCACGTGTCCATATAGATTATGCTGGGCCCTTTCAGGGGCAATTCTTCCTCCTCCTTGTGGATAGCCATTCCAAGTGGCTAGAGGTTGTTCCTGTGTCCTCCACTACTACTGCCAGGACCATCCAGGTGCTCAGAGGAATCTTCGCGTCCCATGGCCTTCCTGATGTTTTAGTATCAGACAATGGTCCACAATTTACTTCTTCTGAGTTTCAGGCATTTCTCCAAGCCAACATGATCCGGCATGCCACATCTGCTCTTTTTCATCCTGCCACCAACGGTCAGGCTGAACGCATGGTGCGCACCACGAAAGACGCATTAAAGAGAATCACTCAAGGACCCTGGCATCACAGGTTAGCTGATTTTCTTCTCACACACCGCACCACACCATGCACAGCTACTGGAAAGAGCCCTGCTGAACTCCGCTGGGGTCGCAGACTTATCACAAAGCTGGAGAGGCTTCACCCAGACCGGGTGGCTTCACAGGTGTCGCAGCTGCGGGCACCTAGGAGACTTCAAGTGGGTAATCCGGTTTGGACCAGGAACTATGGGCAGGGGCATCTCTGGGTACTTGCTGTAATCTCTAAAGTCTCTGGGCCTTTGTCATACGAAGTGGTCTTGGATGATGGGCATGTCCTAAGGTGCCACATAGACCAGATGCGTTGGCGGCTGCCAGGCTGGCATTCCTCCCCTAACTCCGCTCTCAGGGGGGGGAGAGGGACACCAATTATGATTGTGGATCACAGTCTCTCCAAGCGGGGGGTCTCCAAATGCTCCAGATGAGGGTCTTGCCATGGGGGTGGATCCTAACTCTGGCATAGAAGCAGGGAGTTCTGCCATGGAGGCGGCTCCTGACTCTGGCAGAGGTCCCTGGCTTAGGGCAAATGGCCGTAAATCGGCTACTCAGGGCACTCCTGCTGCTGGCCTTGGGCCTGAAGGACATTGCTCCCAAGGGGAGTTCCAAGGGTTTTCGGGGAACTCCACCCCACCAAGGAACTCGGGGAACTCGACCCCTCCAAGGAAATCTGGTTTGGGTTTAGCGGATCCAGCCAGTCAGCAGTTAGGGGGAACCCCTGAGTCTTCTGGGCGACAAAGTCCTGGTTTGTTGTGCGCAAACCGGGAGCAAGCACTCCAGGCACCCAATTCACTTCCCCCAAATGTCATCACACCCGTCCCTACTATTGATCCATGAAGATCTGGGCGGATTAAGGCCCCGCCTAAATATTTGCAGGAGTATGTGAGATCCTGCGAGGCCCATGTTATCTAAGAGTGAAAGAATGTGGATTGACCTTGAATCCCACTGAGACCAGGTACGGGGTATGGGGAACAGCCAGGCTGTCATTTGGACTAAATGTGACATGGTACTGGTTATTGGCAGGGACGGCATTGTCCAAGCCAAGGGGGGAGGGGTGTTGTGTCCTGGGCCTTGCTGAGTCAATCAGCAAGGCTCAGGAAACCTGCAGGACAACTGCAGAGACCCGGGCAGACCACGTGTTTGCCTGGGACCGGTTGTAGAGACCCGGGCAGACCACATGTCTGCCTGGGACCCAGACAGGCTGTCTCCAGCCTTGTGTGCATGCACGAGGCGGGAGAATAGCCTGCATTCATTGGTTGAGCCTCCCCTTGCAGGGGAAGTATAAAAGGGCATGTTGCCATTTTCTCGTTTGCTTCTGTTCAGTAAATGTCTTCAATAAAGAACATCTTTTGTACCAACTGCCTCGTCTTCATGTCTGCGTTGCGAACAGAATAGTTAACATGTCCATATTGACTATTGATGTTTGATCATATAGAAGTCTTATTTCTTGACTTGATGGATAGTTAGTTGATAGTGCCAGTAAGGAAAAGTCTATTATCTTGGGGAAGAAATGGGACAAAAGTGATAGCAAAACTGTTCTGAGATTCATGGAAGCCAATGTTTCTTAAACTATGGTCCTTGGACTCCTGGTGTCCACAAAATCATCACCTTTGTTGAAGAATAATACAATATTAGAATCCCATCAAACTATCATGAGAAATGGTAGTGGCAACAAATGTGTCAATTTTAGTTTTTAGTACAGTAAACGTTGATAAATATAACCCAAAGAAACAAAAGCTGTTTTGGGGACCTCCATAATTTTTAAATGTGGGTTCTGAGAGAAAAAAAGGTAAAGAAACACGGATATAGGGCATTATAATCTGGATGTTGGTGTTTAAGTAATATTCAGACATAATTTTAGCCATTGTATTTGTAGGTGCTTTGTTTTATGTATTGCTTTTATCTACCATTCTATTTTTTTTTGTTAACAGCTAATGGTGAAAACAAAACAATTATTTCTTACAAGATAAAAAGCAAAATGTAATTACAGAAAAGGAGGTTAATTGTTAATTGCTTTCGGCAAGTACAAGAATAGCTTAGTCATTATTAATAGAAATGAAATTTGTTTTAGCATGGACTACAGGCAAGCACGCATAAGCTGAATAATTGATTCTAGTGAGAAATCACCCTGATAAACATTTTGTACAAACCTATGAGCTGCTTTCAGACTAATGACTATCAGAGTGGGTGCCTCTTCCTGCTTTCCTGAACTCATAAAGCAAAGGTTTGAGCATCATCTGTTCTCTGGAGCGTCTCCAAAGGGTGCTACAGTAGAATAGGAAAACATTACATGAATGGGGAGCAATCACGTTCACTATATTTAATCACAATATAAATAATTTTAAGTCTAAAGTCTAAAGTCTAAAGTAACGTTAATTTCTACTCAAACCAAGTACAACTCCTATCCCAAGATAAAGTTGGTTCCGTATTTTAAAAAATGCCTAGTATGAATGGCTGTATAGATGACAGCACACAACTAAGCAACTTTAGAATAAATTAAAGAACTAATGTCACATTGGGTCATTGTTTCAGAGATATTTCCTTACTAAACAGAGGAACAGAATGACCGCAGTGGAAGTGGCAGTGGTTTCCAACTTCCTGCAGGCTTCCCCACTGACTTTCATTGTGGGATGCTGGCAGGTAACAACAGAAATCTTCCTTCCTTCCTTCCTTCCTTCCTTCCTTCCTTCCTTCCTTCCTTCCTTCCTTCCTTCCTTCCTTCCTTCCTTCCTTCCTTCCTTCCTTCCTTCCTTCCTTCCTTTCCTCCTATACTCCCTCCCTCTCTTCTTCAGAGAATAGAAACACATGACAGTGAAGACAGACTTTGGTCATGGCACCAATGTCGGCAGAAATATTGCATAAAGTCATGCATTTTGCTCTTGAGGTCTTGTTGTTAAAGATAGGTATTGTTGTGTTAAAAAAATCTCTCAAAGTAATTAGTGTTGCCATATATTCTCAAGCTGATTTTTCCTTTTGCCTTCCAT
This sequence comes from Azemiops feae, assembly GCA_023970755.1. Taxonomy (NCBI): domain Eukaryota; kingdom Metazoa; phylum Chordata; class Lepidosauria; order Squamata; family Viperidae; genus Azemiops; species Azemiops feae. Next base: position 83,863 of record JALGBA010000294.1, on the reverse strand, counting down.
CTTTTCTTGTCTCTTTATTCTATACCTTAATAGGAACATGGTGGCTCATGAGGTTAGAATGCTGGGATGATGATCAGTAGCCTCACATTCAGGGCCCGTTGCTGCCACCGAGTTGGGGTGGGTTCCTGCCATATGCTCCAGCTTCTGCTGACCCAGCGGTTCAAAAATGGGAGACTGCAGGAGATAAATGGGCACCATTTCAGTGGGCAACTTCACAGGGATGTGGAAGGAACCCCCAACTGGGCATCCCCTGGGCAACTGTGATGTCACCGGCAAATCCTTTCATTATGGAAGTACGATGCTTCCGACATGGACGTATTAGTATTCTATACCTTTCCTTGTGATTCTGGAGTCATCATTATCTGTTTCTTCATCTCTCCTCCTCCTTGCCGCATCCCAACAGCATTTGGTGCCATCTCTTGCCATCATTGAGAGATGGTGTCTCCTCTCTCTTTCCATTGGCATAATCATGCTGACAATATTTTATTTTTTTTGTTATACTTCATCTTTTTTAAGCACAACCTTGTATGTTGCTGTTTTCACCTCAGAACATTTTAGAACCTCTACAGATTTCCCCATTGAGTTGCAGGAAGCTATCAGTTCTAAAATAGCATCATGTGACTACCTGGAGGCTGGGGCAAGATTGGCCTACCAGGTCAGGGGTAGGCAACCTTGGCTCTTTTATGACTCATGCTGACTCAGGAATTCTGGGAGTTGGTCCATGAGTCATAAAAGAGCCAAGGTTGCCTACCCCTGGCCTACCTGATCTTTGGTGGCCAAATGAGGGGCCAGTCTACCTGTAGGCAGAGACAGCTATGACTTTGAAAGGAAACCTATGGCCTATTTCAGATGAACCATTCAGGGTAGGAAGTGGTTGAAAAATGAAACGGGATGGGCAAGGACTAAAATATAGTGGCTAATGTATTTAACTTACAGAGAGATACTGTTGCAACCATTTCCTGAGTTAAGATAGGTTTCCATGCCTTTCAAGTTTCCATGCCTTGCAAGTCCTGAGATAAGATTAGTCATGAGTTATGTCTTCCTGAGTTATCTCTTCCTGAGTTATGTCTTTCAAGTTATCATTTCCTAAGCTACGCCTTTGAAGTTTACATTTCCTGAGTTAGGATAAGGTACCCTTTTAAGTTTCATTTCCTGGCAAAACCCACCCTTTACAACCTCCTGCTGTGACGTAAGTGTACCAATAAAAAAGAAGCATGCAGATCCTTCTGGGCTCTCGCTTGCTGATTCAACCTGAAGAAACATGTTGTCCGTGTGTTTCCTATCTACCAAACGCGAGGTCCGTTGGCCTAGGCTAACGTACATCACTGGTCCGTCCAGCAGGCGCTGGACCCCGGGATTCGAACTCCCACAACTGGTGACCCCGACGTGATTCACTTTATGACGTGATTCACTCCACGGCGTGTTCTCTGTCTAGGGAAGCGCTGCTCTGGCTCCTGTACCTACGCACCTGGTAAAGGCTTGCAAACGTAAGTATGGGTCCTCACTTTCCAAGGTTCTGTCCAAGCATGTGGATGAACTTTCCTCTTTAGCCAGAAAGGCAAATTGTTTGCAAAAAGTTAACGGAACAACTGTCTATCCCCAGACCCTTCCTCCCAACCTGTGCCTACTACGGAAGACGTTCCAAAGCCGGCACAGCCAAAAAAAACCCCCCTCTTCGCCATATCCTTCTCTCTCTCCTCCAAAACAGAAACAGGCAACAATTTAGAGATATAAATTAACTCAAACTGCACTCCTCTGCAATGCGTTTTGAACAATTGGAATGTTTTGAAACTCTTTTGTAATCTGTTAAGTTTAACCCTGTCAGACAATGTCTGGTGGTGCTTTGTGTTGATGTGTGTGTTTTGTTTTATATATGTTTAACTCCTAGAACGTTACGCTTGGACTTGGAATGGTGAGAAAAATAGGAGATGGTTAAAGGGCCCTATAAAAACCACATGTTTGGTTGGAATCATCTCATGATTTTCTCGCTTCTTGCAGGACAAGCCATATGTTTAAATAAATGTTGTTTTAATGGTATTTGTGTATATATGTCTGTCTGTGTTGTTCTGTGTTATTTCCAAGACTTGGAAAAGGGTCAAAACCCTCTTTGATAACAACAAACAAAAAGGCCTTAATTAAAAATAAAAAGTTTGCTTGGAAACCATATGATGAAATATTTGTATGTGAAATGGTGTAAGCAAACAGAATGGAAGTGAATGAGTTAATTTGCTGCTGTAAATGTGTGTGTGTTAGCCCTCACCCCTCCACCCATCCCACGCTGTGAAAGGAACAGTAAAACTGTAGTTTTTATTGTTGTAACATGGGAACGCAATGGCATGAGTTTGCATGTGTAAAGTTTTATGGAAGAGGTATAAAAGAATTTATAAAAAATGCATGTGAATTTTTTTGGTGGTGAGATTTTTGTAAAGTTTCTTTTTCTTCCCCCCCCCCTCCTGCCTCTTTCGTTTTTCGCTGGCTGTATTGTTTTAAGAGCAAAGGAAGGGCAGACAGAGGAGGGGGGGCAGCTGTTCGTTTTAACTATTTTTTTTTCTTCCTCTGCCTAGAAGTCTGGGTTGAGGAAGGGGGGTGGATGTGAAATTTGATGCCCACTCTTGCAGTTTCAGCTTGCTATTTTTTTACTCGAAAGAGGAGGCAGTAATTGTTGGGCAATTCTTTTGCAAATTTTTGAGTTTTAAATTGTTTAGTTAGACATATACATCCATCAACCAAAAGAAATGACTGAATTGTTTTGCTTAGATTTGTAAATGTTTTTCCTATTTCATGAAAATTTGTTTCATCTGAATGGAATTTGATTAGATTGGAACCCCAAAAATACAATCTAATTGGCTTTTTGAAATACAAAATGATTCAAGTATCTATGGATTGCAAGTTGCCTTGGAAAAGATACAGTTACACTTTATCTTTATTTAGGGCATAAAATGTTGCAATCTTATTCTGTTCCAGTTTTTGTTATAAACAAGAAATCAGGCAAATGGCGTTTCCTCCATGATTTATGTACAGTGAATGCTGTTTTACAATCTATGGGAGCATTGCAATACGGCCTCCCAAACCCAAATTTAATTCCAAAAGATTTTGACTTAATGATAATTGACTTAAAGGATTGTTTTTTTTTTTTCCATTCTTTTGCATCAACAGGATAAACATTTATTTGTTTTTACAGTGCCTGAGTTGAATAATTCTCAACCAACTCAGCGCTACCAATGGAAGGTTTTACCACAGGGCATGCTAAATAGCCCTACAATGTGTCAGTTTTTTGTTTCCCATGTTTTGCAACCATATCGGGACCTTCATCCCTCCTTTTTGGTTTACCATTACATGGATGATATTTTGGTCGCAGTACCAGGCCCAAAGGGTACTGTTTTTGTAACTTTGCCAACCCTCACAACAATTTTGCAAAAAGGAGGTTTGCACATTGCTCCTGACAAGGTCCAAACCTCCCCTCCTTTTCAATATTTGGGCCATAAATTATTGGCCTCCCATGCTGCACCACTTTTTCCCTTATTAAAATTACCACACCAACCAACTTTACTTCAATTACAGCAATATTTAGGTGCTATTAATTGGATTCGACCTTATATAGGTCTCACCACTTTTCAATTATCACCTCTTTTTTCAGCCTTACCCAAAGGCAAACATCCTGCAGATGTTATTCCACTGCAGGACAGTCATTTAAAAGTGATTCAATTGGTCAACCAAGCCCTACAAATTCAGTGGGTTGACCGAATGACCCCAAACATTCCCTTTTCTCTTTTATTGTGTAATACTATTTCTTTACCTACATGTGCTATTGTCCAAACTATTCCCTCCTTGCTGATTCTAGAATGGCTTCATCTCCCTCACACTCCTAGAAACACAATTAGTCAAAAACCTTTTCAATTTGCCTCTCTCATCTCTAAGGCTCGCCTTCGAGCAAAAGCCCTTGCAGGAATAGAATCTTCTGTCCTATATGTACCATGTTCTCTCACTACATGGGAAACCATCTATTCTAACTCTGAAGCCTTGCAGCTTGCTCTCACTGAGTGGCCTGGAAAGATATCCTGCCACCCTCCTGCTGATCCTCGCATTCAGCTCCTACAAAATATCCATGTTTCATGGGATACCCAATTACAACGCTTTCCCATCCCACATGCTGTCACACTCTTTGCAGATGGCAGTAAACAATTTGGTGCTTGTGCCTGGTATATTCATGACCAATGGCACACAAAAATAACGCCACCCCAACGGTCTGCTCAGCATGCGGAACTAGCCGTTGCCATTCTAGCTTTTCAAACATTTTCCACTCAACCTATAAATCTCATTCTTGACAGTCTCTATATCACTCAAATTGTCACCACTATTTTTCAATCATACCTCTCTCCATCCCTGGACCCTGATTTAATTTCTTTATTTTCCACCCTACAAACTGTAATATCCAACAGGAAACATCTTTACTTTGTCACACACATAAGAAGCCACCAACCTTTTCCTGGCTTCTTGCAAAAGGGAAATGATATTGCAGACGCTGCGGCCTCTGCTACCTGCCTCATGTCTCTTTCTCCTGTCTCCCCTTGGGACAGTCATGCTTACTTTCATCAAAATAAAAAAGCACTAATGAAACAATTTGGAATCACTATGGCTGAAGCTACAGCCATAATTCAACAATGCCCAACCTGTAGCCTACAGTCTAAAGGTATCCCACAGGGTGTTAACCCTAGAGGCACTGAAGCCTGTGATACCTGGCAAATGGATGTAACTCAATATCCTCCATTTGCCCCGTGGAAATATCTACATGTTACAGTAGATACGTTCTCCGGATTTATTTTGGCAACCCCACAAAAAGGGGAAGCTGCAAAACAAGTGATTAATCACTGTATTCGTACCTTTACAGTGCTGGGATGTCCAAAAATATTAAAAACAGACAATGGCCCAGCTTATGTCAGCTCACAATTTTCACAGTTTTGTCATCACTGGTCCATTGTCCACAAATTTGGAATTCCTTTCAATAGCCAAGGGCAGGCTATTGTTGAGCGAGCAAATCAAACTTTAAAAAATGCATTAGATCGTTATATGGGGTCCAAGGGCTTATGCCCCCCAAACCTCCCGGCACTGCAAAACGTGTTAAATGTTTGTCTGTATACTCTCAATTTTCTAAATCTCACTGGCACTCCTTCTTTGTCTGCTGCGTCTCGACACTTTACTAAACCTGTTGTCCCAACTTCAAGACCACTTGTATACTACAGGCAGCTCCCGGATCCAACTTGGAAAGGTCCAGCCGAACTCATCACCTGGGGAAGAGGTTACGCTGCAGTTCAACTACCCGACAGAGTTTTGTGGGTCCCTGCTCGTTGTATTCGCCCATATTTCATCACTCCACACAACCCACCAACTCCATCGGATGTGCCATCATTGCCTTTGTGAGTGTGGATGTACGTGCTGTTATTGGTGTAACAACTGCATATTGCACCACCCATATTGTCCAGGGGTCCAACACTTTTGCATCAATCATGTGGACCCTGCCTTTGATGACACTCTTGACAAGTTCCTTCCCCATGATGTCCACACTGCACCTTCCCATGATGACAAAGCACCTGAGAATTCCTCTAAATTTTCATAAAGGCCTATATTGTGGTCCTGTTTTTTCTTTTCTTGATCTCAATACTACTGCCCTTTTTCATTGTTATGACCGAGGTCAATCCTTTTGTCCCTTTGTGTTTTCTCAGTATCCTAATCGTGGCATTCCTCTTCCACCATCTCCCTCTATTTCCCTCACCTATGCTCATTACCCTTGTCACATAACTCTTGCTATTCTTGTGACCCCTGAGACTACGGGGCGCTATTATGTGTCTGGATTTTCATCCTATGGTACTTATACTACACATTCTTTTGAACTCGCATCAGTGGCGAGCTATGCAAAACCTCCTTTGTCTCCTCGTTTACTTGCCTACAACTTTGTTCCTCATCCCCGCTCCTTCCTAGACCTGGCCGCCCGTATTTTTACCTCACCTCACTTACAACACTTTCATTCCACAAAGCAACCTCGCTCACACCAACGCATCATTCATTCTCGACGACGGCGATCTCCTGATCCTAATCCTCATCGACCTCTCAACTACACATGGACTGTTCGTGACTTTGAAAATCAGGTATTATTCCAAATCTCCAAATACACAATATGGCCCTGGTTCCCTATCTTACATTTTGACTTTGCCGAAATGGGTACCGGGGTCAACAAATTTGCTTCAAAATTTCTCCAAACTAACAAATGGGACAAACAAGGTTCGTGCACACCTTCTCCACTAGAAGCAACATGGTGGGACCTGTATTTTTGTCCCGAACCAAAGACACCTGAGGAAAAATATCAATGTGGCACTTTATTGGACAAATACTGTGCCTCATGGTCTTGTGTTTCTACGGGCGCTATATCCTGGACTGCCCCTCGCTCAAATGATTATATCGCCATTACCCGTAGTAATGGCAAACCCCCTTCTCCTTCCTGCCCTTCTAATTTGCATTGCTGTGGTGAGCGGAAAAATCCAATGAACATTACCTTCACATCCCAAGGAAAGACTTTGACTACAGAGCAATGGGCTGTCGGATATTCTTGGGGTGGTAGAGAATGGAGCGGTTCTGAAGACGACGGCGGAGTTTTTTCCATTCGTCTCACAATCCAGTCACCACATTCCCCTCCTATAGGTCCTAACAAAAGCATTCAACCTGTTTTTTTTACAGTCCGTTGTACATAATATGCCTAATCCCTTGATTAACCTTGTCAATGCTTCTTCCTTTTTGTTAAAAAGTGCTGTTAATTCTTCTTCACAAACCGACCACTGTTGGCTCTGTTTATCAGCCACTCCACCCTTTTATGACGCTGTTGGCTCCATTGAACCTATTAAGAATGCTACAAAAGATGACTCTTGCAGATGGAACTCAACATCCATCACTATTACTTCTATTATGGGACATGGTTGTTGCTTGGGAAACATTCCTGCAAATTATTCTCAATATTGTGCTAATATCACCACTGGCAAATACCAATGTGATGTTTGGCTCACCCAGAAAAGATCGGGCAGTGTAAATACGGCAGGTTATAACTCTCTTTTTACCTTGAGTAATGGTAATATTTCTGCCAGCTTAAAGGGCCAATTCTTCATCCCCGGCAACAACTCCATCTGGGCTTGCTCTACAGGTGCCACAGCCTGTGTGTCAGGGGATGTCCTTACACAACAAAAAGCCTTTTGTATTCAGGTACGCTTAGTCCCTAGAATCACTTATTATTCCCCCTCTGATTTTGTTTCCCTTATGGAACCACCGGAATACCACCTACGTGTAAAACGTGAATTTGTTACAGCCCTAACCCTTTCAGTTCTTTTAGGATTAGGTGCTGCAGGAGCAGTTACTGGAGCTGCGGCTTTGGTTGTTAATCAACAACAAATACAAAAACTTAGTCTAGAAATAGATAATGATCTTTCCCGCATTGAGACTTCAATTTCTGCCCTTCAAACTTCTTTGTCGTCTCTTGCTGAAGTAGTTTTGCAGAATAGGCGTGCCCTCGACCTTTTATTTTTAAAAGAAGGTGGAACATGTGTAGCCTTAAAAGAAGAATGTTGTTTTTATTCTGATCAATCTGGCATTGTGCGCGACTCTATGAATGAGTTACGCAAACGATTAAAAGACAGGGAACAGGAAAGGTTTTCCCAACAATCCTGGTATCAAAGCATGTTTAATTTCTCTCCCTGGATTACTACATTGCTTTCTGCTATTTTAGGATCTTGTATAATTTTGCTTATATTATGTATGATTGGCCCATGTGTTTTTTCACGCCTTTTGCAATTTCTCAAGGATCGTTTGAATGGTTTGGATTCTAATCTTTCTAAGATTAATGTTATGCTTGTCTCAAACAATATATATGAACCCTTGAAACCCAAATTCCACCCCTCTGAAAAGGTTGCCCTACTGACACTGTCTGACACGGACTCCAACTGTTCCGATACTGAATCAGACTTAGCCATGGAGGCTCTTGCCCCCAAGCAAGAATCTCGTATTCTTATGGAGTTGCCCTCTTCTGTTTCGGAGGATGCAGATGATGGCCACGAGTAGGATGGAGATTGAACTTTTAAAAATAAAAACAGTGGAGATGTTGCAACCATTTCCTGAGTTAAGATAGGTTTCCATGCCTTTCAAGTTTCCATGCCTTGCAAGTCCTGAGATAAGATTAGTCATGAGTTATGTCTTCCTGAGTTATCTCTTCCTGAGTTATGTCTTTCAAGTTATCATTTCCTAAGCTACGCCTTTGAAGTTTACATTTCCTGAGTTAGGATAAGGTACCCTTTTAAGTTTCATTTCCTGGCAAAACCCACCCTTTACAACCTCCTGCTGTGACGTAAGTGTACCAATAAAAAAGAAGCATGCAGATCCTTCTGGGCTCTCGCTTGCTGATTCAACCTGAAGAAACATGTTGTCCGTGTGTTTCCTATCTACCAAATGCGAGGTCCGTTGGCCTAGGCTAACGTACATCACTGGTCCGTCCAGCAGGCGCTGGACCCCGGGATTCGAACTCCCACAAGATACAACTTTTATTGGATCTGCAGCCACAGCAGATCACCTGGTGACTTTTAGCCCAGCCTACCTCACAGGTTGTTGTGAAGAAATGTAGGAGGATGGAGCACTATGTATGTGCCTTGAATTCCTGAACAAAGATGTGATATAGATACATGTGCATGTTTATGTGACAGAGAAGGGATATGTAAAGCAATAAAAATATCCAGGCCTTTCTTCATGCATCTTAAAGTTGTTGTTTCTTTAAGAGCCAATGATGAGTCAGTTCCTTGCTGCTGGGTGGGGGAAGCAGCAACTAATTGCGAAATTGTCACAGAATATTCAGAATGGCCACCAAGTGACCACAGCAGCAAGCCCAACCATTTGCAGCAACCCGAAGTAGCCACAACTTTTCCAAATTTCATTCCCTCAGGAATCATGGGTCCCAGATATTGGATGCATTCTGTACACAAGTCCATTTGAGGTACCTTGGTTAAATAATTGATGCCCTTCGATACATCATTTTGCTCAATGGAAATGTCAGTGAGAGTTCAGTGGTGTTTTTAGTCATCTGTGCACAGCTCTTGCAACACCACAAGTTCTGTGGTGAGGATGGATCCATTTTGGACATTCACTTGAAATAAGTTATAGGTTTCCTTTCAGAGTCATACAGTATGAAGCATGCCTCCCATGCTACAGAAGATCCCAGGTGTGCAAGGCCATTGCTTCATTGACTATGGTCCTTAGCTACTCCAAGGAGACACCAATCCTGCATAAATCAGTAGATAAATCATCAAAATGGGTTTTGAAAAAAGAAGTCTGCATCATATCTCTGGGGGGGGGGGAAGTAGCCCTCCCCAGTTTAAGCAGTTTGTTTAAGAAGTACTGTGCATTATAAAGAGAATTGTTTACCACAAGAGGGCATGAAACATTCAGGAATGTAATATGAAAAAGGAAAGGTGTAGGAGAAAAAATGTGTGTTCTTGCAACAAATTGGCTTTAATTTAGCATGAGATTTCACACCATCAGCCTACATTAACAGTTTTTCTTCAAAGCACAGAAACAGTGGAGTTATCCTTATTCTTGTCTTCTGCCTGGGTGATCTTTTTCCTAGTTTAAGAAGTTTCATAATAAATGGCATTATGTTTATAACATGCCCAAGGAATTAAATTTATAAATTATAGATACAGAAGCCTAAGGTTGCAGGAAAAATAATGACTGATTATTCCTAAGAGAGATTCATTGACTTCTTAGACCTATTTTGTCCCGATACGTTCCTTTATTTTTCCCCAAGGCTCAGCAGATTAACCATATTCATTAGATTTTCTCATTTCATTATCCCCTGAGCCTCCAGTTTCCCTCTTCTTACAGACAAATCTGTAACTAATAAGCAAAATACACCCACGCTGTAAAATTGCAGGCTTATAAAATCGGACTCCCAAGTAGTCTGGAACGCAGGTATTAATAAACTCTTTGAACCCGGGAATTGCAGAATTAAAAGACCCAAGGATCTTTTACTGAGCCAGAATTTTTTTCATACTGTATAGATCCATTCCCTCTCCTTTCTTTTCATACAGACAAAAGTCATATAGGACCTTTCCCACTACTGGGTGAAAGAACTATTCATTAGGGCTTTGCAAAACTTTGAAGGGATGCTTTGCTTTGAAAAATCTGCTTTGTTGCCAAGACCATGCTCCCTCCTTGCAGTTTGAGTTGCTTCAGGATCCTCCTCATGTTCATTCACAGAGTGGTCCTTCATGTATAGCAGAATATTTATTTGGAAAGTGTTATAGAGCTGGGTAGAGGAAGCTTGAATAGTGGTCGCCCAGGCCAAGTATCTGCAACAAGCTAACAAATCAGAGGCACTCTAGCTACCTCCTGCCAAGGCTTACAGGCTGGTTCAGTTTCATCCAGACAGAGCAAGGCAGGTTAAAACCAGATGGTTTGGTAGAGGAATCACTAATGGACAGGCCAAAAGAAGGTATCTTGGACCATTCCTCTCTCCAGGCATTCTCAAGGTTAAACTGGGTAGATGTTAAGTAAATAGCTGTTTTCCATGCTGGCCTAAAGGATTTCAATCTTGTGATGGACTGTGCATTGTGCTGGTGAATAGGGAGGGCCTTGTTATTCAGCATCCTTGAACATAGTCGAACAAGAGCTTGTTGTCTTCTAATGTGGGGGCCGTATGCTATTGCTAAGTACTGGTAACCAGTGCACAGGACTGGGATGCAGTGTGCCAGAGATGATATGCATTGTCTGGCAGAATTGGCCATTGGCCATTTGGGTATGGATGCTGTTAAGGTCAAAAAACATCCTGCAGCCAAGAAGGCTCCACACACATTTGCACTACTCAAGTGACCCCGAGGACACAGGTAAACCTCCAAATGGCCCCAAAGACTCTCTAAAAGAATGCAAATGATCAGCTGTTTGTAAACAATATAAATCCTTCCACTCCCCACCATCTAATCAGAGCTGAAGAAGCTTCTTGGATGAGAAGCGAAACGTCTTCAAAGAAAAACAAGGAAGTCCAGTTGCCTCCTGAAAAAGCACCTTTGGGATGCTGTTAAGCCACATGCTGGTACAATAGCTGAGGCTATTGTTCATAGGGTGTTAGCATCAGCACCCCAAGATGTTCCAGCCAGTCTGTTCACTAAATTGCAACTTTTCAATTTTACAGAAGATAGCTGAATTGCCCGGATAGCTGAATTGGACATCCAGTTATGAGGACACTACCATATTCCTGTAGAAGTTGTATATAATTATATGGATTCAGTGTGTGCTTACTTCTCTTCTGTCAAGTTCTGATCATAGACTAAATTAATAAATAATAAACAGGTTGGTCAGTTCTATTCACCATTTGACAACTAACTGGGGAGCTGAGGGTATGAAAGGACACTTCACCAAAAGTTGGGAGAAAGAAAGCATCACAAAAAGATTGGCCACACTTTGAAAATCTTTATCCCTGAGGTTTGGAGTAGGTACTCAGGTATATGTATATGATGCAGTACCCTGTCTTTTCAGTAGTATCTGCTTAGTAACTGAAGAGGAAGGACATGCCTGAATCTTTCCAAAACGTACTGCTGGTTGGGTGGCAAAGCAGAAGATATATTATAAATCTGTTGTTGAATGGTGTCAGAATAAGAATGAAAACCACTACAGCTAATGAGGCTGTCTCATTCATGTCTGCAATCAAGATGATGGGGACATCATGGAAATGAGGGAAGAAATCCAAGTTGTCAAGCTTGGCTGGATTTCCATTAGGTTGGAACGAATGAAGTAAATTTAGTCTTCTGTTAACCATGATAGGCGTGCATCACACTGAGGCAGCAACCAGATTTCGTCTACAGTTTATGGGGAGAAACTTCAGAGCAATTTGACGTGGAATTTATTGCAGTGTATTTGGCCTGATGGTTTTTTTTAGCACAATTTGAGTTGTAGCTATTTCTTAAATGACTAGTTAAAATACAATCCATTGGAACTGCATAATGATAGACAGCACAAACAGCTAAAAAAAAATTAAAATTGATTGCCACCCCCCCACACACCTTTTTCCTAGTAGCCAGACCTATGAAAGCTGAAGACAAATATATATGTACATTTTTTGAATGAAAAACTTCTAGATAAGGTGACAGCTAAAGAGGACAACTTATTGGCAGAATCATTTATTTATTTTATTTAAATAAAAAGTAGATTTATAAAACTACCATACTCTGCACAGATTCTGGGGGCATACAATACAAATTTAAAAATAAATTGATGAATAAATAACATGACATGACATACAACTAAACATTAAAGAGGAAAAAGTCATAACCAATTCAAACTTCATACTAAATGGCACAACTATTCCAGAGTTTGTAGGGGGGGGGAAACTCTCAGGTTTAAAAAGATTGTCTAAACATTTGTAGAGTCATTAAGAGGAAAGGAAATCCTTCAGCTATTTGCTTTCTAGCTGTAATACTGTTATGTTTGGAAGGACATCTCTGGACGCTGTGGGAGATTTCACCTCAAATCTTCCCACCCCTCATAAAATTTCTTTCTGCCTTCTCATTTTTTGTAAGGCAAAACCTTCTATTGATTTTAAGAATTTCAGTAGATACCAAACCAGCAATTCCACCACAACGTGAACACATCTGCCTTGCTGACATGAGCCCAGAGACCATTCATAATTCATGCAGCCTCCTACATGAAAACTGATACACTTGCAATATTGCAAGGCCTAAGTCCAAGAACAATAGTTTGGATTGTCATTGTAACCGGGTTTCAGGAAATATGTAGTCACCTGTATCATAAACCAGGCAAACTTTTGGGCCTATGTAATCTGGAAACGGAAAGGACTACGGGTAGTCCTTGACTTACCACCACAATTGAGTCCAAATTTTCTGTTGCTAAGCAAGTCAGTTGTTAACTGAGCTTTGCCCCATTTTACAGCTTTTCTTACCACAGTTACTAAGTCAGTTGCTGCAGTTGCTAAGTTAGTAACATGGTTGTTAAGTGAATCTGGTTTCCCCATTGACTTTGCTTGTTGCAAAAGGTGATCACTTGATGCAGTCACATGATCACATGACTGCAACTGTCATAAATATAAGTCAGTTGCCAAGTCTCTGAATTTTGATCAAGTGACCAAAGGGATGCTGCAATGGTTGTAAGTATGAAAAACGGTCATAAGTTACTTTTTTTAGTGCCATTGTAACTTCAAACGGTCACTAAAGGAACTGTTGTAAGTCGAGGACTACCTATACAGAGTTGTGAAAAAAGGCTATGAAGAGGCATTATGTGCACCAAAAACCCCATGTTACCACCCTGTTTAAAAGCAAATGGAACTCCTGAATATCTTCCTGGGCAACCCAGTTAAATTGCATGAGGTAATCTAATGCCATTTATTAGGTCTATATTTTACTATAATTTTAAGAAACTTCCTTTAAAGAATTCTCTCTTAGCCCAAATTGGATCAGACTGCTTCCTGATCAAAGGTACAGAAATATTAGTTTAGATGTTTTCCTATTTTTTTTAAAAAATAAATTGAGAAGGGCCATAGATTTTCAGGGACTCCTGCTTTGATGTTTTAACAAAGCCCTAGACACAGGCTTAGAAGAACGATGGGAACAGCAACAGCAGCAGCAAAAAAGAGAGAAATCTCTCAGTTTTCAATCCTGAAATAACACTTGTCCAATGAGTCATGTGTTATTTTAAGAAAAATAATATACTTCATTTGGTCTACATGTGAGAGCTGTAAAAAGCAGTAGAGCATTCAAAATATATTTTGAAGAGTTACCTTCCTGGTTTATAGAAGTATGTGTGTGTATCCATCTTATGAGCATTACTGTAGAAAAACAGATACCAAAATGGAACTTATTTTTTCCTCCAGCAGTACATCTCTAAATAATCCAAATTATATCTTCATTCCACACAAGGTGTGGAATTCTGTTGACCTCCCTAAGTTATGTATATCCTTGTTCATCTTCTTCATCTTCTTCATCTTCACTCTTTCTTGCTTTTAACTTAGTCAAACTCGAGTTTTGCCAAAATCTGTTTTTCAGTTTTTGAAAAATGTTTTTCCTATACAAAAGTGATATTTATTTTCTTGCTTTATTCTCTGGATACTTGAGAAATTCTTTTGCAGTCAGTGGTTTTGAGCTAATTGAATTGTTCTGATATAGTGAAGGGAGCATATTTTATCTATGTTCCCCCCCCCCCACTTTCTAATCTGACAACAGTGGGATGAGTTGCTTTTCATGTAACTGTTGGAAGCCAGGGAGGAAAAAAAGCACCAGAGAGATGATCCTAGGACAAAAGACAAGACATTGACATCTCCTTCTTGCAGGAGGATGAGAAATTCTATGAAATTCCCCTCTTGTTCATAAGAAGTTCTAAAGTATTTGTCAGGACCATACGTTAAGTTGTTATTTAAGCCTATACATAAGAAACTAGTCAACTAAAATTCAATACTAAATTGGCACCAGAGTTGAGTCAATGAAATTCAAGAGAGATTGGACATAGACCGTTTGTGGGAACATAATGACTCTAGGCTGATGACTCATTTAATTCCATCCCTCAGCTCTGCTTTCTCTTCTCCTATAGTAAATTCTTTTTTCATCAAATTAAATGATAAAAATAAACTATATATTTATTATTTCTTGGCTAGAAGCAGTTTTCATGTCAAACAATTAGAAGTGAAATCTAACAGCTGACCAAAAACTTGAAATGGAAGTTTTGCTTTCTGGATATAAAAGTATTGCAAACTGTTTCATGTATAGCAATGGAAACTCATGAAAGCATAATGTAGCCTTGGGAATCTGTTACTTTTGGGAGTAACAAAGCTCTGATTGGTGCAGTTATGTAAATTGTATTACAAAGAGGGAGCATATATGCGGAGAAGTAAGGAATAATCAACCAAGATGGAAAAGTAAAGCAAACATTCCCCCAAAGAAAACTAGAAGTACTGATTGCTAGTATACTGTCTGTTCTGGAACTTTCTCTTTCCAGGTTTTTTTTTTATATAGATATTTTATTAAGTTTTACAAGTCTTTAGTGCTTAATAAACGTGTTGTCTGGGTTCACATATTTAACATTGATAATAATACAATTTCTATTTCTACTCTCTATTCTGCTTTTCTAGCCATTTATAAAAAATATCCCATGTTTGAAAATATTCTGTATCTTCTTTCCCTTTCATTTTCAATGTAAGCCTATCCATTTCCGCACAATCCAAAATTTTCCTAATTATATCTTCTTCTGATGGTGTTTCTTCATTTTTCCAATACTGTACAAATGTAATTCTCGCTGCTATTAATACATGTAATATTAAATATATACATTTTTGTCATAGTTCTCTGTAATTATACCTAGAAGAAATAGTTCTGGCTTAAAATCTACATGTTTTCTTAACATTTTCTGTAACCACATGTGTTTTTTGGACCAAACTTTTGTTGCTTTAGGGCATGTCCACCAAAGGTGACAGTACGTGCCTGGCTTTTGCCTACATTTCCAACAGTTACTAGACATTTTTGCTAATCTTGCAGGTGGTAAATAAATAAACATTTTATATAGATTTTCTTTATAAGTAGCTGCCCTTGTTATTTTATAGTTTCTTTCTCACAGATTTTTGCCATTTGTCTAATTCTACATTGTGTACAATTTTTTTTGTCCAAGTTATCATTGTTTCTTTAATTTGTTCATCTTCCATCTTTAGGTTTAACAAAAATTGATAGAGTTTGTAAATCAATTTTTCATCTGATGACAATAGTATCTGGTCAAAGACTGATCTTTATAAAAAACCATATTTTTTGGCATCTTTTTCGTACCTCATTTGCGTCTGCAAGTGTGGCCACCATGATAGCTCAATGCCCTGTTCTTCCAATTCTTGTTTAGTTTGTAATTTCCATCAGTATTCAAAATGTCTCTGTATGTCACAAGTTTCTCATAGTTGATTAAATTTGGGTGTACAAATGCTTCCATTGTCGAGATCCATCCTGGTATTTTTATATAGATTTTCATTTTTATCTTTTCCCATGTCAGAAGTAAGGCATTTCTTATATAGTGATTTTGAAAGTATTTATGGATTTTGTTCTTCCCATACCATAGAAAAGCATGCCATCCTTTCCAGGTCTTTGTTGATGTTACCATCTTCCAGAAATGATAAATTGTCTTGAAAATTTCATTAATCAATCAAAATAAGATACACATTAAGTATTTAGGAATCATTAATTTTTATAATGAATCTGTGTGCGCACCATCAACAGTGTGGAATCCTGTCTGGCTTTTGGACTGTTTTCTGAAGAGAAATGATCAAACACTTACAAGACCTATATTGGTTTTTGGAACCAAGAAAGGCAACATGTTATTGGAAAAATAAGATGAATCCTTCCTTCCATTTCTAAGTGGTACTCTATCAAACAAGGTAAAAAACTTCTTTCAGAAGTTTCCTCTTCCACCATCTCCCACCCCAATTTAACATAATACTTCTCATATGGGAAGAACAGGGATACATGCACATCCCTGCTCTCTCTGTGCAAGAGCACTTGCACTTAATCAGGTGAATTTTATCTTGCAAATAGACTAGAAAATACAGGTAGTTCTCAACCAAAGACTGTAATGGAGTCGGCTCATTAGAGCCACAAGTAGTGACAACCACTAAGTGAGACAGCCTTCCTTAATGACCCCCCACCGCCTGATCTTCCTCATGCCACCATTAAATGAATGTATGGGTAATGACCATATATGGGGTACCTCATGGATGGTGGAGGCTCAGGAAGGCCTGCCAACCAGTTGAGACCATAAAGGAGGTAGGCAAGCAGCAAAAAGCTTTGCAAAGCCAAAAAGAGCCCAACGGGGGGGGGGGGGAGGGGGGAGAGGGGGAGGGGGGAGGGGGGGAAGGAAAGCCCAGCTAGATTTAATGCCTTCTTGCTTGGCTGATGAAGTCAAGCTTGTGGGCTGGGCCTCTGCCCTGATCAGCCTGCCTTTAGGAGACTGCAAACTTCTGGCTTTTTCTAACCTTTGGGGAAGCCAGCCTCCTGCATGCAAAAGTGGCAGCTTCAGGACAAGTTTCCCCTAACCTTCCCTTCCTTAACTCCCTCTTTCCCCAGAAACCTACGTTTCTTCAATAAAAAAACCAAAACAAAACCAAAAAAACTTATTGACCTTTCTCCCTCCTCCTAATTAGATGCGGAAAGTAAAGTCTCCGCCTCTGCCCTTCAATTTCTAAAGCCTCATTCGCTAAATTTACTGCATGCCTGGAAAGAGAGTGACAAAATCTGTAAGTTACCTTGATGAGGGACTCCAGGGTGAAGAATTGGGGAAAGGAAGCAAGCAAGGAAAGAAAATCTTTCTTCAGCTTCTTTGAGGAACTGAACAAAGTTTAGCCCCAAAGCAAAAGCAGATAAAGTATAAACGTGTAGTAAGTGGCAATGGCAGTAGATGGGTCCTAAAGGAGTCAGCATCAAAAAGCTTGGAATCCTCTGGAATGGTTGGAGTTCTGAACATGGCAGCTGCTTCCAGGAGGGCATGAGGAGCAGGCCCAAGCCCTATGGGGTCCCATTAGTCGAGACGAGAGAGAAGTGGGAGGGTGCTACAGCTTCTCTGTGGTTGGTTGTAAGGGTGAATGACCATGGGGTTGCTGCAGCTGCCATAAGTGTAGCTTTTGGATCGTCTGTCATATTTCAAATGGCCATTAAGTGACTTATTGTATCTTGAGGACTACATGCCTGGTTGGAGAGGCTGTAGGACTGAAAAAAAGATTGAGAAGTAATGAAGGACTAGCTTTAAAGAGCCTGTTCCTTCCACTTGTTTGAACAAAGACTAGGAAACATTACATATAACAAGGGGATCAAGGGCAGAGCCAGAAAGACAAAACCTATTACAGTAATATGAAGTTTTTAATTTTGTAAATCAGATGGCCCTACATATAATCTACTGGGGAATTCAATGGGGTTTAGTTCTAAGTAGATATGTATGGAATTATGCTATAATGTCCCTAAGGAGTGGCTTCAGAATTAAGGCCATTCAAAATGAAGATGTGGTAAACCTAGGCCTGCCAATTTGGCAATATGCTGCAGAATTCCAAAGACAGGTAATACTTCTTTCTATTGTTTAGTTTCTTGGCTACAATCCTGAATTTGCTCCCGGTAGGTATAGGTAAGTATTACTGAGCAGAGAATGGGATACTCTTATGAGGACTGATTGGCCACGTGCCTCCTGAAAAATCTTGAGATCTTGGACCAACATTTAAACTTTGCAGAGTATAAGAAATGAGAGTCAGCCAGTAGAACCAATGAGGGAGTTGTGGACAAAAATGCACTTTGAGTCCCTGCCCAAACAATTAATTTCTCTTCCCCTTCCACATTTTCCTCTCTTTGAACTCTTCACCCTTCCCTCCTTTTCTGCACTGTGTCTGTTGCTTTTTTTCCCTTCCCAGATGTAGCCGTATGAAACATCTTTTTTTCTTGGTAGGTTTTCTTCTCTGATACAGAGACACAATTATCCTTGACATTTTTTCTTCAGAATTTATCTAGGGGATATAGAAGGGGAGGAGGGGCAGATTATTTTTCCTTCTTAATACATGAGTGGTGCTAAAATGTGAAGTGTTGTGGGCTTCTCCTTTATAATTTTTTCGGGAACATCATTGTTATATCCTGGGACTGCTGAATGACTCAGCAGGCTCAGGAGGCTGCAGAAGGCCCGGGCAATCCACGTGGTTGCCCGGGACCAGACAGGCTGTCTCCAGCCTTATGCGCATGCGCAAGGCGGGAGACTAGCCTTGCATTGATTGGTTGATGCTGTCCCTAGCAAGGGGCTATAAAAGGCCATGGTGCCATTTTGTCTTCTGTTCTGTTCGTGATCTCAATAAAGACTTGTGTTTGTTACTCCTGCCTCGCCTCGATGTCTCTTCGGCTGAAACAGAACATTGGTGACGAAGGTGGGATGCGCTGCAAGAAGAAACAGGAGAAGCTAGGCTGACTTACCAAAGGAGGCCTGAAGCGCTGAGAAGTTCGGCGTCCGGTGGAAGCGATTGCCTGCCAGTACGAAGATGCTGGAGGTGAGCTTGGCTTCAAGGGACCCCTTCTCATTCCTTGCAGCGAGAGGCATCGAAGAGGTTACAGGCTGTAAAGATGTCAAAGCTGCTACATTGCTGTGTGTCTGTGGGCAAGAGACTTTTGACATTGCAGAAAACCTTGTAGCCCCAGCACCATTGGAATCAATTGCATACACCGATTTGAAGAGGATGCTGTGTGGGCATTTCGAACCCAAGCTATCAGTAATTGCTTGGAGGCATGCATTTGAGCAGAGAGATCAAAGGCCTGGTGAGTCTGCCGCGGACTTTGTTGCTGCATTGAGACAAGCAGCTAGGCAGTGTGCTTTCACGAATCTGGAAGAGAGACTCCGGGATCGTTTGGTTTGTGGACTGCGAAGTCATGAGCTACAACAGAAACTTTTTGCAAAGGAAGATGTATCGTTCCAAGATGCTCTGAGAGAGATTGCAGCTGAAGAAGCAGCAGGCGGCGCTGTGAAGGCCCTGCGACTCGCCAAGAACCCCCCAGCAGCGGTCTCAATCCATCAAGATGTTGCTCGAGAGGCATCCAAATCGGATCCGGAGGAAGAGGTGGACAGGCTTCAACAGGCCAAAGCGAGGAAGCCTCCAGGGCACAAAGAAAGAGTGGCAGCATCCCTTCGGTGTTTCGGCTGTGGAGGACGCCACAAGCGAGCTGATTGCCGGTTTCGCTCTGCTACCTGCCGGGCATGTGGCAGGCAAGGCCACATCGCATCCATCTGTTTGGGTTGCCAGAAGGAACAGTTGACAGTAGAATTGCCTCTGAAAGGTACCAAGGTCCCCAGCCAAAATAGGGTGGGCTTCTGCGCATCCCGTAGGGGCATTTTCAAAACTGGGGTTCACAGGCCCCTAAAAAAGAAACTTCGCCTTGATGTGAAGTTGCAAGGAGTTCCCTTGTCGATGGAGCTGGACACTGGGTCCACTCTATCAATCATCTCCTTAGATACCTTTAATAAGGTTTGCCACAGAAGTGGCCTTCGAGTCAAACTGAGGCCTTCAAATTTAATCCTCACTGACTTTCAAAATTCGAGGGTCAGCGTGAAGGGGGAGGCCACAGTCAGAGTGCAGCGTAAGACTTTCCAAGGACTGCTAGACATGGTGGTAGTTGGGGGTGATCGCACGAGTCTTATAGGACTCGATTGGTTCGAGGCCCTTGGGATCCAAGTGACTGGGCTGCACAATCTGCAAACATCAGGCCTTGCAGATGTTTGCAAGGAGTTTGTGGATGTGTTCAGTGCAGAGCTTGGTTCATACAAGGGGCCTCCCATTGCCTTACGTTTGGACCCAGCCATTACACCCATTAGAATCAAGCCCAGAAGGGTATCTTTTGCATTGAAAAGCAAAATCGATGCAGAGCTGGACAAGCTGATCCAGCAAGGAATTCTAGAGCCTGTGGACTCTAGTCCATGGGAAACCCCTATAGTCACGCCACTGAAAACCAATGGAGAGGTCCGGATTTGTGCGGACTATAAATGTACACTTAATAGAGCATTGCAGCAGCATGCCTATCCGGTGCCAGTGGTGAGCCACATTCTGGTCTCCCTCCAGGGGGGGGCGGATTTTTGCAAAGCTGGATTTGGCTCAGGCCTATCAACAGTTACCTGTTGATGAGGCAACGGCTGAGGCCCAAACAATTGTGACGCACCTTTAAGGTAAAAAAGCTGCAGTTTGGGGTTAATGTAGCCCCTGGCATATTCCAAAGTGTGATGGAGTGAACGCTCCATGGCATTCCGGGGGTCTGTCCCTATTTTGAGATGTCCTCATCGCTGGGGAGTCATCTGTGAACTTAGCTGAAAGGCTGAGAGCTGTTTTGCTGTGTTTCCGCCAAGCAGGGCTGAAGCTGAAGCAAAACAAATGTAAAATTGGAGTCACCTCCACTGAGTTCTTGGGATTCCGTATTGATGCTGAAGGCATCCATCTTTCGGAATCCAAGCTTCAGGCGATTCAGCAGGCCCTAAGCCCCCAGTCGAAGAGTGAGCTTCAAGCCTTCCTGGGGTTGTTAAATTTTTACCATTCATTCCTTCCCCACAAGGCTGCAGTGGCTGAGCCATTACACCGGCTCTTGGATAAACAAGCTCCATGGAAATGGACGGAGGTCCATGAAAGGAGTTTCACAGAGGTCAAGGCCTTGCTCTCTTCAAATGCGGTATTAGCCCATTTTAATGAGCAATTACCTGTGTGCATAGCCTGTGATGCATCCCCTTATGGGGTTGGGGCTGTATTGAGCCATCTCAAGGCTGATGGGACACAAGTCCCTGTGGCCTACTACTCTAGGACTCTCTCATCTGCAGAGCGTAATTATGCACAGATTGATAGAGAAGCTTTGGCAATAGTGGCTGGAATAAAGAAATTCCACGATTTCCTGTATGGCCGCCATTTCACGGTTTACACCGACCATAAACCTTTGCTGGGGTTGTTTACAACAACAAAACAAACCCCACATATTATATCTCCTAGAATGCTGATATGGTCAGCATATGACTACACCCTGGTTCACAAATCAGGTAAAGAAATGGGCCATGCAGATGGTCTCAGCAGATTACCTCTACAGCAGATAGAGGCAGATCCTGCTCCTGCTCTTCACATTCTTTCCATTCAGGAATTGCCTGAATCTCCCCTCAATGCTAGGGACGTGGCTGCAGAAACTGCCACTGATCACACGCTTACACGTGTGCTGACATGGGTGTTGTCAGGATGGCCTGACATGTGCCCGGGTGCAGATTTCCAAGGGTTCTGGCAAAGGAAGCATGACCTTTCTACTTTCAAGGGGTGTCTCCTGTAGGGTAGCCGGGTAGTCATCCCGGCCTCATTGAGGAGAGTCTTGCTCTCTCTGCATGAGGGACATCCGGGAATAGTCCGGATGAAGGCACTAGCACGTAGCCACCTCTGGTAGCCTGGGCTCGATAAAGAGATCGAGGCCCAGGTGCATGGGTGCCAAGTCTGCCAACAGTCAAGGCCAGAAATGCCCCAGGCGCCTGTACATAGGTGGGAGGAGACATATATACCATGGTTGAGGGTACACATCGACTACGCTGGGCCCTTTCAGGGGCAATTCTTCCTTCTCCTCATGGACAGCCATTCCAAGTGGCTAGAGGTTGTTCCTGTTTCCTCCACTACTACTGCCAGGACCATCCAGGCGCTGAGAGGCATCTTCGCCTCACATGGTCTTCCAGATGTCCTTGTCTCAGACAACGGACCCCAATTCACATCTTCTGAGTTTCAGGGTTTTCTTCAAGCCAACATGATCTGGCATGCCACATCTGCACCGTTTCATCCAGCTTCCAACGGTCAAGCTGAGCGTATGGTGCGTACTACCAAAGATGCTTTAAAGAGAATCACTCATGGAAACTGGCATCACAGGTTAGCTGACTTTCTTCTTTGTCACCGCACTACACCTTGCACTGCCACTGGGAAAAGCCCAGCTGAACTCCGCTGGGGTTGCAGACTCATCACTAAGCTGGACAGGTTGCACCCTGACCGGGTGGCTTCACAGGTGTCACAACCGCGGGCACCTAGGAGACTACAGGTGGGCGATCCAGTCTGGGCAAGGAACTATGGACCTGGACATCTCTGGGTGACAGCAGTGGTATGCAAGGTCTCTGGGCCACTGTCATACGAAGTGGCCTTGGATGATGGTCGTGTGATCAGACGTCACATTGATCAACTGTGCTGGAGGTTGTCTAGCCACTCTTCCGCCCCTGGCTCTGCTCTGGGGGGGGGAGGAGGACCACAATTACGATTGTGGACCACAGTCTCTCCGCCAAGGTGGATCTTCAAATGTTCCTGCACATGTTCCTGAAGGGGGTTTTGCCATGGAGGTGGCTCCTGACTCTGGCACAGGCACCGGGTCATTGGGACATGGCAGTCAATCAGTTCCTCAGGCCACTCCAGCTGCTGGTCTTGGGCTCAAAGGGCAGTGTTCCCAAGAGGGGTCCATTGTGGATTTGGGGAATTCCACCCCACCACTGGACTTGGGGAACTCCACCCCACCAAGGAACTCTGGTTTGGGTTTAGCGGATCCAGCCAGTCAGCAGTCTGGAGGGTTGCCTGGGTCTTGGGGGCATCAAAGTCCTGGCTTGCCTAGCCCAACAGGTGAGGTGGCACGCCAGGCACCAACGCTGGCTCCAAGAAGGTCAGAGAGGGCCAAAGGTCCACCCAAGTATCTAAAGGACTATGTGAGGTTCCTGTCAAGTATTAGGGAGGCTTACTAGTTCTCTAGAACTCTGGACACTCATAGAAGGGTGTTCTATTGATAACCTGAAACACTATGAGGTATAAGGGTCTGCCTGTGTGCAGGCATAATTGTGTTAGAATTAATAACATGATAATTGAACAAAAAACATGTATATGTAGGTTGCTTTAAAACTATAAGTATTCACTTATTGTTTTATCCAAGGGGGGAGGGGTGTTATGTCCTGAGACTGCTGAATGACTCAGCAGGCTCAGGAGGCTGCAGAAGGCCCGGGCAATCCACGTGGTTGCCCGGGACCAAACAGGCTGTCTCCAGCCTTGTGCACATGCGCAAGGCGGGAGACTAGCCTTGCGTTGATTGGTTGATGCTGTCCCTTGCAAGAGCCTATAAAAGGCCATGGTGCCATTTTGTCTTCTGTTCTGTTCGTGATCTCAATAAAGACTTGTGTTTGTTACTCCTGCCTCGCCTCGATGTCTCTTCGGCTGAAACAGAACAATCATTAAATAGAGCCCTTTGCAAAACCTGGGCCTTTGCTGGGAAAGAAGATAGCATTTCTGTTCCCAGTAATCTAGTTAGGATTTCTCAGTTGCCTGTCTTTTGTAATTCAGAGCAAAGATTTATTTATGGGAGGGAATATTTTACAGAAAGAATTGGATCTGTCCCCAACACTATGGATTGAAGCAGTTGGTTCTGGAATCAGTGCCCAGTTCATTGAAATATTATTTCATTTTAAAATTGGAGTCAGTTTGGATTTTCCTCCTCCTGTGATAAAATTACTTACTCATAATTGGTCTATAATTCTTAACAGTCATCTATCAAATTATTTCTTATTGTTAGTTTGTCTGCTCTGCTATAGGTTAAAAATGTTTTTTACTTCTGAAAACTTGGTATAAATGCCCTTTCAAAGTTCTCCACTAAACTTTGGAGCAGGGCAATTGGGTGGATGATTTCCATGAACTTCTCCAGGGGAAGGAGAACTTTTCTAACAATTTTTTGGGAAGAAAAACTTTTAAAAGGCAGGATTTTTTTTTAACAATAAGAGTATAGTTGTACTTAATAATAATAATAATAAAGTTGGAAGGGACCTTGGAGGTCATCGAGTCCAACCCCCTGCTCAGGCAGGAAACCCTACACCATTTTGGACAAATGGCTGTCCAGTCTCTTCTTTTTATATATATATATATGTATATGTATATATATATATATATATATATATATATATATATATATATATATATATATATATATATATATATATATATATATATATATATATATATATATATATATATATATTTAAAGTCAATTAAATAAAATAATGAACTCTGGGATATTAGAAAAAGGCTTCTTTATTGCTGAGCTCAGCAATAAAGAAGCCTTTTTCTAATATCCCAGAGTTCATTATTTTATTTAATTGACTTTAAATGTCCATACCTGGGATTCCAATATTTAAAATTATTAAAGACATATATATATATATTATTGGATTTTTATAGGGGTGGGAAAGTTACATCAAGGTGCTTAGGAAACAACGTGGAGATGGGTACATCAAACATCCAAAAGAAAAATCATAAATATATAGCTCAAATTAATTCATTATTAGTTCCCTCTCTATTTCCCTCATATACTATTACATATTCAAATTAATACATTTCTAAATAGAATTCAAGCAATCCTATCAAACATCAATCACGTTTCAGTTGTAAAGATCCAAATCCCGTTTTTAGGCTTTACTAATTTACAGTTACCATATTCCAATTAGCCTTAAATAAACATATTATTAACACTTCGGGTATCCCTCATTTCCCTTTTCCCTAACATAATAATTATATCTGAAATGAATATATTATTCCCACAATAACATTCTTATATTTTATTCATTAATACCATTTCTTCTCTTGTCACCAATCCCTCTTATTCTCCTTCCAATACAAAATAATTATCTTATTTGAAATAAAAATATCAGTCCAAAAAATACATTTTTATCTGTTTTAAATATATATTCTATCAATCAATCTATATCTATAAAAAGTCTTTTTAACCCAATAGGTAAAGTTTATCCCTTCAGATAATTATCATATCTGAAACAAAATATTATTACAAAGGATATCCTCTTACAGAATTCACGTACTCCGTTAGTTGTTGAATCAGTCAAAATCTCTAAAGCCTTTGAATGAAATTTTAAAACACATTTTTAAATCTAACTCTAGGTTTCTTTCTGTGCCACACCAGTTTCCATAGTAAGGGTCCTACAAATCCCAATATTTGAAAAAAGGTATTTCTCAGCACTTCAAATTGGTCAAAGTTCTCTTCCCTTTCTTCTAGTGGCCTTTGAATGGTGTAGGCAGTTTTATTCCATGTTGTAATTACTAGTTGATTATCCACGTTATCACAATTTTCAGTAACTTGTATCTGGGTGTCAGTCTCTATTGGTTTTGACAATTCGGGCATCTCAGTTAAAGTTATTCTTTGATCATCAGGCTTCTCCATAAATTGTATACGGGGTTGTGTAAAGTTGATTTGTTCAATGGTTTCCACAATTTCTCCCGGTATAAGTTCATGTTTGAGTTGTAAGTATGGTTTCTCTTTAGGTTGTATATGTTGCTCAAAGGCCTCTTTGGAGCCACTCTGCTCCCTCTCCACTGTTCTTCGGCCTATAACTTGATCCGTCAAAATTTGAGAGTAAGATTTCGTGTACTCCGTAGCTTCCAAGATTTTTTCCAGTATAAGCTCATAATCAAGCTGTGGGCAAGATTCCTCCATCTCAGTGGTGAAAGGATCTTTTAATCTTTTAGTGAAGGCTATATTTAGTAAAAGTCAACAAATATTCACCTCCAATTCCTAGTAGACAAAATCACTACCCAGCTGTTTCAAGTTATCTTTACCCTTATCATCCTTTGAAGGTCAGAGCCATCCTCCAGCAAAAAAAATATACAGTTGCAGTAACACTTTTCGTCACAAGATGTCCTCAGTAGGCTATAAAGTCTTTCTTTCCAAGTTAATAGATTTTTTGTTTTTCACATTAAACAAATAAAAAAGAAAGTCCTCTCCAGGATAGTAAATAGTGTAGTTATAATAGTAATGATCAAAAGTAGAAATATTTTCAGGGTCCCTCAGTATTCCAAGAGTTGAATAGTCAATAAAAAATTAGCTGTTTTATTTTTTTCAGTTCCCAAAGCTGGTTTTCCCACAGTGTCAAAACACTGCTCTCTCACAGCAGGGAAGTAATTCAAATTCAAAAGCTTTTTACAGGAGAGTAATTAGGGAAAGAGGGGGAAGGAAAGGTCTCACCCGGATTCTCCACGGGGGTTCTTTGTGCTTAGCTGTTCTTCTGGCTTTCGGCTGGCGCTGCGATATGATCGTCCATTTTACTGGACAATCTTTTCTCCGATGCCCCTAAGGAGCTGGCTCGGACCGAGGAAGGAGCTGCTGCCCTTCCCCCATCGACGAGGGCCTCCTCAACGGTGGTCGCCCCTCCAGGGCGACTTTTCGACCCGATTAAGGGTCTACCGGCGGAGGGAAAAACAGCCAATGGAGAGACGAGGCTCTCCATGCGACTGCATCTGCGGCGATCCGGAACTGGAAGCCTGTCCAGTCTCTTCTTAAAAACCTCCAGTGTTGGAGCATTCACCGCTTCTGGAGGCAGGTTGTTCCATTGGTTAATTGTTCTAACTGTCAGGAAGTTTCTCCTTAGTTCTAGGTTGCTTCTCTCCTTGATTAGTTTCCATCCGTTGCTTCTTGTCTTGCCTTCAGGCGCTTTGGAGAATAGCTTGACTCCCTCTTCTTTGTGGCAGCCCCTGAGATATTGGAACACTGCTATCATGTCCCCCCTTGTCCTTCTCTTCGTTAAACTAGACATACCCAATTCCAGCAACCGTTTCCTTATATGTTTTAGCCTCCAGTCCCTAATCATCTTTGTTGCTCTTCTCTGTACTCTTTCTAGAGTCTCAGCATCTTTTTTACATCGTGGTGACCAAAACTGGATGCAGTATTCCAAGTGTGGCCTTACCAAGGCATTGTAAAGTGGTATTAACACTTCACGTGATCTTGATTCTATCCCTCTGTTAATGGAGCCTAGCACTGTGTTGGCTTTTTTGGCAGCTGCAGCACACTGCTGGCTCATATTTAAGTGATTGTCCACTCGGACTCCGAGATCCCTCTCACAGTTACCTGTACATTTGGTTTTTCTTGCCTAAATGTAGAACCTTACTTTTTTCACCATTGAATTTCATTTTGTTAGATAGTGCCCAGTGTTCAAGTCTGTCCAGGTCCTCTTCTGGAGTGTTGGCTATTCCTGCCAGCTTGGTGTCATCCGCAAATTTGATGAGTTCCCCATCTATCCCCTCGTCCAAATCGTTGATGAAGATGTTGAAGAGCACTGGGCCTAGAACAGAGCCCTGGGGCACCCCACTACACACTTCCCTCCATGTAGATGCAGTTCCATTGAGGACCACACGCTGAGTACGGCTGGTCAGCCAGCTACGAATCCATCTGGTGGTGATGCTGTTAGTGAAAAGCCTCAAAGAGAAGAGTTCTGCTTTGAATGTCACTGAGCTACAGGAAGCTAGTACTGACTGCTAGAAGGATGAAAAAAAAGTGTATTATTTATGCACATCCGTTGGCTACTTTTAAGGGAAGAAGATTCATCTTTAATCTGTGAATTTCTCCAAAATTGTCTTCAGATTTTCTACAGCAAATTCTCTATCAACTAATAGAAGGAGAATTGGTAGAAATAAAATACAGAAGAGTCCCTGATGTCTATATCTAACACACATATACATACGCTTCCCTTCATAAATGATGTAGTTATTAAAATCATTATTTACTATTTATGAAAGTTACTGAATTGTTAGCTGTGCTAGTTTTCAAAGGTAAAGACAAAGGGTTTTGTTTTGTTTGTTTATTTTTAAAGTTTGTAATATGTTCATCCATAGCATACCACCGACCTCTATGTTGTCAGAAAGGATAAACATCATAGGATTTCAGAAGCAGCAGGCAGGGAGGCAGGCAGGCAGGCAGGCAGGCAGGCAGGCAGGCAGCAGGCAGGCAGGCAGGCAAGCAACTGTTGTGAGGTTGTCACTACCACCCTCCAAAACATATTATTTAGCATACCATAGGGCACATTGCTAACTGTGAATCTTTAACCTCTAGTCTAGACAGAATCCTAGAAACATTCCATCTGCCCAATTCCATTGGATCAGAATCCAAAAGTTGTCAAAACTCTCTTGCTTGTAGAAAAACAACAGATCCTTTTGCAAGTGGTTCATTTTCTCCAGGGCCAAAATAAGTTTAATGATCCCAGTTGCTTTCATAGTACCGGATATATTTTTCATAGCTGAGGATAAATATTTTCTGAACCCCTCTGTCTGGTGTTTATATAGAAAATTGGTCCAGAAAAGAGTCTATCTGTGCTCCCTTTCTGTTAATTTGTTTGAAATAAACAGTTATGAATAAGCCATCCTTTCTCTAAATACTTTTAGGTGATATGGTGTTCTTGGACCTCTTTTCTGTACACTGCATAGCGAGGACAATAATAACAATAGTAATAATAATAGTAGTAGTAGTAGTAAAAATGAAATTTTCAAGACAGCATCTGTCAGTGTGATTTTTTTGACTCTTTTATCCACCAGATAGTCAGGAACTCGTTGAGTCTTTATGTATGTGAGAGATTCACATCAATAATCAATATGCAAAAGAAATCAGAAATACTAAGTGAAGATAACAGAGGGCTGCTACTTCTCTAATAATCAAATAAAGGCATTTCTGAGATAATAAATGGTTGGAGCTTGTGGGAGTTTTCTATGGTTTGATGTGAAGAAAAGTGACTGCCATTTTCTGCTCCATGTAGGTTTTATTTGTATGAATAAATCTCCATGTTATCAGTGGGATTTCTGGGTAGATCTTTAAATTATTCCTTGAAATAATAAAAAATCAATAGAATGCTTCCGCAACATTTGAAATAAGAATGTTACTAATAAAAAGATATTATTCATTACTTATTCATGCACCAACTATAATTTAATGATGATATGTTCTGTAGAGTTCTTGTTGCCCTCTATTATAGGTTTTATAGTAAAATAGAGGACAACAATACATTATTACATTAAAAAAAACCCTGTCCATTTCACCATATGAAGCCACTTAGTGTAATGCAGGCTTTCTTCAGTGAATGAACAACATCTCATGAAATGGAAACCACATTTTTCCATTTAGTGAGGTACAGAATGTCTCTTCAGGGCAGCTCTGTGAGTTTGATAATATTCATTTCTTCCCTAAGAGTAAAACTCATACAATAAAATTAGGAGTTCTAACTAGCCAAAATGAAAATATCTGGCATAATACCATGCATTTCTATTTAAAAGTAATTCCCAATACAGCTTACTCGCAGGAAATTTACAACAGAATATTAAATTGCAGTCAGTATCAATTTCCACTGACTTTAATAGAAGAAGACAAGGCACCAGAAATCCACAACAAACAAGCATTTTTCAGTTATGTCCATTTCTTTAAGGCAATGAATCTGGTTGATCCACTGAAAACCACAGCAAGCTTTCCATATTTCGACTGTCTAACTTATGGTGCAAAATCTCCCATCAAGAGTAATTTTTAAAAATGTCTAATTTTTTATCATTCTGGTTAATTTGTTCCAAAAACACATTAGCATCAATCAAGTGCGCTACTCTCTAATTCTGGAGAAGGAGATACATTTTAGGTTTATTTTTCAGTAAAAGTCTTTGTAACTAGCATGTTCCCCCTGCAGATGACACTTTCCATATTGCACCTACATGCTGAGGCCTGATTGCTACCCAGCCTGATCATCTCCAAATGACAGAAAATAGTAGTAGAATTTTAAAGAGCTGAAAAGCAAATCTGAGTGCATTATGCTGATTCTGAAGTGCACAGAAAGAAGCATCTTAGAATGCCAGGATGATTATAAAGAAGTTTCTCAAATAGTAGTTTCAGTATAATTTTCTAGCTCTTCTATCTGGCCTGTCTACAAACTTTGGATACAAATCCAGCCAAGGTTAAATACCTTTGGGGACTTTTTTTTTTTTTAAAAAAATCAGCAGATGATGTGGAGATGTATTTAGCTTTTAATTCAGCTTAGGGTTAGAAACAAGCCTAGAAGCAGCAACCATATGAGCACAGCAAGATTTCTGTTTTCCTAGAGACTATGGTCAATGCCTTTCAGGTGCTAGAACTGAAAAGAAAGGAAGGCTGATATCTCTCAGTATTATCAATCTTATGAGGTGTTGATGCTCTTTACGTCTAAAATGGTATAAGGATGCCAAACTCTAATGCATTCTCATATAATAGCATCAAGATCTTGTGACCTGTTATGCAATCTCATATAATAATTCCAAAATCTTGCCTGAAATACTAGTGAACTTGTGCAAGTGCCAAAATCAAAACTTCCAGGTTTCTACTTTGCCTTCTCTAGTATTGAATTAAGAAGCGGATGAGAGCTTCTTAAGAGACCTTTTCAGAGTTAAACAGAATCTTATAGCTATCACTCACCAAAGACATTTTCTTACCTTAGGCAAAGGATAAAATACAAATGAAGGCGAATATAGGTGTCCCAGGATAATGTTGCAGGATCCAATCTCAGTCAATCACTGGGACCAGAGATTTTATCTTCTGAGCTTTTGAACTCATGCTGAATTTCTGAAGTTCTCTGAAGATGGGCTCTGCATGAGTCCAAAAGTTTGGAAGACAAAACTTCTGGTTCCAGTGACCAACCCAGATTGGATCCTGCAAAGGATAAAATACTTTTTTTTCTTATTATATCTACAGAATCTGTCCAGTTGCTTCATCTTAGCTTTCTCTGTGCCATTTGAGGATAATAACCAATAACTTACATGATGGCAGATAGGTCAAGTGGCATCAATAGCTCTTCAAGGCTTTGCTTCTACCTGCTAGAATGTGCTGTCTCAGTCTCCTATTTCATTCCACCTTTACTCTTTCTCATTCTTGCTGAACCAGCAACCTCCAGTCCACTTGAACAATTTATGAAGATGACAAACTCTAGCAGAAACCATACAGAAATCTCTATTCCAACCCACTGCATTATGGCATAGATTAAAATTCCTCACTCCTATTGCTAAGGCTGTAATTCAAGTCATTTGGGCACACAATTAAGACTGCTTGCTTCCCTTAGGCCTACTTCAAAGCCTAACAGAAAAGTAATTAGTGTAGTCAGTCTTTGTGTAGAAACACTACATCAAAATAGGCGTGGAAATAGGATGAGGGGAGTGTGAAGGTGGCAAAAGTAGGCAAATGACAAAATGTGAGTGATGACATCATCATACAAATGATGTCATCACTCACATTTTGTCATTTGCCTACCTTTGCCACCTTCACACTCCCCTCATCCTATTTCCACGCCTATTTTGATCATCATACAAATGATGGGTCTTGCATACAAGCATCAGATGCCTGGACACACATACATAGTAGACACACATACATGATTTTCATTATGGTATCATCATGATTGTTGTTGACACCATTACAAACAGGCACCCAGAACTTAAGGAGAGACAACATTCTTAACAGTAAGCACCATACATCATGTTGCTATTCATTTTCATTTTCAGTGAAGAATATCTGGTCACCTCAAGGAAAACAACTGGATTCCAGTTATTCAAATATAGTTGATTTTGTCTCAGAGTCATAAATATATTCCTTAAAATATTTTCTTAGCACACATTTGTATAACTACTCTGTCCTATAAAACCCATACAAAACAGGGTGCATTGCTAAAAGTATCAATAATGGAAAAAAATACTGAGATTTCTACCTCTATATCAGAAAATATGGTTCAAACGGATGAATATATTCACATGAAGTTTATAAGAATATCTCTTCTTGCTATACCAGTGTTAAATGGAAAAAAGACTTGTTGCCAATACCTTATTTTCCCTTTCTTTGTCGCATTAAGAATTGGGTTTTATTAATGCACATTTAACTGTTTTAATGCCATTTTATGCTCATTCAATTCCAATTCCATATCAATACCTTTATTTTGTCTGAACTAAGGTTAAAATTATTCATCCAGCATAGAACTCTGGTTAGGTACCCATTCGAAACAACCTCTGTTCCTCTTGGATTAATACAGAAAGGTATTAATCATACTGTTGCGGAATTTTTGCCAAAGAAAGGAGCACAATACTGAGGAGATATTGCCAAACTTTATTCAACTTGGATGCCTCGGATGCCTACTCTGCAAGAAACAGGGGCCTGAACAATATAAAGACAGTTTTCTGATAAACTTTGGGTTGACAGATAGGCAATCCCAGAGATCTGATTCGCAGGGAAGTTTTTTGAGGAAGTGAGATAGGTGTTAGACAGGGATAAAACACAAGTTGCACCTCTGTGACAAGTGGAATTTAGAGACAGTCAGGTGCTGATACTTGATTATGCCTTAGATGAGCCTTTCCAGACAGGTGAGAGCTTTGTTGTCATATGCAAGTGGAGGAAACAGAAATATCAGAGAGTGATGAAGTTGCAACAGGAAAGGCCAAGGGGAAGGCAGCCAGAAAGGAGAGGCAAGGAGAAAAAATGCAGAGGAAATTTGCAGAATTATTTGCAGCTTTATTTTATTATTTTTCCATCACAATACTTTAAGGACTTATTAGTCTCGTTCTGGAACCTCCACTCCAGCTGTGTTATATAGATGTTGAATAGCAGGAAGACACTATCATGCCTAAAAAAAGATGATGCAAACCACAGCATACTAATAATTCCCAGCTTCAGCTAGATGTGAGATGTGGGAAACTCAGAGAATCATACTTTACAACAGTAATGTAGTGTTATGTGTTGAAGCAGCCCACAACTTAGCCATTCTTGAATGGTGAAATGCTAATCAATTAAGCCACCCATGTAAAAAAAAAAAAACCAGTACATTTGGAACAGCCCTACATATTAAGTTTAGTTTCCTAGACTCCCGCTTTGAGAAATATATCTTATCCTGGAAGTCTGCGTGGTCAGGAAATGCTTTAAAATTTACAGCAGTTCTGAGTCTTGGTGGCACCCATGTGAGAGTATCGGAACTTGCAGCTGTGTTTTCATTTCTCTTTTATCTCTTCCCAGTTACTCAGCAAGGAACAGTGTGAAATATGTCAGCCGCTCCTAAAAGTCTGAGCAGAAACAGCTCTTCCAACAAATTCATAGAGGAGACTTATAAGAAGCCTTCTCTGCTGCAGTGAAATTATCTTCTGCTACGATATAGAGGGAACTCATGACCATGGCCAGTAGGATTAGAACTGTGGAGATTTCACTTGCTATAAACAAAGTTTTTCTTTCCTCTCTATTATACGAAAATGGTTCAGGGAAACAAACACTAGTTTCTCCTGGCCTATTGGAGTAGAAACCACAAGGAATGAAACAGGTGACTGAGATCGAAAACTGAGTTGTAGCTTTTGCAGTGGAAATGTCGCACTCTGTCTACATTGAATTGCTGTTATCAAAATAACCTCTCTGTGGTATATTCATCTTGATGAGCGAATCACCTGAGCAGCCTCTGTTGAAGATGGTGTAACTATTTCCTCCTTCCTTTTTTGTTCAGTATTATTTTGTTTTTAAAGTATTTTAAAGTAGTTTGTACACTTGGAGACATTGTGAAATGCCTTGAAAATACATAGTGGAGGTTTTCCCAATTTTCTAAATCTTTTTTTATCTGGTGTAGTATTTTATCATAATTATCCTCCTTAATTGAGGAGCACTTCGCTGTAAGCCAAATCCCTAAATATTTTATTTTTTTTGTTACGCTTATTTTTGTTTTATCTTCCAATTCGCTTTCCTGTGCCTTTGTAAGATTTTTGGTTATTAATTTGGATTTATTCTTATTAATCTTAAGTCCGGCTACCTCACCAAATTCTTCTATTTTTTGAATTAATTTAGGGCCGGTTTCTAATGGGTCTTCCAAAATAAATACCAAATCATCAGCGAAGGCTTGGACCTTATATTCTTCCTTCTTAATTTTTAAACCCTTTATTTCTTGATCCTCTCTAATTTTTGTCAAGAGTATTTCTAATGATAAAATAAATAGAAGAGGAGAGAGTGGGCACCCTTGTCTTACTCCTTTAGTTATCTCAATTTTTTCTGTCATTTCGTCATTCATAATTACCCTAGCTGTTTGTTTAGTATATATTTTCTCAACCATCTTTCCAAATTTTGTCCCAAATTCCATGTAGTTCAGTTGTGTTATAATAAATTTCCAGTTCAAATTATCAAATGCCTTCTGGGCATCAAGGAAAACCAGTGTAGCTTGTCTTTCAGAGTGGACTTCATAAAATTCTAAGGTGTTCATTATTATCCTCATATTGTTTTTTATCTGTCGTCCTGGTAGAAATCCATTTTGATCTGGGTGGATGTAATTATTCAAGATTTTTTTAATCCTTTCTGCTATTATTGTTGCAAATGTCTTATAATCTGTATTCAGTAAAGAAATCGGCCTATAGTTTTGAATTTGTTGCAGGTCTGAATCTTCCTTAGGGATGAGAGTAATAATTGCTTCAGTCCAAGATGGCGGTATCTTCGCCTCCTCCAGCACCTCATTACAAATCTCCAACATTATCCATTGTAGTGACTCTTGTATATTTTTATAAAACTCAACCGGAATTCCATCTGGTCCTGGTGATTTATTATTTTTTTGTTTTTTCAATGCTGTTTCTAGTTCTATTGCGGTTATTGGTCTATTCAACATTTCCTTTTGTTCTTCTGTGATTTTGCTCATTTTTGCTGCCTCTATATATTGTTTAACTTTATCATCTGCTATATCTTCCTGATAGTATAGCTTTGAGAAGAAATTTTGTATTATGTTCTTTTTCTCTTCCCGTCTATATTGTACTGTTCCACTTTCATCTTGTAGTTGATGTATTGCTCTTTTACCTTTTTCTTTTTTTAATTTATAGGCCAACCATCGACCGGTTTTATTCGCGTTTTCAAAGTAATTTTGTTTCGCCATCCTAATTTTCTGTGCCATTTCTTTTTGTGTTGTCAGATTAATCTTGTGTTTTATAATATTCCATTTTTCCTTTATCTTTTTGTTTTGTGGATCCTTCTGTAGGTCACTTCTGTTTCTTTAAGTTCTTCTTGCAGTTTTTCTTGTTGAAGTCTCCTATCTTTATTTTTCTTAGAATTGTATGCAATTGTCAATCCTCGAATGTAGGCTTTTGTGGTATCCCACAAATTTTGTGTTGTTGTCTCTTCCTTTTTATTTACCTGAAAAAATAATGTCAGTTCCTTTTCTAGCATCTGTATATATTGTTTGTCTTTACATAGTCTTTGATTCATTGACCATCTTTTTCTCTGTTTCTGGCCTTTCCATTTTATTGTTATTGGGTTGTGATCTGCCCAGTCATTAAGTCCTATTTCAATTTCCTCTATCCCGTTCTGTATTTCTGTTGTTACCCAGGCCATATCGATCCTGGACCAGGATTGATGCGGATACGAATCAAATGTGTATTGTTTGTCTGATCTGTGTGTCTCTCTCCATATATCCCGAAGGTTGAGTTCTGTTACCATGTTAAAGAATGATTTTGGTAATATATTTTTCTTCTTTTTGCTCTTTTTACTACTTTTATAGTCTTTCTTAACATCGACTATTGCATTTAGATCCCCAATCATACAAATATTTTCATAGTCCAGATCCACTAGTTTCTTATGTACCTTTTTAAAAAAATCATGTTGGTTATTATTTGGTGCATATACTGCCGTTAATAAAGTTTGTTTTTTCCCTAATTCTATTTCCAACATTAAAATTCTCCCCTCTTCATCCGAATATATTAATTTTGATTTTATTTTTTCTTTAACATATATAGCAATTCCTCCTTTCTTGTTTTGTGCTAGTGTTGTGTATAGTGTTCCTAATTTTACATTCTCTAGTAGTTTTCTATAATCCTTTTTTATATGAACTTCCTGTAGACATATCACGTCTGCATCCAATTTCCTTAATTTATTAAACGTTTGTACTCTTTTTCTTGGTATGTTTAAACCATTAATGTTTACAGAAAAGAGCTTAATTGCCTCTCCCGTTTTTTACTTGATCTGGTTTTTTTGTGCTTCTTGTCTCTATTACCCTTCCTTTTGCTCCTTCTCTTTCTAACCTTTCTCTTTCTTGTTTCTTTTGCTTTTCTCTTTCTTGTTCAAATTCTTCTATTAGGTCTTCCTCCTGACTTTTACTCTCTGGCTCTTCCCTACTTTCTTGTTCTTCTCCCTGCGCAAAGTGACATTCATAAAAATCCTGCGCTTTCTCGAGTGTGTCTATCTTATATTTTTTTTCTTGCCATGTTACAAATATGCCTTCAGGTACTAACCATCGAAACATAACTTTGTATTTAGTTTTAATTGGGTTGTTAGAAATTGGTATTCTCGTCTCTGATTTCGTATTCTACGTGGTATTTGCTTTAATACAATTATTTCTTTACCCTTATATACTATCTGTTTGTCTCTTGTTTTTTTATATATTTCATCCCTTATTGATCTTCTAGTCAACCTTATATGTACCTCTCTCGCCAGTCTGTGCCTACGTGCATAATTTGTATATACTCGATAAATTTCATCTATGTCTCTTCTTGCGTCCTGTTTGTCCTTTCCTAATATCTCGGCCAATATCTCCGCCATCTTCTCTCCCAAATCTTCTTCTTTTTCCTCTCCGATATTTTGAAATCTTAGGAAGAACGCAGCTTTTTCCAATTCCAAGAAGGTAATAGATTGGGTCAGCTCTCTGTTTGCTTGTTTGGATATCTGATCCATCTTTTCTATTTTGCCATCAACTTGATCTATTTTTGTTTCAACTTTTTGAATTCTTTGTTCGTTCTTCATCATTGTTTGTTGTATACTCTCTATCTTGTCATTCATGTTTTTAATTTCATTTTTGATTTCTTTGTGGTGAGTTTTTGTTTCTTCATGATTATTTGCTATTGCCTCTTGGGTTTTCGTCATTGTTTCCTGCATCATTTGTAACATTGTCTGTATACTCTGTGGGTTCATCGCCAATTCTACTTTTTCTTTTTCTTTCCCCTTTCATTTTTAGGGAGGATTGCAACGATCAAAATGAATATATTGCCAAAAATATTATTCCTGTTCCAAGTTATTCCAATAAAACTAGGGAAAACATTCTTTCAAGAATTAAATAAATTGGTTACTAAATTTATATGGCAAAGGAAAAAACCTAGGATTAAATTAAAACTCTTGCAAGATACGAAAGATAAAGGGGGATTGGCATTACCAGAGTGGGAAATATATTACCAAGCATCAAGCCTAACTTGGCTAAAAGAATGGATGGAATTGGAAAATACCAGAATTTTAACACTTGAAGGACACGACTTGCAAGCGGGGTGGCATGCATTTCTATGGGACGAAAAATATAAAGTACATAGATACTTTCGAAGACATATAGTTAGGGATGCATTGCTACAGACTTGGGAAAAGATAAAACAAAAACATATAAGAATTCCAATGTGGCTATCCCCAACAGAAGCTCTGAAACACCCAAACCTACTGGACATAAATAAGATAATTAGATACAAGGAATTGGTAAATGAACAGGGAAATCTGAAAACAAAACAAGAATTGGAACAAGATGTAGGCAGAGAGATTGATTGGTGGACATACACACAAATCCAATCTAAATATACAGAGGACAAAAAATTATACGAAATACAAAAAGAATCGCAAGAATTGGATAAAATTATACATGGAACAGAAATAAAATTAATTAGTAATATATATAAATATCTACTGAGTTATAAAATGGAAGATGAGGTTGTCAAAGACACAATGATTAGATGGGCAAAAAATTTCGGATACAACATAGAATTGGCGAAATGGGAAAAAATACGGGAAACAAACATAAAATTGACTATGTCTGCGGCATTCAAGGAAAATCAGTTGAAGATGTTTTACAGATGGCATCTTCCACCAGCAAAGCTTGCTAAGATGTTCCAGAACAACTCACCGACATGCTGGAAATGTAAAAAGGTACATGGAACATATTACCATCTATGGTGGACATGCCCCGTTGCAAAAAAATACTGGACTAAAATAAGAAGATGGATGGTAGAAATAATAGATCAACCTATAGATTGGAAACCAGAGATCTTCCTGCTGGGTATCTTAAATAGAAAATACAGTAAAGAAATACGGTACTTAATATTACATATAACAACGGCAGCAAGAATAGTCTACGCACAGTTCTGGAAAAATGAGAATACACCATCAGAGGAAGAAGTGATAAGGAAAATCTTAGACTGTGCGGAGATGGACAAATTAACAAAAGAGATAAAAGAAAGGGAAGACACAGAGTACTATGTAATATGGAATAAGTGGTATGATTGGTTGGAGACTAGAAATAACAAATGAAAATAAATGCAGAAAGGTCAAGAAAGGGAAAATGTGTGTATAATAATGTACAATAATGTATAGTAATAATATGTATTATTCTTAATATGAAATATAGTATGAATGAAGAAAATGGAAATAAGAAACAATGGGACAACAAGGACAAATATTTTTTAAAAAAGAAGAATAAAGGGGGAAAATGTAAATAACAGAAGATTACAGTTACGAAATTGCTGTTTAAAAAAAAAAAAAGGAGTATACATTGTATGTTTATGTGTGTTATGTTTTGTTGTCTTAAAAAAATAAAAATATATATATAAAAAAAAAAAGAAAAAGAAAATACATAGTGGAACCAGGATATATGTGTCTCAAGTTAGTAATCATTGCTGAGTAAAAAAAAAAGTGCTTTTGGAAAGCTGACTACAATTTTTCTCCTCTTTAACTTCTGAATTAAGGTTTGAATTTGATCATGAACTGCTGAACTGAATATGATGATGCCCAACCTTAATAAAATCTAAACCGATCAGATGAACAGACTGAGATTCATCTAATGCAATATATTTGATTTAATAATCCTTACGTATTTCATCAAAATAGCCCAAAGATGAATAAGCCTATTGTTTCTAAAATCATTTGTTCTTTCTAATATCACATAAGAAGTTTTAAAGTCATGGTCAGCCAAATGTTAGGCTTACTTCTAGATTAGCTTTGCTTGGCAAGAGATTATTCCAGACAAATCTTTTTAGATAATGTTTTGCTTTATGTATGTGTCTCTTGCTAAGTTACTCATGCTTGTTTTGGTTATACAAGATCACAGCAGTAGTTTAATGTAATGAGGTTATGAAAAATATTTGCCAAGTAAAAAAAAAGGGGGGTTGCCAAATTTTTTTCTTGTGTACAATTTGTCAATTACAAAAGCATTCTAGCTTGCAAAAAACAAAAAAAGCAAACCTTTTCTATATTCTTGCAAAAAAGAATATGAATGTATCCATATAGTCACTGGGAGTTCAATTTTCAATTGAGGCACACTTAACTTATTGAGCCTAGGCCAATCTGCAAATAAGCTGAGAACTCAGTCCAAAAGCTTTATTTAATAGCTAACAGCTAATCTTGATGGTAAGATGAAATGAAGAAGGCATTAGAAAAAAATATTTATTTTTAGAATCTCTATTTAACCACCATGTCTACGTTGTAAACCGTAATATTTCTTAGCTGAGTATATTTGCATTATAAATTGTTTTTATAATCTCATTTATCACAATTATTGCCCAATCAAATAAGTGAAAACCATCAAAGGACTTTTCTTGAAAAACCACAGTTCCCAAGATCTTCTGCATGATATCTGTAGTAGGGTTTGCCCAACGTCAGCAAATCTAAAAAGAAAATTAATTGGATGTGAACACCCATTAAAATTAGTATGAGAGAATTTTTTTTAAGAGCAATAGACTCTAAAAAGAATACAGAGAAGAGCAACAAAGAGGATTACGGGTCTGGAGACTAAACTGCCTGGTGAACGGTTGGTAGAATTACATATGTCTAGTATAACAAAGAGAAGGACTTAACATGACAGCAATCTTCTAGTGTTTGAGGGGCTCTCACAGAGAAGAGGAGATCGACCTATTCTCCAAAGCCCCAGAGAGCAGGACAAGAAGGAATAGATGGAAGGTCATTAAAGAGAGATCCAGCCTAGCACTAAGGAGAAATATCCTGCCAGTGAGAACAATTAATCAATGGAACAGTTTTCTTCTAGAAATTTTGGATGCTCCATCATTGGAGGTTTTCAAGAAGAGATTCTTTATCTGGAATGGTATAAGATCTCCTGTTTGAGCAGGAGTTGGACTAGAAGACCTCCAAGGTTCCTTCCAATCTTATTATTCTATGTTCTATATCAGAGGTCCCCAACCTTTTGGGCACCAGGGACCAGTTCTGTGGAGAGAGGGTTTTCTGCGGACCGCAGGGTGCATGGTTTTGTGTGCTGCCTGCATCCCACGGATGGGGCTTTGCTTGTTTGTGCAGACTGGTTGCTGGCATGCCGCGGCCTGATACTGGTCCATGGACCGGGGGTTGGGGACCCCTGTTCTATATTACAGTAATAACAATCAATATCTTCTAAGTACTAGGATGTAAACAGTGAGTATCTCTATTTATAGATTGAGTAGAAACTGGTCCCTACATTCTGTATTGGAAAATACATCAACCTGACAGTGTCATTATGTACTGCATTAAGAGTGAGAACATACATATTTCCATATCGTGCTTTTATCATGGTAGGTTGCTCTGCTGCTGATACAGTTAATACCTCCATAGACTGACTTTGTAAAAAAATATAGCTGTACAAGACTGAAGAAATCTGTAGGAACAATCATTCTTCTTGTTTGTTCTAATAATTACCATGTTATGGATGTGGTAATTGCTTTTTAAGTAAGACAGATTTCCTGCTTTTGACACTGAAACAGCTATAAATTTCTATAGCCTGTTCACACTGAATAATCTGGAAAGAAAATAATTTTATTATGGTTTCAGGAATATAAATTTTGAGATCCTATTTAACCAACTGAAACCAATGAAGTATAATGCTTAGTTTTTAATGGATCATGCTCTTTATTTTATCCTGACATGTAATTTTACAGCCCAAGGTATTGTAGAGAAGCTGCTTGAGGAATATATTCAATATAATATTGCATCA
The DNA here is from genome assembly GCA_023970755.1 of Azemiops feae. NCBI lineage: Eukaryota > Metazoa > Chordata > Lepidosauria > Squamata > Viperidae > Azemiops > Azemiops feae. The sequence goes on along the minus strand of JALGBA010000294.1, from coordinate 42,559 downwards.
GTTATGTGTGTGTGTGTGTGTGTGTACACACATACAAGGAGAAAAAGTGTTGTCATAGGATAATGAAAACCTTAGTAACATAAAGATTCTGCAATTCAATAGATACTTATAAAAGTGATTAGAATGGTCTTCCCTGAGTAGGAAAGAGGAGTGAGCTTTTAGAAACACTTCAAAGTACTTACAGAACATCTGGAGATCCTTCCCTTATTTCCTAGGTTCTTGATTACATCTCCTGATCATCCAAGGGTGTTTACAAAGCTAATAAAAAAAAGCTCCACCCTAGCTGACAATCTTTGCTGACATTTTTGGAACATGCTTTTTCTTTTTCTTTTAAGAGCTCTGAAAAACCTGGGTATAGCTGGCTGTCAAGAGTTTGACATGAATATTGATTCTGGAACAGAGTACATGTATTGTTACAATGTGCAAAACTCCAGAGCACATAACTTAGATGCCTTCCTGGTTCCTGGCCAAGAAAGAGGCCAACTTATCCATCATCTGAGAGGTTTGCAAAATTTCTAGTGTCTTTCCAGTCTCCAGCTTCTGCCACTTATTCTGAGGTTGAGAGATCAGAGAAGGTTTCTTAAAAACATAGTGGGCTTTTTAAAATAATGAATTCATGCTAAAGAGTCGTAATAAACTCTTTGAAAATGCATATTTTGCATTTTAATAAAAAAACAACAACCTCAACAATTATATATACAATGACTTTTCAGAAATTTTCAATGAAGGATAACTATGTTTTATTGTAACTCTCTATGTAATCTACATCTGAAAGCGATTTCTTCATAAATCACAAGCTACATCAAGTCCTCAATTCACAGAGTAACGAGGGCCATAAATTTATCTTTCCCACATTGAAGGACTAGCTCCTTAACAAAAAGAAGAGCAGAGTCAATCCACTTCCATCATCCAGCTGTCAATTTCCATGTATTACGTATATAATTCAAAATAATATGGGGATCCAAAAATATTAAACTTTTTCTCAAAGTCAAATAAATGTAAATTATTACTTCTTCCCAGAATAGGACTCAGCAAAAACATGTGTTAAGTGTTATTCTTGCTGCATGTCCAGGAGCACAATGATTTGCTCACTGCTATTCTGTACAAATGTGAAAGGGTCTAATAAATCCAAATGATTGTTGTTGAATAAACTGTAATCTAAGGACCATCCAAACTATAATGCAATCTGCTTAATAAAATTAGCAAATTATACTAATTGGATAAATTATTATCTAGTTTGAATACCTTTGATAAAACAATGTAAAACGTAAAGCTCAAGCCAATGGAGCCTGGAATGAGATTAGTAAAACTGAAATTTTGAAGTTGGCACCAAAGCACAACCAAAGATATGTAGGCATTGATCATGACATTTATATATCTCTCTTAAGGGACAAAGAAAAGTAAAACTTTTATAGCAATAGCACTTAGACTTATATATCACTTCACCTTTACAGCCTGATCACAGAAGGATGGAAGGCTGAGTCAACCTTGAGCCGGTCAGAATTAAACTGCTGGCAGTCTGCAGATTTAGCCTGCAGTACTGCATTCTAACCACTGCGCTACCATGGCTCTTTATAGATATTTAGATCTAAATCAGAGCTATTTTCTTGTAAGGGTTAATGGTAGCAGACTAGAAACTGGAAAATTGTGAATTCTAGTTTTGCCTTCACAATGAAGCCAACTTGGTGACCTTGGGCCAATAACTTTCTCTCAGCCCTAGGAAGGAGGCAGTGACAAACCAAAATCTTGCCAAGAAAACTGCAGAGACTTTTCCAGGCAATCTTCAGGAATCAAGACCAAATCAAGGGCCCAAATTATTATTAATTTTAAACCAAAGTATCCCAACGAAACAAAGAGCACAACTAACTGGTGAACATAGTAGAAAAGGTGAAAGAGGCATCTAACAGAAATAGCAGATCATTACATGGTAATAGGAGCAAAATACAAAGCCATTGTAGATCTGTATCAATTTGACTTCCAACAAGGTTATCAGGAGTTGAAGCAGGCATGGATTTATAAGAAGAGTCCAAAATCAAAGAAAGCAAATGAACATAGTCAGGCTCATTAAAAAGTGGATCATAAATCAGCATCTGAAGACCAAATTAACATATAACAAAAGTATTGAAGGCTACTAGTGATAATGGCAAAGTATTTGCTCCATATCTGAAGACAGTATATTACTTACATAGTTGCTGAGATGATAGGTGCTCGGAGCATGGTTTTTTTGTATTTGTATCCTGGAATTTTTACTGGTATTGTTTAGCTATTGTGAGAATAGAAAGCCTGACTAAATGGGCCTTTGGCCTGATCCTTCTCAATGCTTCTTACATTTTTATCTGATGCAGACTGCTACAAAATTCCATTTTACTTAATATTAGCAAAAAAGAAAAAAAGGAAATTTCTTGAAATAAACCCAGGAGACTATAATAAATGGGTATCTTGACATCCTACAAAGAAAGAATCATAATACCTGATCACAGACTATAATATTTCAGCTCATACTATATCTCTGTATGAAGTAATAACTCCAGATGTTCTGGTCCTCAAACACTAAACAATATATGGCTTCCAGCTGATGTTGGACTACAACTTATCATTTTTAGGGAGAGTATAGGGAAGATACCTAACAACATTTAGAAAACAACATATTTCAGGTCATACATCATCTTCTCCACAAATGAAGAGATGAAAAATCTGAAAAATATTTCCAGAATTCTTCACTATATTTAAGTTTATAGATTTCTAATAATTTTATAAATTAAGTTTCTAATATACTGTATATAAGTTTCTAATTACATTTAGCCCACAGTGAATAAAAGATGCCATTTTGCATTTCCTGGACACTAACCCAACATTTTCTAGCAATCTGCTGAATCAGATCAAGACAACCTTCTCAAGATGGCATCTCCATCTTTAGGTTAAACTTCACCTTTTCTTATTTCCCGCCACCTTATGGTCCAAACAAACCTGGAAAGCGCTACGCTGAAGAAGTTTGGTATAGGACAAAGAAGGGAATAATATTACAATACAGTTTATTGGTAACAGAGTTGAGAGTCAGCTGCTTTTTGCCAACCCGCCCAGGCAAAGCAAATGTTTTATAAAAATTGAATTCAGCTGCTAGTAGTCATACACAGTTTGTTTTTCCTTTTAGAAAGGAAATATTTGGGTCATCTAAGGGAAACATCACCCATTTTTTCCCCCGTGATGGTTCTTTCCAGTATTTAAAGGTGAATAGGGGAATAACCTTTGAATAGAAAATAAGCAAACAAAAGTTTTCTATTACCTTGGTTCCATTATATTTTGAGATTTAAATTGCTTTCTTTACATCTATCCACCACCCCATAGCCTGTTGTTCTTGGTGGATTGTTTATGATAATTTCTTAGCATGGAATTATATATACACATGTTGAAAAGTGTGCTCATTTTACACAGAATGACTGGAAGGGTTTCTACAAACTTTTCTTTCTCTCTCCCTCCTCCTAGTCTCTATTCTAGTCAAAATCAAAGGGGCGTTGTCTTACCTGAACGCCTTTTCTCAGCAGGACGATGGAGAATCCACCAATGGGTTAGGACTATCTTCCTGCCCAATAAAAGACTAAGTTTGCCAGAGTTAACACGCCTCCTGCTGGGCTGATATCCCAGACACGACGAAGGCGAAGCTGCTGACAATGGACTGATGTGTTGGCTCACTGTGCCCCTAACACAGGACCTGACGGTCCTAAGGGGATGGGCGTGGATTCTCCATCGTCCTGCTGAGAAAAGGCGTTCAGGTAAGACAACGCCCCTTCTCCAGCAGGACGATGGAGAATCCACCAATGGGACATACCAAAGCCGAGCTGTCCCTATGGGAGGGAATCAGTCAGGGCCTGTGTCCCACTTGAAGATGCCACTTGCTGTAGCACCCTCCGGCCAAATGATGCCTCCGCGGAGGCGAATTTGTCCAGCCTGTAATGCCTCACAAAGGGGGAAGGCGAGGACCAAGTCGCCGCCCTGCAAATATCCCCGATGGGTGCCTGCGTAGCCCACGCTGCTGAAGTAGCGGCACTGCGGGTAGAGTGAGCAGTGATACGGCCTGGCAGTGGCAGGGACCGTGCCTGGTAGGCTCTTGCGATGCAGGACCTGATCCACCTGCCAACCGTGGATGAGGAGACTTTCTTCCCCATCGAAGAAGGCTGGAAGGAGATAAAAAGCGCTTCCGATTTGCGGAAGGCAGAAGTCCTTTTAATATAGTGGCGTAACGCCCTACGAACGTCCAAGGTGTGCCACTGGCGTTCTAAATTGTGAGCAGGCTGGGGACAAAAGTCCGGTAGGACCACCTCTTGTGCCCTATGGAACAACGAGTTCACCTTTGGTACAAAGGCCGGGTCCAGTCGGAGGACTACCCTATCGCTGTGGAAGACGCATAGGTCCTCCCTGACTGAGAGAGCAGCGAGCTCCGAGATGCGTCTGGCGGATGTGATCGCCACAAGAAAGGCCACCTTCATGGACAAGAACTGTAGTGAACAGGTCTTGACCGACTCGAACGGCGGCAAGGTAAGGGCCTGTAGCACCCGTGGGAGATCCCAAGAGGGATAACGGTGAACCACGGGAGGTCTGGTGTTGGTAGCACCCCTGAGGAAGGACCGTACCAGTGGATGCTGGGCCAAAGGAATGGAATCCTGGCACATGAGTACTGTGGAGAGAGCCGCCAGTTGCCTACGGATGGTATTGGGCGACAAGCCCTTGTTAAATCCCTCCAGCAAGTACTCAAGGATGTGTGAGATAGTGACAGCCGAGATGTCCAGGTGATTCCCGGAACACCAGGCACAAAAACTCCTCCACGAGGAATCATAGATCCTATTGGTGGAAGGACGCCTGGAGGCCTGAATCATGGAGATCACCCCTTCTGAAAAAGAGTCCCGTGTTAAGAGCCGCCTCTCAAGTGCCAGACGGCTAGTTGCAGGCCCTGAGGTTCTGGGTGTTGTAGAACCCCCTGACTGAGAGCGACCTGATCCGGGGGAATCCTCCACCGAGGGGAGACGGAAAGGTCCACTAGGTCGGCAAACCACGGCCGTCTCGGCCAATGTGGGGCAACCACTATGATCTCCGCCCGTTCCTGCAGAATTTTCCGGATGAGAGCCGGAAGCAGAGGAAGAGGGGGAAAGGCATAGAGGAGACCTGTGGGCCAGGGGCTGCGGAGCGCGTCCGTCCGCTCCGCCCCCCGGGACGGGAACCTGGAGAAGAATCTCGGGAGTTGGGCATTTGCCGGCGAGGCGAATAGATCCACCACCGGAGGCCCGAACCTCACCGAGATCTCCCTGAATAAATAGGGATGCAGGCGCCACTCGGAGTGGTCCACTGTCGACCGGCTCAACGAGTCCGCCTGAAGGTTGGCCTGCCCTGAAATGTGCTCCGCCTTTAAGGAGGAGAGATTGGTTTCCGCCCAGGAACCTAGTGACCGTGCTTCGGACATCAAAGTCCTGGAGCGAGTGCCGCCCTGCCGGTTTACGTGGGCCTTTGCAGCCACGTTGTCTGTGAGCACTAGGACGTGTCGACCCACCACCTCGTCGCTGAAGTGAAGCAGTGCCAGATGAATGGCCCTGAGCTCCAGCCAATTTATGTTGTGACTGAGGTCCATGGGTGACCATCGTCCCTGTGCCAAGTGACAACCCAGGTGCGCACCCCATCCGAACAGACTTGCATCCGTCGTTAGGGTGAGTCTGTTTGGTTCTTTGAATAGGGAGCCCCTGTCTACCACAGGGGAGAGCCACCACCGAAGGGAATCCAGAACTCGGGGTGTGACCCCGACCCTCTGGTTGGATGCACTGGTGCCCTGCCTCTGGTATGGGAGTAGGAACCATTGTAAGGTTCTGAAGTGCAGTCTGGCCCATGGCACTATTCCCATGCAAGAGACCATCTTGCCCAATAGTCGGGAGAGTGAGGCCAGAGTGATCCTCCGCTCCCTCCGTATCTGTCTGATCAGGGAGCGAATGCTGTTCCGGCGTTCCGGGGATAGATAGACCCTTAAAAGGTCTGTATCTATGATCGCTCCTAGGTGTAGGATGCGATTGGAGGGCTCTAGCAGGCTCTTTCGGAAATTGATCGAAAAGCCGTGAGTCTGAAGGAGCCGGACAGCTAATTCCAGGTCCGACCGGGCCTGCTGTAGGGAGGAGGACAGAATAAGGATGTCGTCCAGGTAGCATTGGACCCGGACAGGAATCAATCTTAGGTGGGCTACCAGTGCAGCCAGGACCTTGGTAAATACCCTGGGAGCGGACGAGAGACCGAATGGCAGGGCCCTGTACTGAAAGTGGTGGGACCCATAACAGAACCGGAGGAACCTCCGATGGTCGGGAGATATGGGAATATGAAGGTATGCTTCCGTAAGGTCGATGGAGGCGAGGAAGTCGTGCCTCCTTATGCTGGCCAGGATGGACTGCAACGTCTGCATCTTGAATCTCTTGTAGACAAGATGAGAGTTCAATCCCTGCAGATCGAGGATTGCTCTCCACCCTCCCGAGGCCTTTGGGACCACAAAGAGAATGGAGTAAAACCCTCGATGGGTTTGGCCAGCGGGCACCGGCTCGATGGCCTTGAGCTGCAACAGATGATGAATGGCCTCGGACATGAGACCTATCTTTGTCGGGCTTCTTGGGGCGGAGCAGGCAATGAATCGATCCCGTGGCTGCGACAGAAATTCCAAGGTGAGGCCGTGCCTGATGGTGTTGAGCACCCAGGTGTCTGTGACGGTGGCCTCCCATTCGTGTAAAAACATAGTGAGTCTGCCGCCAATGGGGAGGTCCGTCCTTGAGTCATTTGTGACCTCTGAAAGGACGGCCTCCCCTGCCCCGAAAGGGCCTCTTGCCGTGATATTGCTGCCTGGTTCTGGGAGCCGGGCGGGCAGGCTGACGGCCGGGCCTGGGGAAGGAGGGACGAGGCGGAGGGCCCCACACCGATCCTGGTCCCTGGCGGAAGGGCGGTCCCCGTTGGTACGGAGTAGCTCGCCTATCCGGCCTCCTAGTAAGGTGGGCCAACACCTTACGCTTATCCCTATTTTCAATAAGGTAAGGGTCTAGCGCCTCCCCAAAGAGGTGTCCATCCCTGCAGGGAGCGGAAGCCAGGTGCCACTTGGACTTCAAGTCCGCTCGCCACTGTTTCAGCCATAGGAGCCTGCGGGCTGCAGTATTAGCGGCCATGGAGCGCGCTGAGAATCTGGCGGCATGGAGGGAAGTATCCGCCATGTATTCTGCCGATGCCACCAACTTACCCAGATTCTGATGGGCACGAACCTGATCCGGGGGAAGCAACGCTTGGAGTTCCCTGAGCCAGAGAATTGACGTTCTGGCAAAGAAGGAAGTAGAGGTGGACGCACGCACGGCCCATGCCGATGCCAGGTGAGACCTACGGAGAGAGAGCTCGGACTTCCTGTCCTCTGCCCTCAAGACCTCAGACGTGTCACCTGACACGATGGAGGAAGAAAAAAGAAATACGACCTGTCCAGAGCCAACACAACGTCCTAGCTGGGCTGAAGACTAAGTCGTGTCTGGGATATCAGCCCAGCAGGAGGCGTGTTAACTCTGGCAAACTTAGTCTTTTATTGGGCAGGAAGATAGTCCTAACCCATTGGTGGATTCTCCATCGTCCTGCTGGAGAACTGCTTGTTCTTGGGGTATTTTTGTTTAGTTCTTAGAATTGAGTGAAAAGAATAAGGAATGTTTGGCATTTGTGGGAAGAAAAATATCCCAGAAGCTCAAATGTCTGGATTCCATAACTTCAGTAAATGTAATGGTTCCCCCAGTGCCTACATAACCATAAAAGGACTTTAAAGAATTGCTGCTTTAAGGAGCTGCTTTACATTCCTCAAAACATTTGGTTTGAAATAGTACAGATATATTTTCAGAGCCTAGCACCTGGTATTTTTATAACTCAGGGCCCAGGTAGCACCCGTTTCTGATACCTGTTCAGGTTCTTCCATTGAAAAACAAATGATGGACTTTGTTGCTCCAAGTGCACAAAAGTAATTATAATCCTCATGGATTGAGCCAGAGATGCATAACCCATGATCCGTAGGCCATCTAGACCAGGGCTTTTCAACCTTTTCACAGATTGTACCACTTTTAGGACATGACAATATTTGAGTTCCACCAGTGCTTAGCAAGGTGTCAAAAACTTGATGACTAAAAAAAAAAAGGGGGGGATTTTGGGTTTTACTGATTAGATTCATTTGTTGTTATAGAAATGGCTAGTTTATAATATTATGGAAAAGTAAAAAGTTGAGGTTCAGTGTTAATGCTTCCTTCTACTGCAACAGAGGAAGTCTGTTTTTTTCCTTCTCCCCCTCACTTTTCCCCCCTTTTTCCTCCCCACTGTGTCCTACTATTTGCTTTTGTATTTTTGTATTTTATTCTATAATCTAATACAATATTACAAACTGTAGGAAAAATGTACCAGTTTTAATTTCTTTGGTGGCTGTTCCTTTGCTGAATCACTTTCCCTTTGCACTGACAAATGTATGATGAATTTATCCATGTTTATTAATATGCATCACTACCAGCTAGCTCAGGGGTCTTCAAACTTGGCACTTTTAAAACTTGTGGACTTCAACTCCCAGAATTCCTCAGCCATCATGGCTGGATGAGGAATTCTGGGAATTGAAGTCCACAGGTCTTAAAGTTGCTAAGTTTGTAGACCCCTGAGCTAGCTGGTCGGCCCTTCTTAGCTCTCCTTCCACAGTGTAATAAGAATGCATGCCCCAATCCCTTCCCTGTAGCCTTAAAGACACAGGAATTAAATGCAAAGCAAGAAAGGCTCACAAAATAAACAAAAACATAAACTCTGGGGGTTTTTTCTTTAAGCTGCCTCAGGCGTATCACGTGTCACAATGTTGCAATCCCAGACTGAAAGGCTCCGGCAATTGCGAAAAGCTTTAGCTTTAAAATTAAACCTGTTTACCTTCAAAGAAAACTTTCTAAAAGCCATAGACAAACTCAAGATAAGGGGGTAAAACTAATCACATTTATTTAAAGGGATTAAACCTATGGAAGTCAACACTTTGGACTCATTGCTAGCCTAAAATATTCCAATAACCAAAGCACACAAAGAAGCCTCTGAATTATAAAACGCTGTAAAAACTGTACAAAAATCCTTATGGTAACCCAATTAAGCTGCCAGCTGATCCAGAACTAAATAAACCCACCTCCTTTCCGACATGCTGGCTTTTCATTTCATCAGCGCTGTTTGCATTCTCCTGGCTGAAGAAAATGAACCAGGGGACCTTTTCTTCCAACAACAGCTGCTGCTTCTCTGTCCCCGTTTCCTTCCTGCTGGCTGACCTCTCCTTCTCTTTCCCTGTTGTCTTTTTTTCCCCTTTCCTGCCCAAACCACTTCCTTTTATAGCCTCTCCTCTCCTCCCCCCCTTTTTCTTCAGTTCACCTCCAGCTCTGTGCTGCTTCCAGAAGCGCCAATCAGCTGGAGCCCTGCTGGCTCCTGGGGCTTCTGCGGAGCCCAGACAGTCCTGCAGCTGCCTCTCCCTCAGGTTCATTCTCCTCCCCCACTACACTTGGCCAGCAGTTGCGTACCACCTGCCACGTGGCAAAGTATCACAGGTGGTACGCGTGCCACTGGTTGAAAAGCCCTGATCTAGACTATGTCTATAGGGGAGCCCCCAAAACTATACTGTTAGAAATAATTGTCATATGCTTTTATACTTGGGGAACAAGAGAAGTAAAATAGATGTGACCATTTCACCTATTTACTTTTATAAACATGCAAGAAAATATTTAAAAGATATACACCTCCCGAGACTGCATAAGACCAAAGTTCTTCTAGTGCAATCTTCTGTTTTTAGAGTGACCATCAGAAAATCCTGAGACAAAACATTAGTTCAATCACTCAATCCAGTTTTCTAAAAGTTAATGTTTTGTCGGCTGCAATTTTAATTGATATGTTCATGATATGAGTTAGATATCATATTCATTTCCCACAATGCCCTTGAAGTAGCATCACTCTGAGTGATTATGGGAAATTTTACTGCAGCTGAATTTAGTAATCCAGTACAGATTGATTGCTGAGACTGGGCCTGCCACTAAGGACCGAGGGTGCTCACTGACAGAAGGTAGGAGTCCCATTATATCGCCCAGAACATTTGGAGCCAGTTCTTTGCAGTTGCACAGTTCTAAGCTTATGACAACAATATTTTTCTTTTGTCTTTGCTGTTCTCCTATTGTAGACAAATAAAACTCCACAGATTGATTACTTGATTATTTTATTGGCTTATTTCTTTCCAAATTTTGTTGTACAGATTTTCTATAACTAATTTAATTAATGAAATTAATTATCGAATTGAAGTGTAATGTACCAAAGCTTTTAGTTGAAATGTATTTTTTCTGCCTCTTAAACTTATCCAATGGAATACATGCCTGCATTGGTAAAATTCTGAATCCTCCCTATTTTGTGTGATCAAGATTTGTTTCTGTGGTGCACTTCATCCTAAAAAAGCATGTGCTTTTGATCATTGGTGAATTAATATAATACAAAATGAAACATGATATAATTATATGCACATTTAATTACCTTTTAAAACAAAATTATCCTATTGATGAACTTATACACATTGATAATGTTGGATGGAAATGAATATGAATCAACTGAATGTTGTGTCTCAGTCAATCCTATGACAGTGTTTTTTTAAAGTATAGTTTGGCACAAAAGATTTGCCGGAATTCTTCTGAGAAAGTTGTGAGCAAACAAATTGAGTGGACAATTACTTTAATCTTCTCTAATGATGCAGAAGATCTTCAGCAATGTCATTGTCATGGTTCCGACAGATGAAACTCTTCAAAAGAACTTTGAGGCATTGTTTACCTTAAAGAATCTTTTATTCAAGAAACAAAGTATTGGCACTACATAGTTGAAACCAAAAACTAAATTCCCCTCCCCTGGATACAAAGTAACAAAGCACAATTCCCTCCTCCAATAAACAGTCATAAATCACATTCCCCAATTAGTTTGAAGCGCGGGCTTTCTCCCCAGTTCTCCAGCCCGCCAAAACTCTATCAACTCTGGGCCCAATGACCTTGGATTCCCACGGCTGAGTTATTGTTATGACTAGCTGGACTCTCATCCACATTCCCCTCCCAGCATCAACTAACTCTAAAAGCAATAGAGGAAAATGGCTGCATTTCCATCTGTTGTCAAAGCCAAAACATCCTATGTTAGCAGCGTTGACATCCATGTAGACAGGACTTTGCCTTAATAGAAATAGTGGCATCAGTAATAAAATTGCCCAGTGGGAGGATTTTTCTCATGAAGTCTTTTCTTAGGACTTAATTGAAGTGTGTGTAGCCAAGAAAGACGCAGACCACAGAAGAGTTAATTATAGAGTGAACAGCATAACATTCTCACATACAGTATCTCTCAGACATTTTCTAACCCAATAAATGCAGGAGCATTTCACACCACCCACAAGAATGTAGTTGGATATTCTCTATTCCTCTGAAAGAATTTCTAAAACATTTTTATCTATTTTGAATGAGACCTGCCTGAAAAAAATGCTAGGAAATTTCTTAACTTAGCACTATCCAGAAGTAACTTTCATTAAACTCAGCAGTTAATTTTAAATATATATGCTTAAACTATATTACCAAATATCTTACATTCCAGAACTCTGTATATTGATATATGTAATATGGAATGCTGAAGTTCTCCTAAAAACTTACATTTTATTTTGGAAATAAGGCCATGGGATTCAAAAACTAAAATTTAGAGGGAATTTCAAATCAGGAACCTGTAATTCTAATCAGGCAGTTTGGCACTGGACAACAGCATGTGCTGAATTCATCAGCACTGATTAGATCTTGGCTTATAATAATAGATAAACCAATGGCTGCAGTTGTCCTTGAGTAGCAATGGCAGCTGAGATGATTTACATGGACTTTAACAGATGTTGTTAGTAACTGTATTGCCAGCTAAGCCTGGGACAGCATAGCTGAACATCAATGTGGTGTAATAATAATGGTTGATAGTCAGAATAGGAAAAGGCTTCCTTGCGGGAAGCAATTATCTTACTAGTTCTAGAGAATAGTCACTATTTCCCACAAATTAAAGCTAGAAATATAATATATGGGTTGCAAAAAACAGGTTATGCAACAGATGGCAGCAGAGAGATAATAATTTGCAGCTGTTCTAATGGTTTTCTGGATTTTTCTACTCCCAAACTCAAGGAGAAAGCCCATAGAGGAACCTGAAAAATTTGAAAACCTGATGCCCTAATTAGGCTGATCCCTTTGAACTATCTTCCCAATACTCCCTATGATTTCACCATAAATTCTTCAAGTCAGCAACAATATCGATGATTGTACACGATATGTTGCTTTAAAGGCAAGTTACATTACAATTTAATGCATATTTTGCAATGGCTCTTCCAGGATTTTTTAGCCTTGATCACATAAAAGCCTGATCAAGATCAGAACATTAGGTATTTACAGCAAGGGGATCAATTCTTCTTTCAGACTCTCAGTTTAAGAAAACATAAAATACTGTGTCTATTTACTTATTTCTTAAGGGATTAAGCCCCATTAGGGTTAGATTTCTGTGTGCTTAGTGACTGAGGAACAATGAATATTAAATAAGAATAATAATTTTTGGAATGTTCTTAAATGACACAACTAATTAGAGATGAATATATTTATGTGTGCTATGTATTTTACTTCTATTATATATTGTAATTATTGTATTTGTTAACCAACCTTCAACTCCATATTTGGGAATACATTTGATAATCCAAGTTTATTCACTTGATTGCATGATTCTATAAATCAATTTTCTCATATTAATACATTCACTAATGGCTTGCTAAGAAGCAAACATTTGGTTTGTACATCCCCCGCCAATGTTCCGCTGCCCAAATATTGTAACTTCTTGATCCCTTATGAGACATATTCTACCAAGCAGCAAACACTTGTCTTTTGTTTGATTTAAATACCACTAGGAGTTCAAGGCCATATGCACTGTACTGCTTTCTATACTTCTCTCCCCACAGCAACAATTTTGCAAGTTTGGGTGATCTGAGATAGGGTGATAAGCCCAAAGTTATTTAATGGGGTTCCATTCCATATGGATTTGAACCTGACAGTCTTCCCAGGTAGACTAGACAGGAAACACAAGCAGATGCGCAAATTCTACTTTATTGTAAAATTACATTAAGTGAATCCTGTAGCAATAGCAATAGTACTTAGACTTATATACCTCTTCACAATGCTTTACAGCCCTTTCTAAGTGTTTTACTGGGTCAGTATATTGTCCCCAACAATCTGGGTCCTATTTTACCCACCTCGGAAGGATGGAAGGCTGAGTCAACCTTGAGCCGGTGAGAATCGAACTGCCAAACTGCAGTCAGACAGCAGTCAGCAGAAGTAGCCTGCAGTACTGCATTCTAACCACTGCACCACCACGGCTCTGAAAGTACAGACTGAGAAATTAGATTCCCTTCTGATCCTCTTTCTCTGTCTCTTATCTCAACATTTCCTAGGTTGCAGCTTTTCAACCTGCTTCTCAGGGTCTTTCTCCCATACAATTATAGAACTTTAACTTCTTAATCCCAGTTTAGCAGTATCATCACATCATTCACTGACTCTCTAGTAACAATACAATTTAGCAAACATACTATTTGCCTGGCATCTCTAAGTTATGGAAAGAGAACTTAAATACAAGGTAATTTATTTGATCTTCCCATATCAAAACACTTCTGATATAGCTTTAAATGAGCACAACACTTCGATTTTTGTATTTAACAGGATGGGATCCTTCAAGCAGTGCTAATGTCATATTTTTCTGAAGTGCTATAGAGAGAGGCAGTTATTATTATTTTTTTGTTACAGAGCAAGAGATCATAGATTTCATTCCAGTATCTCGAAATTACAGCTGTATTGGCATTTTTGATAATACAAAAACAAGTATTTGCAAATGAAAATATCCAGTTGGTAGGTAGTTTAAAAAGAATGGAACAAAACTTAAGGGCCACAGGCAAAAGAGACTAAATTGCACACAAAGTATTAAAAGCTACAAACCTGGATTATATTTCCATGAAATAAAGGATACCTTATCTTGGTATCGTATGGCAAGAAAAAGCAAAGAATTTGGAAAAAAAGTCTCAGTATATCAACTTTTATTATAATTATGGTTTTGCATGTGGGAAGGGCAGAATTAAAATTGGATGAAGCTAAAAATATTGCATTGTTTCTCGAGATTTAAACTTCACATTGTTACAAAATCTTAGGTGAAAAATAAACTGTAATTGCTTCTGACATTCTCTTGCTATATGAAATGGAAATTTTCACAGAACTGCCAAAAGACAGAAATAATAAGGAGCTGATAAAGGCAGACAGGGATTCTTTACATTTCCTGTTTTTCAGAAACCTGTTTTATTCTTGTTTATCTGTGACAGGGGGAAGGAATCAGACTCTGCTGAGAGAAGACACCACGCATTGAGTGAATAGAGAGAGGCAAGGCTATCTATGGAGTGTGAAGAAATGATAAAACACAGTGGGCATTACAGTAGCTGCACATCGTGTTCAGACTATGGCTTGCAATTCCTACAATGATTTTTAAAGCTTTTTATTCTAGTGCCAGCTCCACTCAATGTTTCTCAAAAGAGAATGCAGAGAAAGGACTTTTAAGCCTCCTCACTCCAGCACTGCAATTAGCAAGGAAAAAAATCCATCATCCTCATCATCCTCATCATCCTCATCATCCTCATCTTTTCATAGTGCTAAATCAAGCACTGAACCTGGAATAAGGTTCCTTCCTTCCTTCCTTCCTTCCTTCCTTCCTTCCTTCCTTCCTTCCTTCCTTCCTTCCTTCCTTCCTTCTTTCTTTCTTTCTTTCTTTCTTTCTTTCTTTCTTTCTTTCTTTCTTTCTTTCTTTCTTTCTTTCTTTCTTTCTTTCTTTCTTTCTTTCTTTCTTTCTTTCTTTCTTTCTTTCTTTCTTTCTTTCTCTTATTCCATGATTTCCTCCCCTCTTTTCCTCTCCAAAATTCTCCCTTCTTCCAGATACAGTTTATAAAATCTTTTGATCTGACTACAAATCTTTTGATCTGCACTGTTAATAAAAGATGACCAGCCTTTGTGGTGTTAAGTTCGTAATTATTCAGGTAGAATCTGAGATTAGAAAGATGAAGCTTCTGCCTATTGTTTAAATCTTGAAGAAATCTGCAGCATTTCAAGACAACGATCCTGGATCAACCTGAAAAAATGAATGGCCTGGAATGACAGGGGTTTCCACCTGTGACAAAAAAATTATGTAATATTTTATGAGCTATAGGACATCACCTTGTAAAGGTTTTTTTTAATATGTAGATTTTTCTTGAATGACAGCAATTAATAATGGGTTGAACTAAGTAAGAACATAGCAATGTTTCTTTGATTTTTAGTAGCAAAGGGGCAAAGAAATCGATATGCAGATTAAAAAATCTAAAGCAACAATGTTTAAATAATTTTAAGCAAATCAGGGTATCCCTGACCACCTTCTTTACACAACAATACACAAACAAAATCTTTGGTTGTTAAGGCAACTCAGAAACCTATTTTCAAATTAGCATTCTGAACGATCCCTGTTAGTATATTTTTAAGCTTATATGTCTTTAAATTTATAATAATTCCTGCCAATGCCACTTCAACATTGGCTGAATATTGGTTTTGGGAGAAATGGAAAACCTAACTTTTGGCACCTCCCATCTTGTACCTCAAAAAGTGTGGAGAAATGTAAGAGGTAAAACTTTCTGGGGCAGAAAATTCTGTCATTGCTAAATTTCTGCTTTATAATCAGTGACAAAAGAAAATTATTGTCCTGACAAAAAAGAAGTTGTCAAACTCCACTGATGAAACACATTAATCTGGGTATTTTCACCGACAAGTTATGCATTGGCATTGACAACCTAATTAATTCGTACATCATTCACTTGAGGTTTTTGTTGCTTAACGGAAAACAACAGGCATTTACGATTTGCATATATTTGCAGCATGAATTAATATGCATAAAACATAGAAACCAGCAGAAAATTCTAACAGTTACATTTGTGGCCCTCATCCTGGCATTGTAGGTTGACTGTGAATAGCTAGGGGAAAAGGAAAAGAAAGAACATTGCTTGATCAGCCTCTGCAGACTATGAGAAATTTTAATAAGTGGGTTATCCAGTCTGCTTCCTTCATGAATTTTGCAGGAGGTTAGACACGTCTCCCAGCTATTGCAAACTGCATTAGTTTAGACGAAAAATTTCTCTTAGATTTGGTTAGTCATATAAAATGTCATTTATTTGGTTGGCTTTGATGATTGCAATCTAGCACAACAGAGTCAGGATTAAAAGTAGTACACTTCTTTGTAAAATGTAGAACGAAAGATATAATAGATTGATAGCAGATCATTTTAGAAGGAAGCTGTCGGCATTTGTGGAGGATGGAGTTGCCAATGGCCAAGAGTCTTAATGGATATTCCCTACTGACAGAATCAAAAGCAAACTACCAGCTTAAATACCAGCTGCTAGAGGCTATGGAAGAGAGTGACCATCTTCTCAGAAAGTCCATTTTATATCTAGTTAATAATTTAAATTTACGTTGGTTTTTTGAGCAGACCCTGCCCTTTTTGAAATATAGTTTTTGAAAAGTATAGCCACATACCCACCTATATGTCCATAGAAATATAGATGTCTCTTTCTGCCGTTATCTCTCTCTCTTTCTCACACACACACACACACACACACACACACACTTGAATCTCCTGGATTATCTTCAGCCATAGTTGGCAAATGTAGGTTGACAAGATTTGGAAACTGGGAACTGATCAGGATTTTTGCCTGTGTTTTAATTCTTTTCTGCCTACTCTTCCTTTTAGGGAAAAACATTTTAACTTTACAGTTGTCTTCCTTTTGAACAGATGCTTGCAAAATCAGAAGGAATGCATTCTTGCCATCTGTATGGAAAAGATCTTGCATAGGAAAATCTTTTCCATATATGAAAGTTCTGTGGTACTACCCTTGCACTACCAAACCTCCCAAGAAAGAACTTATATTAAATCTTTCTCTTCTGTTGATATAAGGATTAATTTAATTTATTCAATGAGTACTGCTAACAATACACAAGCATTTGTGGAATGTTGGTAGGGACTGTTTTCCTTCTCCTTATGGTTTTATGAATTCAATCCACAGTTTCCAATAAAAAATGTTGCTTGGGTTTTTTCCCCCATTTTTAATTTTTTAGAAAATATTTCACAACAATTGTTCATCTTTGCCTTTGCTAATTGTCTCTGTGCTTATTTTGGACAAGGAACTTTTGTAAAGTTGGGAGAAGACATTTTAAACAACCATAACTGTTTGCTTCTTTCAGCATGGTGCATTAGATGCAACCTGGATTTCTTTACTTTGTTGAATGTGTCAGAGATGCAAGTTTAATGGCGTGGATTCTGAAGCACTTCATGGTGGCTCCAAGAGGTCAGGGAGCCAAGAAAGACAGTGAAGATTTACTGTATGGTCCTTCTTTCTCTATCTAGTTTTATTGGTCAATGACCGAAATAAAGTTTCTGTTTGTCTTCTTTCCCTAACACTCTACCTACTCTTTATAAGAGATTGCTAATCCCAGGTCACTTCCTTCTGCCTTTCTTCCCAGCACTCCCCCCCCCACCACAACACATGGTCTTGGACCTTCCTCCTGATAAGACCTCGAGAAGGCTAGACTAGGTTTTGCCTATCCCTTTAATGTATTTCTTGCAAATAAATCTTATTTCCAAATATACAGGTAGTCCTTGATTTAGGAGCACAATTGAGCCCCAAAATTTATGTTGCTAAGTGGAACATTTGCTAAATGAGTTTTCTCCCATTTTATAACTTTTCCTGCCGCTGTTGTTAAATGAATCATTGCAATTGTTAAGTTAGTAAAACGGTTAAATCTGGCTTCCCCATCGACTTTACTTGTCAGAAGGTCGTAAAAGGTGATCACATGACCCCAGGACACTGTGCAATCGTCATAAATATGAACCAGTTGCAAAGCATCCAAGTTTTGATCATGTGACCGTGGAGATGCTGCAACGGTCGTGTTCTGTCCTTAGGGTGGTAGACATTGAAGAGACTTGGTAATACAACAAGGTTTATTCATTGCACACAGAAAACAGAACAGAACAGAAAATGAAACTGGCTCCGCCCTTTTATACAAGGAGCTCTGGGTAACTGTAACCAATCATTGCACGGGTTTTCTCCCACGCTACAAGAGCAAGCATGCCCGGGTCTCCAGACATCCAGTCTCCGCAGCAGCCACGTGGCCGCTAGCTTCGCCTGGTTCTCGCCTTGCACCTGCTGTCTTTAGCAAAGCTCAGTACACTACACCCCTCCCCCCTTGGCAGGAAGTATAATGTACCCTCCCCTTGCTAATAATAATGTCGGCCTCCATTTAAGGCCAGCAAATCACTCCCACTAACCTTGGCCCCGGCCTGGGACCTCTTAGGACGTGGCGCCTTGTACAAGGCAGCTTTTGAAAAAAAGCAAGGTAGTGGCAGCTTTTGAAAAAAAGCAAGATTGTACTTTTGAACTCTAGGCCAGTGCCGACAGGACCCTCACGTATTCCCGTAGGAATTTCGGTGGCCCTCGGACCCACTCCGATCTCCGCAGAAGTGCTGCGGTTGCCTGGTCTGCAAGCTTGCCTACCGGGCTCGGCAGACCAGGACTTGGGGACCAGCTTAAAGCGGTTGGGATTGGGGCATGCAGGGTGGCCTGCTGGTCCAGCTCTGCATGCCGATTTGGGGTGGAATTCCCCGAAGGGGTGGTATTCCCCTGAGGGGTGGTATTCCCCTGACTAGCGGTTCTCTGTGGGGTGGAATTCCCCTGAGGGGTGGTATTCCCCTGGCCTGCATGAGCATCTGGTTGGGGGCAATGTCTCGTAGGGGCGAACCCCCCCTTGGAGAG
Organism: Azemiops feae; assembly: GCA_023970755.1. Classification (NCBI taxonomy): domain Eukaryota; kingdom Metazoa; phylum Chordata; class Lepidosauria; order Squamata; family Viperidae; genus Azemiops; species Azemiops feae. The sequence goes on along the minus strand of JALGBA010000294.1, from coordinate 23,637 downwards.
GCTTGAAAAGCCGATCCCGCGCAATGTCCCATAGGCGTAGTGCCCGAGTCAGGAGCCGCCTCGATGGTAACCCCCTCTTTCGCTAGTTGCGATGATCCAAAGTCAGTGCTTTGTTGACCTTCCCGATCATTTTCGGATCATTTCCTCCTGCCCGAGAGCAGAGCCAGGAGCGGAAGAGTGGCTTGGCAACCTCCAGCAAAGCTGGTCAATGTGCCGCCACAGCACATGACCGTTCTCCAACATCACTTCGTAGGAAAGGGGGCCGGTGACCCTACAAACCACAGCTACCACCCACAAGTTGCCAGGGCTGTAGTTGCGGGCCCAAACCGGATTGCCCAAGTTCAGCCGCCTCGGTGCCCGTGGGTGTGACACCTGTGATGCAACCCGGTCTGGGTGTAACCTATCCAGCTTAGTGATAAGCCGGTGACCCCATCGGAGCTCGGCGGGGCTCTTTCCTGTAGCAGTTACATGGAGTGGTGCGGTGGCAAAGGAGAAAGTCAGCCAACCGGTGATGTCAGTTGCCGTGCATGATTCTTTTCAAAGAATCTTTTGTAGTTTGCACAATGCGTTCCGCTTGACCATTTGAAGCCAGGTGGAATGGCGTCGACGTAGCATGGCAGACTAAGTTTGCCCACAGAAAAGACTGGAACTCCGAGGAAGTAATATTAATATTAAATAATATTAAATTCAATGGCCTGAGTTTCACCTGTTGGCCGCTTCGGCCACAAATCCTGTTAAGTGTGCTCTGGGAAATGATGGACAGGGCGGACCCCATGTCCAGTTCCATCCTCAATGGAACTCCTTGCAACCTGACTTCGAGTTGCAACTTTTTCTTTAAGGGCCTATGTCCCCTGGTTCTATGGATGCCGCGCCTGCTGGCACAGAACCCCACCCTGTTCTGGCTGGGTACCCCGGTACCTTTCCGAGGCAACTCTTTCTTGGAAATTTCTTTTCCACGACCTAAACAAACAGCAGCGATGTGGCCTTGCTTGCTCAGCAAGTGGCTGTCCAGAACCGGTAGTCGGCTTGTTTGTGCCGTCCCCCGCACCCCATGCACCTAGGGAAGGGACCTGCCTTCCCAAGAAGTCTAGGAAGTCCTTTCGCCCGGGGTTGTCACACCAGGTCAACTTCCTGGTCCGACTCGGCCTCTTCCTCTAGTTCGACATCCTCGTGGTGGACGGTTTGCGATGGCTGAGGGTTCTTTGAGAGCCGCAAGGCCCTTACAGCTCCGCCGGCTGCTTCTTCTGCTGTGACCTCTCGCAACGCGTCTTGGAATGAGACGGTCTCCTTTGCGAAGATCTTCTGCTGTAGATCTCTGCTCCTTAGTCCGCAAACTAAACGGTCTTGTAACTGTTCCTCTAAGTCCTTGAATTCACACGGCCTTGCTGCCTGTCGGAGGGTGGTGATGAATTCTGTGACGGACTCTCCTGGACGTTGGTCCCGCTGCTCGAAAGCGTGTCGCCATGCAATGACCGACAGCTTCGACTCGAAGTGCTCCTTGAGCATCTTTTTTAGTTCTCCGTATGTCACGGTCTCCAACGGCACTGGGGACACTAGGTTCTCCGCAATGTTGAAGACGGCTTGGCCACAAACACAGAGCAGAGTTGTGGCCTTCAACTTGTCTTCTCGGCCCGGGCGACGTACGAGCTCCACCTCTCTGGGTGAGCAACGTCGAATTCTGCGAGCCGACCCAGTTTTGCCATGATAGGGTCTCTTCTCTACCACGTGCTGCCACTCTGCTGGAGGGGTTCCAGGGTAGTTCCTCGCAACACTCTTCCCCAGCGTTTGCGTACTGGCAGGTGAGTGAGCCGAAGTAGGAACGCCATCCCTCAGTGTGGTCTGGCCTTCCTTCACGGTGATTCGGGCCCTTCATTAAGGTGGCAGCAGAATCCCACCTTCGTCGCCAATTGTTCTGTCCTTAGGGTGGTAGACATTGAAGAGACTTGATAATACAACAACAAGGTTTATTCATTGCACACGGAAAACAGAACAGAACAGAAAATGAAACTGGCTCCGCCCTTTTATACAAGGAGCTCTGGGTAACTGTAATCAATCATTGCATGGGTTTTCTCCCGCGCTACAAGAGCAAGCATGCCCGGGTCTCCAGACATCCAATCTCCGCAGCAGCCACGTGGCCGCTAGCTTCGCCTGGTTCCCGCCTTGCACCTGCTGTCTTTAGCAAAGCTCAGTACACTACAGGTCGTAAGTGTGAAAAATGGTCAAAGTCACTTTTTTCAGTGCCGTTGTAACTTTGCATGGTCACTAAATGAACTGTTGTAAATCGGGGATTAACTGTAGTTATAAAGTTTAGTTAGTTTATTTAGTTTAGCTGTAAAACCTGCTTTGTCATCCGCAATCAACACCTAGAGAAACAGCGACTGACACCAGGATTAATACCAGATCAATAATTAAGAAGCAAACAATACCCCAAAGAACTGCCAGCTTAGACAAATGATCAAACAGTAAACAGCAGCCTAATGAAGGAACCTACCAAGAAGAAAACAACACTCCCACCAAGATTGACAAGGCAAGCCACTGTGTATAAACAGAGAGCAAATCCCACTGCCTTCTAGCACTGAAAAGTGTTATCGAGTTGGGTAATGCAACATCTGCAAGAAAACAACCCAAGCTCAGAGAGCACCAAGGACTGCACAAAACCTGCTTTGCTAATCATTGCTTGGGTTTGTGCATTGCTTATATGCACAAACATAGCTTCTATTTCCAACAGATTGTATCTGCAGTGGAAAGATTAGAAACCTAAATAAATCGATTGGAAAACTTTTTCATAAAGTTTTTGGCTCTTATTCAATGTAAATATAACAATAGGGCAGGTTATTGATCAAAAGGCACTTAAAAAAAAACCCCTAGTATTGCTACTATTGCTTTGGGAATAGTCTCCAACCTCAAAAAATATGTAGTCAGAAATATGTGTGGGATATGTGTGAATGAGCAAACTTATATCTATAGCTACCTGCCCCCCGAAAGGAAGAATTCATTTTCTACGGGGAACCAATTATATGACTTCTTGTATTTCACAGATGTATCTGGAGAATTTAATCACTCAGACAGCATGAATGATTCAAGTCAAATCGTTTTACAGTCAATCAGTCCCCGGGGGTACATGCAGCTTTTATTAAACCTGTCCTATTGAAAATGACATCTTGAGATGTATTGTTTTGGATTACTTCAGATTCTGAATCGCAGAGTTTTGAGCTGAAATTCTTTTCTTTTTTAAATCCCATATTAACAGAGTAGGAGGCAAATGCATGGCTAAGCCATAGAGGGCATAAAATCATTTGTTTTGCTTTCTCTTTTGATTACAGTTCACAAACAGGAACATGGTAAAATAGACTTTCCTTTCCTAAGCTTACTTGATCTAAATAAAGAGATTTAGCCACAAAATCAGCATTTCATCTGCAAATTATCAGCTTAAGTTAAACATGTGTAGTGAATAAGTTTATAATCAACTGTTCATGTTCTCTGATTCTATCCATCCATCCTTGCTTTCATGACTATATACGATAACAAATGCATTTTATGGTGCACTTTCTAAGCTTCATCTATACTTGGAGTGTCCTTTAGATCTGCTTAAGGTGTACTCTTCCACTGTTACATATGGCTCACGAGTTGGGCTTAGATGGCCATTCTTCAAGGTAATCCTTTACTATCCTTCTGCAATGGTCTTCTTATCTAATTTTAGAAGGCAAAAATGTGAGTGTGGGGGAAGAGAAAGATAATTTCATCAAAGCCCTAACTTCCTTTTATGGTCCAAGCTCTGAACTTGCCACTTGCTCTACTTTTGCCTGAAGATCAGAATTTGCTCTTTCATTCTTTAGTGAATACTTCTCGATAGAATACAAAAGCCTATCTATTGATTCTCACTGTAGGTGAGACAGAAATTCAGAGCTTGATTTTAAGTAAATATCTGGTTTATTTATTTATACATTCACATGCTTTTCACTGCATTTTGCAGAGCAATCTCCCATCTTTAAGAATATCTGTACAAGGAACAGCCAATCTAGACATGATTGGGGAAGAGTGACACAAGTGAAATTAATACTAGGATTTGATTATCTAACTGTATCAATCTGATGGAAACCAATATATAAAATATACAAACTAGTTTAAAAAGACGTCACTGCCATTGTTCAATACTATGAAGTCTGAGATATTTATAGAAATTTTTAAGAAGTATTTTTTTCTGAAGTTAATGACATCTATTACAATAATCATCTTCCAGTAATTTCCCATCCATACTATTGCAATATGTTACACGCAGAACTGCTTTTGAAAACAGTTTACTAATTTCAGTGCAGACACATCATGTGGGCATCATAAAAAAAATTGCTTGGGAGTTAATTATCTTCTCTGATCCTTTTAGATATCTTTAAAAAGATATGTGTTTTTATTTTATAGATCTTAACATTTTACTGATTTTATTGAGCAACATATAAATGCCATTGCCTAAAGCTGCTCCTCCTTCATCTTTCATGTCCTCTCCATTCTAGTGGGTGTTTTTATTGCTGGCTTCAGCAGTAATAGCCCTAGCCTGTTAATATGAATGTGTGGATCAGTCAAGATTCAATCTGGATTGAATATTTCAGATCCAAACATGGCAACATTGATCAGAATTGGCTATTTGATTGAGGAATTGAATTAATTTGAATGTCTATAGGGATTCTCAGTCAGCGAGGTCATGGTTGTCCCAAAGGTGTTTTTTCAAAAGGCAACTGGAGTTTCTTGGACTTTTTGCTTGAAGACCTTTTGCTTCTCATCCAAGATGCTTCTTCAGTTCTGAATGAATGGTGGAGAATGGAAGAATTTATATTCTTTGCAGTCATCTGGTCATTAGCACTTTTTCTGAGAGTCGTTTAGCCCTTTCAGCAGTTCCAAGAAGGTTTCACACCCATTTGCACTATTCAGGTGACCCTGAGGGCACAGATAAACTTCCAAGTGGCCTCAATGACACTCAGAAAAAGTGCTAGCCACCAGATGACTGTAAGGAATGTAAATCTTTCCATTCTCCACCATTCATTCAGAACTGAAGAAGCCTCTTGGATGAGAAGTGAAACATCTTCAGCAAAAACAAAGGAAGTCCAGTTGCCTTTTGGAAAAGCACCTTTGGGACAATTAATTTGAATGTTTTGCTCAAATCATCAAAACAATCTTATCTAAAGATACAATTTTATATGTACCTTTGTGCACACATGAACAAATGTCCTTAAAGCCTCTGGACTGATTACAAATTTAACATATCAAATGAGCCCAATAGTTTGATTCAAAAGAGTGGTTATCTTTGAATCAAAACTGACTCAAGGTATACTAGTATAAATAGTCTTAGTAATTAAAAAACAAGTGATTTACTGGAGTAGGTAAACAAGTGGAGGTTGCATTTCCAAACAAAGACGCAATTTAATGCATTTTCCTCACATTGTGTCTTCCTCACTTTGATTCCTTCACAAGAAGACAAATGCTAATCTGAGGTCAGACTCATAGGTCACAGAAGGAATATGCTTTGGAGAACTGCAGTTCCAAAAATTGATAAGGTTCTACTCCAAAGCTATATACTTTGATTCTACCTTCCCATGGATCCAAATTTCCTCTAACCATCTCCTTGCTATGAGACATACCATCCTAAGACTTCATTTAACTAAGTTTGTATGACAGACTTTACAAATCAGTGACGAAGTTATTACCTGCTCATGATAGAGTCAAAGCTTAAGAAGTCATATTATGCTTATTTTGTCCCATGCATACATCTTCTGAATTTTAAACAGGGCTTCTGAACAAACATTGCTCTCCTATTCTTCCAGAGATAGCAGGAACAGAAATTCAGACGAGATTAGTGAAAAAAGATACTCAGAGAAACCATTTATATATGGTTATAAAAGAAACATTACACACACACACACACACACACACACACACACGTATGTATATATGTATGTATAATATGTTTCTTTTATAACAAGATGAAGGTCTACCTTTTCTGTTGGCTACTTTCTCTTTAACTTCTAAAATATTTAAATACAGAATTCATAGTTTATTCTTTTTATAGAGATTTTCCTTGAGTAACAACCCCAAACTACATGACCTAAGAATCTCTGGTTTGATCCTGTCGTATACTCAAGAATTCCTGTTTGTGTCCTGATCTGTCTAAACTATGCTCCTTTCATATTCCTCTGATTTATTTCACAGTTTTGTTTCCAGATTTATAGATCTTATAGATCTTTTCCTTTTTTCTTAGTTCTTGGGAAACTTGGTATATGCTTTCTACAAATCAGAATTCTACTGATTTGGTGCTTGGTGTTCAAATAAATATTAATAAACGTCTACAGAGCACCAACAGAAACATTAAGCTAATCAAGAATCCACCCCCTTTATTTATCTGGGGCTGTAATATTTATTGCAATTTTTTTCTGTTTGTAATAAGCATCAAGGAGCACAGTAGGAAAGGTTTGTCTAATGACTTGATTCCATATAGACTATATAATTTCACCTTTCAAAACCAGCATGCAGGCACACGTCCATGTTTAATTATTGTCAGACAGGTTTGAACTTGTTTATAACCCAGCTATGAAATTACGTTATCATATATAAACTAAATATCTTTTTTTTCGATACTTGCTATATGACATTTCAGAAGAATATGTCTCAGAGAAAGGGCAAGATAAAAAGAAGGAAACCACTTCATATCATATGTAAAATTTATACTATGTAGATTAAATATATTTGTTCATTTTAAAATATTAATAGGATAGTTGCTCAAAATCTATGTTTTAATTTGATTCATAAAAATCTTGACCAAAGGTCATGATGGGAGTTATTTATTTGTTTCTAGTTCATCCATATTAGTTTACTTTCAAGCAGATCATTGCCAAATACTGCACAATGTCTATGTATATCAACTTGCAAAAAAAAATCCCCCGGTCCTATTTTTCAATTCAAATTACTATATGGTTACAGATTCCAGTGTGCTAAATAAAATCTTATTCCTAGGCAAATATGCTTGGTATTGTGACCTAAATATTTTCACATTCTTGAAATGAAAACTTAAAAGAGTTTCCAGGCATTTCTCAGCTGTGTATATAGTGCTCCCTTTGCCATTTAATCTTTATTGCAGTCTAGTGAAGGGAATAGACCAAGTAAAGATGCCTGGCTTATGATTTGGCTGAATGAACATTTTATGATGGAATTTGCTTGTTTGGGTGTCCCAGAATAGGAATGCTGGAGCCTGTCAAAAACACCATTATAAACAGTGTAACGTGTCCACATGAAAAAACATTTGTTTTCCATCACAGTTTATTCACAATAGCACTGAGAAATTTAAACTAAAAGTATTGCAGGAATATGTTATAAATTTTATGGGCAACCATCCCCCACCATTACAGTAATGATGTAGAGAATGACTCAAAATATCTATTATAAGTCCTTGCCATCAGACATTCTGAAAGATTACAAATTGCCCAAATGTAAAATCTAACCCTGTTTTTGTTTTTTGTTTAAAAAAAAAAAGTCTAGATGATGATACTGTTATTGCATCTGGGGAATATATACCGGTAGAACAGAATGAGGAAGTTATTGTTTCCATGGCAATTGGGGCTCATTCATTACACACAAATATAACATAATGAATTATTTTTGAGAGAAAAAGTAGATGAGGAAGAAAGGAACAATGCTGTTTTAGGGGTGGGTAATTTCTTTTATAATTCAAATATGCTTCAAATTTAACCTCGAGCTATAATGAATGCAATTTATATGCTGCATAAGGACTCTTTAAAAGAAGAAGAGGAGATAGCTCTTTAGTCATATCATCTAAGTCTAGCAGAATAATCTGCAAATGCCAATGCTGCTTTTGCAAAACTTGCATGCATGACCATTTGCTGCATAATTGTTTTGAGAACAACTGTCTGTCTGCTGAGGGCAAGACTGACTCAATTCTTCCTTTTGGTGCTGTCAGAGCTGACAGTACCCATCAGTCGTTGGGCAGCCATATGCATTCCTGGCACCTCCATGCAAAAGGAGGCATTGGATTTTAATTATGGAGAAGCAGGGCTTTTTTTTTATTCCTTTCCTTCATTATGCTATCAGATTAGCAATAGCTTTAAATTTCTTTGTTTCCTTTATTTCCTTTTCTATATGATGCTTATATGCTTGCATGCATACAAAACACTCCAACCGGTAGCTCTGCTATGGAGCGTAGAGCAAACCTTCTATTGCTTTCTATTGGCTGCGTGACTTACAATGGCTGTGTTAGTGAGGTCCTGAGACATGACCCAACATGGCCTCACTTCTACAGTGGAAGAAATGTGGCCACAAAGAAACTGCAGGGAAAGCCTCACAACTAAGTTACTGCATGGGTCAGAAAGAGGGCTGAGAAAATATCTACAGACCCCTCACATCCTGGACATAAACTGTTTCAATTCCTCCCCTCAGGACGCCATTACAGAGCATTGTATGCCAAAACAACTAGACACAGACACAGTTTTCTCCAACCCCATGCCATCATTCTACTAAACACATAATTCCCACAGTTGCTTGTCCACCTCCTTGCAATTTACATTTGAAAGGTCTACTTTGAACACACAGCCCAGTTTAAGAACAGTAATGCTGGTGCTTCATTTATAGTTGTGTATACTGCATGCAATATGCCAGTAGAAGATGTGCCAGCTTTTGAGTTAGTGTTAGAGTTTCTCCAGATATTGTTCTCAAAGCATTCTGGAAACTTTGAATAAGCCTGGCAGTCAGTCTGTTGGTATCTGGCTAATGCAGTGCTTATGCTATATATATGGTTCCATTTTTTCCCCCAGATCTCAAACTGTTCAGCTATAAACTGGAACCCATTCTCATTCGTTAATTGTTCTGGAAAACCTATTCTTGCACTGAGTTGTTGTTTGGAAACACTCCTGGCCACTTTGAACACGCTCTGCCACAACATAAAAGCCAAACTCTGCACTCAAGCCACTTGTATAAGTGGAATTGCCCTTAAGCAGTGGTGGGATTCAAATATGTGAACAACCAGTTCTCTGTGTGGATGTCGCTTCCGGAAGTCCATTCTGGGCCTGGGCAACAAAAAATTAGTTACCGGTTCTGCCGAAGTGGTGCGAACCGACTGAATCCCACCACTGCCCTTAAGGCTTGAAGATTTGAAGTAGTAGTTAATAATCAGTGATGAGGGTCAACTCTATTCCAGACAAGTAGGAATTGAAGCCCTTAAATCTCCACACCAATTCACTGCTTTTCTTTATATATGTGCAGATTTTTTTCTCCACAGATATGAATGAGCATGGAAGGAAAGGAAAGAAGTCACTGCGGATTTTACACAACTGATTGTTGCTGACTATAAGGGCTTGTGCTCATCTCCATTTTGAGGTTAGGAGTCAGCACTGTTCGAAGATGTTTCCGTAGTCATGTGGTCAGCATGACATCGTGGAGTACTGTTTCCTCTCCACCAAAGTGGTACCTATTTATCTACTCGCATTTGCATGCTTTTGAATTGAGTAAGTATGTGTCCATTGTTGGGCCTTCATTTTCCTCTTTTATGATTAATGAGACAACTGTGCTGATATTTATTGTGAGGCATCCCAGGTGAATTTCACTGCTAAGTGTGAAATTATGTGTCAATGTCACTGTTACTTTTGCTTATGTTAAAACTTGTTTGCAATGTTTTGTCCCCAGTCATCTTCTCCCCACTTTTAGAGAAGTGTTCAAAGGAGCAGATCCAGCAGAAGTCTGTTAAAATAATCAAAATTCCTAAAAGGAATTCGACCTGAGGCATATCGTGTGGCCTCAAAATTGCTTGAATTTTCTTTGCATACATGCATAGGACTTGTGCATCAATGGTGAGACTGCAATGTATAATATTAGGTTTAACAAACTCGCATTTGTACAATCATACTGAAAGGTCATAATACACCAATCTTTCCCACGTTGCTTTGAAATTTTGCAGATGCACTTTATCATTTTCCCTGGTGACAATGTTATAATCCAAATAGCATCAGGAACATTTTGCTGAAATGTTATCTCCGCAGCATGGTTAGAAAAAAAAAAAAAAGGTATTGCTCAAAATGATACAGTGGATTAATGGTAATTGTAAAAATCACTACAACTCATGACTGTTCTAACTGAGCTACTGGAACTCAGATGTAGCCTCTGGGCTCAAATCACCTTTTGAAAAAATATCTTCAGCTTCCATCCAATCCAACTCAGTTTTCAGCTTTTGTCACATAACAGATGGGTTTGTGAAATTTGTATTGGGAATTCTCCTGTTACATTTTGTTTGTGTGCTTCACTGATCTGATGCCATCTTTGAAGGCAGTGTAGTCTCATTCAATACTTGCGATTGTTTTGTCTTGGTGATCTCCATAATAGGCAATATTATGTGCAGGTTGCCAATGGAGCTCCAATCCAATGGCAGCTTCCTTAGTTAGTCACGCTTGCTTAGTCCATCTGTCTACATAAAGTATTATCCAACAAGTCCAACATATCTTTCTGGTACTATATTGACAATTACAATGATCGTTCCAATGGAAAGGAACTTTTCTAATAAAGTTTTTAATTAAATTTCTGATGGCTTTTGTGAAACACCTCTGAAATGTTACTAAAATTCACACTGTAATATAACTGTTATAGTTGAACCTCTATGGCATTGCTATGGATTGGCATTGAAAAGTCACCCAAGTATTGTATTTTCTTCCAACTTCCATGGTGTGTGAACCTCTATTATCATGATAGCACAATTCATTTAGATCTGTACTAAGTGTCTGTATGTTACCGTAAGCCTACTTACATTTGCTTTTACTCTAGAATGCAACTCTATAGTATCTCTAGCAGCAGTATTTACAGAAATAGCCATTTCAAATGCTGTCTCATATCTGCCTTTATTGTCTTTTAAATTTTATTTTCTTTCAGAATTCTACCAACCAGCTAGTTGATGAAAAGATTGCAACATTTATCCTTTCACCAAATTGGCCCAGACATCTTTTAATTGCAGCAGATTTTTTCCCCCTCTTTCAAGTTGTTTTTATAAAACCTTTAAAGGTTCTGCTATCAATAATAACAATCAATTTTGACACCAAATGTTCCTGTGCTATTTTTACTCATTCTGCAAATGTGAATATGAACAATTTTGTGAGGCAGTTGCCCTTCTTAATAAGCTGTACACTTTGCCTCCCATAAAACAATGAAACAAGAATATATTTTTCAGTAACAATCTCATTTGCCTCAAAAATTATTCATGTCTTTCTGTATATAATGTGCACTTATCTGTGATACCACAAATACATTTATCTCCCAAAGAAAGCTAACTATTATGCTATGTATGCTGGTTATATGTCACCAGGTCATTTTCAGATTTTAGATTTAAAAACTCCAATTTATTTTAATTGTAACTATATCATTGTATCATCACTGAGCCGTGGTGGCGCAGTGGTTAGAATGCAATATTGCAGGCTAATTCTGCCTACTGCCAGTGGTTCGATCTTCACTGGCTCAAGGTTGACTCAGCCTTCCATCCTTCCAAAGTTAGAAAAATGAGGACTAAGATTGTTGGGGACAATATGCTGACTCTATAAACTGCTTAGAGAGGGCTGTAAAGCACTATGAAGTGGTATATAAGTCTAAGTGCTATTGCTATTGCTATATTACATATGTTTATATATATGTAAACCGTCTCTACTCTCTTTCCCCATATATATACTTATACAAGCACATATATACACACACACCCATATACAGGCCAATCTTTTGTGATAGAAATAATTTTTAATAAAAAAAACCACTTAACATTTATTATGACAACTGATATTTATGGGGAGTGAAAATTTTTAAGCTTTTGACATAAAGCAGTTGGAAGATTTTCAGGGCTCAATGAACAGAGAGAGCATACTTAATGCCATTTGGACTTTGAAAAACAAGGTCTCAGTGTTTAAACATAGATTACTGTGTATTTTTCAAAAGTGCTTCCTTTCTCTGTGGGTGTAAAATTTTACCTCTTTTGACAGCAGGTAGAAATGGTTATTGTGAAGAAAAAATATGAATGTTTAAAAAGTGTAATTCCAGTTTCTTTCCCTATTGTACAGCTCATGATATACTGCAGATTTTAAGTACTTAGGAATAGAAGCCTTCTACAATGTCAGAAAAAAAATGTTATTTTTAGCAATGCTTTGTTGCCAAAATATATATAAACCACATGGCCCTCTCAAAGAGTTAGTATTCCGTCATTTAAAATTCAGAAAACTGTTCTAAACTGATTGCTAGAGTGTTAAATGTCTTAGTAGTTTACAAAGAAATAAATATAAAATGTATACATAATGTAATTCTATTCATACATTATTTTTTAAACAGATAGGTTCACCATTGGCTTTGAGGAATGCAATTAATTTAGATTTTGCAAATGAAGTAAAGTAAATATTTAAACAATCTTCAGCTGTGAATGGGCTGCGGTCTGCTGTGAAATATAGCTTCATTCTATAAGATATTTCATCTGTATTGTACATCTTACTATTAAGCACTATTCCATAGTAAACTTCATAATTCAAAATAAAATATACAGACATATACAGATAACATGCAATACATACATTTATTTCATGGAATTTATTTCTCTGTTTGATTTATACCTCACCTTTATTCCAGAAGTTTCAGATAGTATATACAGCACTCCTTCCGCCAAGTTTTCCTCCAATACCAATGTTTTCAGGCAGGTTAAGCTGAAAGCTAGTGAGTGGTCCAAATCTAATAATGACTTTCCATGGCTAATGGATGAAATTAAATATCAAGTATAGTCTGACACCTTAACCACTACATTACGCCTCACTGTTACCCTTTAAGATTACAGATAGGGGAAGGAAAGTAAGCAACATGATTGAATATTCTTTCCAGAATAATAGCATGTAAATTTGCTTTCTGTTTGCAGAGGTTTTGTTCCATTTTATGATGAATCAATAAAAAAAAATCAACCTTCTGTCTGCCATTACAATCTACAAAGGATGGTAATCTATATTGAAGCTCAGGATCAAGTTCCAGATTTGGAACAAGCCTAACGATGCAATGAAATTCAGAATAATTCATGCTAGATACAATTTACATTGCGATACATGAATAAACAAATATACTGATCAGTACATAAATTGCAGAAAAACTACCTCTGCCGTAAATTTCTAATCTAATGCTTTTAAGATCAAACTTTACAAAAAACAATTAAGAGGTCTGCCAAAGAATTTTTATAAGAAAAATGTGCCACTGAGTTTAGTGATAACTGAAGAGGGGCACCAGGAACTATATGCATTTAATCATAAGGGGTCCACTGGTATAAAGTCCATCCATACACTTGGTAGGATTGCAGGCAAGTCAAGAGAGAGTTACTAGGCCAAATTAAAGGTGAGGACTGACATTTTTAAGTATTTCTAATTTTCACCAGGATTAGACACAAAATGAACTCAGTGATCCTTGCCCATGTTAAGTTCTTAAGTTGTTTTGAAATGTTGCTACATCTTTCAGCTCCACTTTAGAAAGCCAAGAATTTGAAGCTATTCAAAAGAATATGAACCCAGGAGGTATAAAATGTGACTGTGGTTACAGTCCCCAATTCCAACAGCAACAAAAAGAGACACAGAATAAAACGCAGAAAGCAGTAACAGAGTCAGGTTATGGAGCATACAACCCGTACTATGATCCAAAACTTAGCAGGCTTGTGGTTTTCCATTTGTCTCCCTTCAATTTCTTCAATATACATTTTAATTCTCTTAAACACCAGTCCAACAATACACTCAGTCAGCCAGCAGAAACAAATAAGAGCCCTTTTATATTTTCTTTTCCACTAGTTGGAAGATATAACATCAGTAGAACCACAACAGTAAGTATTTTTCCCCTCTCATATTCTCTTACAACATGCAAAATTCTGCTTATCACAATCCAGATCCCGACGGACATTAATATGCACCCAGTTTAAAAGACTGAGTTCAGTTCAAATCTGACATCACCAAAACACTAATCTGATAAATGTGACTGTAGTTGCTGGGCTTCTTTTTATTTATTTAATAAAATAAAAGACAAGACAACAAATTATCAAAAATATGAATCAGCAAATGTAATTGAAAATTCATGACAGCATTTAAAATGTACACAATTCAGTACATACACATACACATACATGCACACAAAAATATACACAAGAGAATCCATGATCCATTGAGCTATGGTTTCGAAGATGATATCCTTATTAAAAGAGAAAGAGAATGACCACAGGCAAGGAAAAGAATCAGTGAGAGGAGAAGTGACTTTCAACTTCCTGTCAGCTTGAACATGGCTGACTACCCTCTGGCAGCCAATGGCAGGACCAGTTTACCTGACTTCCTTCCTCACTTAATTGGGACCAGAATCTCAGTCATTGAGCAAAGTATAACAGAATAAAAGAGTTGGAAGGGGCCTTGCAGGTCTTCTACCATGTTTCCTCGAAAATAAGACCGGGTCCCCTTTTTTCTTTTTTTGCCTCCAAAAGAGGCACCAAGGGGATGTCTTTTATACTCACCTCCGGCACCGACAGCCCCACCCAGCCGGTCCACTTTTTCTGCGGCTGAAGGAGCAGTTTCATTCTGCAGCTGCATTCTGGCCTGCATTTCGCAGTCAGACCTTTCTGGAAGGCCTCTGCAGCCGATTCAATTCATAGCTCGGTTCTTGGCTGTAGTGGCATTCCGGAAAGGCCTGTGACTGAGAAATGCAGGCCTGGCTGCAGAAAACACCGTAGAAGAAGTGGGCTGCCGAGGAGAGGCCTGGCTGCAAGGCAAATGGGTGTGGGGCGCATGGGGCAGATCCAAACCCCCAGCCTAGCTTGATTTCTAGATGTGTGCCTTGCCCCAAAACTAGAGCTTATTTTGAGGGTAGGGCTTATATGAGGCCCACCCCTAAAAATCAAGCTGGGGCTTATTTTCGGGGTAGGCCTTACTTTCGGGGAAACACAGTAGTAGTTATTAGCTAAGTAGTCATTAAGGAAGATGCCCATGTGATTGCAATCTCAACACTCCCAGTTATGGGAATTAAGTGATCTTCTGGGTCATTAAGCAGATGGCAGAAAAGCTCCTTGCTGAAGGATTACAGCTCTTCTCCCTGCATGGAGGGGAAATCCTTTGACAGGCTGCAGCCATGTTGCTGAAATATTCAGGATATCAGTAGCTTCAGAAGAATAATTACATTTATCTTCCTTGAAACTAAGCTGGAATTTGAAGCCATTTTTTCCTACAAAATATATTTTGCAGTTGTAGGTTTCCCATTAATCTTGTCTCTACTACCTCATTCTTTGAGCTGACATATTTATTCACTTATTTAAAGACTGAGTAACCAAAGAATAGGTGAAGTGGGAAAAGATCCTCATTCTTAAAGCTTTTTGAAAATTCCCAGGGGAGCAAACAATTACAAATAGCTCAGTATTAAAGAGCATAAATTTTGCCCTGGAGCATCACAGTTTTATTGGGTGATGAATTTTATAGACTTTGGAAGAAAATTATTCCTCAGTCTTAACTTTCAGTGATTTATATGAAATATAGAATATTGGCTGATCCTCCAAGTATCCTTGCAGTGATCATCTCAGTCATGTATACAAAGTGCTATATACAAATCTGTCAGGTTTTCTGATTTGCTACAAACACAACCAAGTTGAGATAGATGGGGAATTAATCAAATTTGCAGACGACACCAAGCTGGCAGGAATAGCCAACACTCCGGAAGATAGGCTTCAGATACAGAAGGATCTTGACAGACTTGAACACTGGGTGCTATCTAACAAAATGAAATTCAATGGTGAAAAAAGTAAGGTTCTACATTTAGGCAAGAAAAACCAAATGCACAGGTATAGTATAGGTGGTACCTTGCTCAATAGTAGTAACTGTGAGAGGGATCTCGGAGTCCTAGTGGACAATCACTTAAATATGAGCCAGCAATGTGCTGCAGCTGCCAAAAAAAGCCAACACAATGCTAGGCTGCATTAACAGAGGGATAGAATCAAGATCACGTGAAGTGTTAATACCACTTTACAATGCCTTGGTAAGGCCACACTTGGAATACTGCATCCAGTTTTGGTCACCACGATGTAAAAAAGACGTTGAGACTCTAGAAAGAGTACAGAGAAGAGCAACAAAGATGATTAGGGGACTGGAGGCTAAAACATATAAGGAACGGTTGCTGGAATTGGATATGTCTAGTTTAATGAGGAGAAGGACGAGGGGTGACATGATAGCAGTGTTTCAATATCTCAGGGGTTGCCACAAAGAAGAGGAAGTCAAGCTATTCTCCAAAGCACCTGAAGGCAGGACAAGAAGCAATGGATGGAAACTAACCAAAAAGAGAAGCAACCTAGAACTAAGGAGAAATTTCCTGACAGTTAGAACAATTAATCAATGGGACAAACTGCCTCCAGAAGCTGTGAATGCTCCAACACTGGAAGTTTTTAAGAAGAGATTGGACAGCCATTTGTCTGAAATGGTATAAGGTTTCCTGCCTGATGACCTCCAAGTTCCCTTCCAACTATTATTATTATTATTATTATTATTATTATTATTATTATTATTATTATTATTATTATTATTATTATTATTATTATTATTATTATTATTATTATTATTATTATTATTATTATTATTATTATGTTCCAAGGATTGTTAAGAAAAAACAAGAAAATCTCTCTCTCTCTCTCTCTCTCTCTCTCTCTCTCTCTCTCTCTCTCTCTCTCTCTCCTTATTTACCTACCTACTGACTGATGTATGTTTTATAGGCAACTATTCCACAGGAGAGCCTTCCCCAGAGAATGATGGCTTCTAAGTGTCCTTTTACCAAACTTCCCAACTGAAAAAGACTGTGGGCACGCACTGCCTGCAGGCAGAGTCTATGTGGGGCACCCAGTCTTGGAGATAACCAGTTTGTAGTTATAAGTTTTATGGACGATAAACAGAACTTTAAATTGCACCTGGAAACAAACTGTATCCAGTGCAGTTCCATAAGACAGGTGTTATGTGACAGCAACAAGTAATAAGCAGGAAATTGAATTCTACCCCAGTTGAAGTTTTTGGATGGTTTTTAAGGACAGCCCCATGTAAGGACCATTGTAGTTGTCTAAACAGGAAGCAATATAGGAATGAGCACCTAGCCCTGGGCCCCGATTCCAAGACAGATCTCTTTCCTTCCACTTCTGTGTATTTTGTCTTTAATTGAGTTGCTACAAAATTACTTTAAAGTTTGGTGAAACGTATGCAACTAAACAAGCATTCCAATTCATGTCTGCACCTTGGTTTTCTGCAGAGTTTCTTATTGTTCCCTTATGCAGATGGATGGAGAATGATCCTGTACCCAACAGATTAGCTCTTTACCAACATTTGCTGTGTTTGAATATATCTCATTGAGAATTCTAAAAGTTGCCATACTCCAAGAAGAAAATAATCTAGATACTGTATGTTCCAAAAAATATATAAGATATGTACCCAGCTCAAAATGAGCTTTTGTTCCTGCAAAGGACCCTGAGCTCAGTTATGAAACAAATTATATTAAAATGTATACAAATCAAGTTGATTCATGCATGTAGCAGAAACTAAATTACTACACATATAACTAAAAACTCCCTCATATATAATTCAATTTCTGGTGACCTCATGGACGTATTCAAATGCTTTTCTTGCAAAAATGCAAAAGTAGTTTACCATTCTGCCTTCACATTCCCAGTCCAGCTGGCAATCTCCTATCTAAGCAGCTGTAACTCTGCTATTTTTTTCAAGATCAGCCAAGGTCAGTTGGATGCTGTCACTACAATTGCACACACACACACATAATTCGAAGCATATATGAAATCATGCCAGAATTCATCTCCCAAAAGTTTTATTGTATTGCTGAATGAATGAACAAGATTATTCTTTATGAATCAGGTTTTGGTTCTTTTTTATACACGTTGGTGGCTACCAAGAAGAGATCATCTTTTATTACAAAAAGACACTTTATAGCATAATTATATGCAAAATAGCATCAAACACACTATTTCAATCACTCTGAAGCTTTATTTACATTTATAACGGTTTGTTCTTTTCTTTTCTATATTAATTTATTCCTTTTAATTAGACTTCACTTTGGAATGTACTGTATTTGTCCTTAAAAATTTTCTCTGTCTGGAAACTAAATTCTTCACTCACCCCTCTTGTTCTTACTACTTGATTATTTAGCTCTGTTAATGCTTTCTTAACTCTTCTGATGATTTACTTTTGGAATTTTATTATCCCTTCTCTCACCTTTTCCCTCTTCTTTCATCTTGTTCTCCCCTTTCCAGTTTCTTCCTTCACTTCTGTTGCTTCTTCCATCTTCTTCCTTCAAGCCTATGGGGTTAGTCCTCATAAGAGACTAGTAATTGTGGTTCTTTTATCAACATTCCTCTATCAGCCTTCATCTTTCTCCTCTGTGGGAACACTCCTCTGGGTGAAGCAGAAATCTCTCTTGCTGTCTCTTGTCTTCTTCCTATCTAGCTTCTTGTGGATTCCACATAGTTGCTTTCCATTTCCTCCTTTGTCTAGTCCTGGCATCAATATTCATTCTTAATGGACTCCACATAACAATGGGTTGGATGAAATAACAATACTGCCCTCCCCCTCCACCCTTCTCTCCCAAGTCAGCTTTGCCTGGAATTTAAGGCATGGTTGTCCAACTTTTTGGTTTGCTTGGGTTGCATTGAGTGAAGAGAAACTGTCTTGGGCTACATATAACATATATAATGTAGTTAATGTATACAAATCACATAATAATGTTAAAAGTTTATGATCTTGCAGGGCCCCATTACTAGCTCTCCAGAGCTGCATGTAGCCCATGGATCATGGATTGGATTCACCTGTTCTAAGGTTTTCAGACTGCTAGACTGCTGATTATACTGTATCTTCTACACACTGTCTCCTTATATACATCCACACTTCTCTTCTTACAACTTAATTCTTTTTTCTTTGGAATGCCTTCTGAGCATTTTTCTATTAGTTTTATGATTTCTAGTCTTCTGCTCTCTCTCTATCTGCCTCTAACTTGTTATTGTGATATTCTTACAATCAGCAACCTCTTCTTTAACTAACAAATCTACTTAGCTGCTAGGTCTGAGCTTTCCTTATTTCATATTCCTTAGCTGTTCCTCCTTTGTAAAAAGGTGCTTGTTCATGGGCTACAGGACATCCATCCTTTGCAGGAAAGACTAACAATAGCTAATGATTTTGGTGAGAGATGTGTAGAGACTATCCTCTTAGCGAATTCTATTTAGTGAAGGAGTTACCAGAACTGTTACTGCTTTCAAATATTTTCTGAATGCTGCTATCTTCAACAATAGTATAATACGAGCTTATGCAACCAACACATTCCAAACTAGGAAAGTAATAAGGTTACATTTTACATTTTATCACAGATGCATCACTGATATATAGTGGAAAACACTAATGTGTAAATTCAGGGTAATCGTGCAGAACAGTAAACCAAAGTATTGAAGCTTGATATATAACATGCATGTTCTGTTCCATGGTTAAAATAAAACTTGAGCAGCATAGTTTTGAGCATATTGAATTGTTCTGAGTGGCGCAGCTGCATTTTTGTTTCATGTTTTCATGTTTTGATTTTAAAATCTCTCTCTCTCTCTCCTTTTTCAATATTCTCAACTGTAGGATACATAAATCAACAGTAAGTAAGGAGATGGTTGAGATCTGAACAGACATTATGGACCCCGCTGTATTGCTGCTAGCCGGAGGCATAAATTCAGTGGCACTAATTCTTCAGCATCTCAGAATGTACAAAGATGGCTGAAAATGTGTAACTGTGAATTAACTCTGTGTCCCTTTGTTATTTATTATTTTCCTTCAGTTTGCCTGCAAGATGGTTAATCTGAACCATGTTCTTCTGCCATTCTTGTATGCAAAGCACAAAGAAGACCTGTTCTTGATCTCTCCTCTTGGCAGCTAGCTTCATGATAATTGTTCTTAGCTCTGTAAAATATTTCTTGTAAATAATTATTCTTGCTATCACAGTTACATTCTCCAATTCCAGCTTTCAGGACCATTGACTTACAAATATAGAATGCTTCAATATCCAAGATCCAGTAAATGTGCAAGAAGTTTTCATAAATGAAAGAAACAGTGGGAATCTTCTGAGTAGTGAAGAAAAACTTGGAGAAGAAAGCAAACAGAAAAGGAATCAAGAAATTTTTAGCCTGTGTAGAAAATGGAAGGATCAAAATCCTCCCTCTGGTCATCCAAAGTAAAAATACTCCTTTCACATTCAAAGTGAAAATTCTTTCTAGGAATCACCTTTGTGCTAGACAAGGAGAGACGCCCAATTTAGGAATAAAGAGCCTGGGATACTGGAAAATACAGAGCAGCTATGATTATCTGGCAGCGAGTGAAGTCGTTCTTCTGCATTTAAGGCATTTAGATCATGCCAAAGAAATTTGGAAAATTTTCTCAGACTTACAGAAGAAAATGTCTCCACAGTCTCCAAAATGCTTTTCAGAAAGCTATGAAACAAGTGTCTGGAGGAGGTCATTACTGTATGTATAAATCAAATAATAGACATTGCAAGTCAGCTTAAAAGAAAAAAATTGCCTATAATGGAAGGACAGTTGGTTGTTTTCATTTTAAATTCATTACCATTGCTATGGTACATGCAGTAGATGTGAAAAATGAATGCAGGTATTAATTTCATGGTAAATCACTTGGAAAACTATAATCTGCATAACTATTATGGGCAAGATGCAGTTCTCAGTCAAGAATCTGACTGTAAAACCAGGCAAAAATAAAGTATTTTATATTTGGTCCCTTGCAACTCTGTTGGATTAGGAAAAAGAGGCAAGACTAATGGTTAGACTGCATTCCATGATTAACTTCAGTCCCATGAAAAAGGCCAGAAAAGTAAATAGAACAATAAGTATCAGAGCAAATAGACCCACCAAACAGCATCTGTATTGATCCTGCAACAATTGTTAATTCCATTAAAGAGAAAAAGTGATCCATTGAATTTAGTGAGTGTACATCTTCTATTTATTTGGCAATCTGGACAAACAACTGCCACAGTATGGAGAGGTCTATAAAATTCCACTGTGGATTAGGCAAAGCAGAAGGGGCTTAGTAAAAGATGAAGTGAGGGCAGATATGATATTGTTGCCATTACGGAAACTTGGTGGGATGAAACCCACAAATGGAACACACAGCTAGAGGGATTTAAATTATTTAAAAGAAATAGACCAAATAAAAGAGGAGGTGAAGTTGCTCTACATGTAAGAAATAACTACATTTCTACAGAAATAGAGCACAATGATGAAAACTGACTTGAATGCATTTGGGCCAATATAAAGGGGGGGGGGGATGACATTGCCATTGGTGTATACTACAGGCCACCCAACCAAACAGAGGAAATAGATGAACTTTTTGCTAGTCAGCTAACTAAGGTATGTAGGAAGCACATCACAATAGTAATGGAGGACTAACTATCCTGACATCAACTGGGAGTCAAGTGGAGTCAACTCTGCACCAAGTGGAAGATCAAACAGATTCCTGACAAACCTAGCAGACAACTTTGTCTGCCAAAAAGTAGAGAAGGGAACTAGGGGATAATCCATATTGAACCTAATTCTCACTAACAAAGATGAAATGATAGAAGGTGTTGAAGCCATAGGAACCTTGGGGGGGGAGTGATCATGCAATATTGGAGTTCAATGTTATACAAGTACAATCAATAGAACACAGTCAAACTAGAGTCTTGGACTTTAAGAGAGCTAATTTCAATAAACTTAGAGAGAGCTTGGGAAGGATTCCATGGATGAGAATCCTCAAGGGGAAAACAACTCAAGAAGCTTGGGAAATATTGAAAAGTGAGATTACAAAAGGCCAGTCAGTGAGTGAGTGAGTGAGTGAGTCAGCTTTCATGACATGACCAAAATCTGAGAGCCTCTGTTTGGCGATCTTGGCTTCAAGTGGTATTTTTGGTGAGGTTCGGTCTAGGACTTCTTTGTTATTTTTGCAGTCCATGGCATGCATAATAGTCACCCCCAGCACCATGGTTCAAAGGCGTCCACCCTTCTCCTATCTGCCTTTTCAAGTCCATGTTTTGCAGCCATAAGTAGCAATTGGAAAAATTATTGTGTTAAATAATCTGCCTTTGGTTGTGAGGCTGATGTCTTTGCTCTTTCAGATGTTGTTTATGCCAGACATTGCAGTTCTTCTAAATGTTATACACTGGGGGTCCCCAACCCCTGGTCCGTGGACCATCACTAGTCCGCGGCATGCCAGAAACTGGGCCGCTGAAACAAGCAAAGCCCCATCCATGGGATGCAGGCAGCACATGAAACCACACCCCCTCCGGTCCATGGAAAAACCTCTCTGCACAAAACCAAAAAGTTGGGGGCCTCTACTGATCTCAGGACTGCAGTTACCACTTTGGTCAATTGTAGACCCCAGGAAATGAATTCCTTTACTGTTCCGATAGTCTCATTGTCAATCTGTATTCTGACTTGTATATTCTTGGTACCTCCCAGCCAGGGGAACACACTGCTTAGTACCATATCTTCCACATCTTTGAATTGGTCCATAAAGGCTTTTGGTGGGAAAAACTGGAGTACGTTGCCACTTCCTTTCTTCCCCAGACCAGAGCCATGAGGGCCAGTATAATAGGCTTATACTGTTCACTACCACCCCCATCACAGTGAGGTACGGTTGTGCTTTGGGGAGCCTTTACAATATACTCCTGTGCATTTCTACTAAAAAACAATAGTGCTTATACTCTGTTTATTGTGGGCACAGACACAATATTAGTCTCTCTCAGATGTTAAGGGGACAGACTGTACAAATGAAAAATACCACTTTTCTATGCTGTTGAGGATCTGCACCTGTTTTCTATCAAATGCTTGAAGAATAATAGGCATTTTCATGAGTCTGCTTTCCTGTTTTCTAGAACAAGAATGCAACCTTCATGTTCTGCTGAGGATTCCGGCTGCACCAGAGGAGAAAACATTTTTCCTTTCTTCTACAGTTTCATCTAAACACATTACAGTGTACACAATCCGGGCAAGACAAAGGATGTAATTTTAAAAAGGAATTGGATACCAAGGCTTGTGGCCAACTCACTTTCTGCCCATCCCCTACTTTATTGAATAAACAATGTCCAGATTCAGTATTATAGCAGCATTCAAAGACACAGAGTCTTAGGAGCCATGAGTTCAATTGAATATTTAATGGGGAGTAGGAGGACAAAAGGGAGGAGAAAAACAATCTTTGTAAAAGCTTGGAATGGAAAAATCACACCTGTCAAGTATGTCTCTTTTCCTATATGCCTGCATATGTGTTTGACTCTTAAGCTCTGCTGATCACATGAACTGAAGCTGTTTCCTCCTCCCTCTGCTTCCACTCCACACTCCTATTTCATTAGTTGCAACTTTTACAAACTATTCCCAAGCAGAAGCTCTAACGCCAGCTTTATTCTTCATCTTGGATTTCACTAGCAAATAAATTCTTTCTTTCTTTCTTTTTTCTTTTTTCTTTTTTCTTTCTTTCTTTCTTTCTTTCTTTCTTTCTTTCTTTCTTTCTTTCTTTCTTTCTTTCTTTCTTTCTTTCTTTCTTTCTTTCTTTCTTCTCTCTCTCTCTCTCCTTACTT